>JAOYRS010000007.1:9295000-9895000 GCA_032432895.1 Dryadula phaetusa | reverse complement strand
ACCTTAGCAGTCAGAGCATTTAAAGAGGCGCAGGTTTGAATCCCTCTGCCTACTCTGCTATGTGAAAAGCGTTTTAAATAGAATCAAAGACGATAAGAGTTACGTAACGGAACTTAACCTCGTGATCTACCTTACCAAAGTGAGAAATTAAAATATTTTGGATATAATTATTTATCTGTGTAGAGATAGAACCCATAACTATCGTGATTACGGCTGCTGTCCTATTATGGCTGACTAGGATTATAATGTGTATTGTTATGTATTTTCATTAGGTTTATATTATATTTATTTTACATAGAAACAAAATGGGTATAAACGAAACTCCATATAAAATGATCTATGTAACCCCACCCTTTAAATTTAACTATAAGCCTTTAAGTTAATTTTACTCATGGCGTAATTAATAAAGTTCACAAGAGGTCTACCTACAGGTAATTGATTCGGGATATTCCACAAAGGCGTGTCCTCTCATTAATTTTGTTTAGCTCGAGCTCCCCCACAAGTAACTTAGATGTTACAATAAGGCCTATGCCTGTATAAGTATATAGAATTTGTTAGACAATTTTATTTCAATTAAACAAAAATAAAAAATTGAGCACAGCGGGGTTCTTATATGTTTTTTAAAAATGGTTTCTAATCCTAAGTGTGGAACAGTTTAAAAATAGTAAAATATTGTTTAAAAGGATTAAAAAATTAATAATATAAGAAAAATAATTACAATGAAAATCAACTGTGGATATGTTTTTATAGTTACTTTTTTCTCACATTTACTTTTTCAACGTAATAGAAATAAGTAACAAATGAACCTAGTGTCAAGATGTTACGTTTTCCAATTTCCACCTGAATTCAGGACATTGCTTGTTAGTTGATTGGTTTCACTCTAACATTTTTTTTGTCACTAGAACGAGGAATAGAAAATAGTTTGAATATATTTATTTCCCGGAAAAAGAATCAAACTAACTACCATCGTCTCTACAATTACCCACTGCGTCACAATGGCTTTATGATATTTAGGTTACGCTTTCTTGTAGTTGCCAATAACGGCTTAAGGGAATTGACGAGGTTAGATGTAGTAGAGCTCCGCCACTCAACAATGCCTCGAGTTTGGCGGAAAACGGAGTACAAAATGTCATGACACTAGGTGCTTCCTGTCTGCTACGCATCACGCTTACAAATAAAAGTGTAAATATGTTGTAGAAGCTGTATTGGAATAATATCTATATTATGATCAGAGGCGTAGAAGTCGTTCAGATTTTTATATATATCCTAAAAATATGTTCGTATCCAAGGTGTGGAAATATTAAATTACCTATATTGTTAATAAAAACTTCTGTTTGTATAATTCGAAATTATGATCAACATTTCAATGAAGTTCACGCCATCAACATTAAGATGGCGTAAATATTTAAATTGTAGCATTTTAATTGAAACTATTTTAAACGCACTTATCAAATACCAAAATGTACGCGATTAATCCGTTTAAAATAGTTTCATTTAAAATCTGTGAAAATCGCGGAAATCAAAGTTCTTAATATTTACTATTTTTAAACTGTTATTTCACAATTGGGATTAAAAAACATTTTTGAAAAAACGTATAAAAATTTGAAAGCATTCGAACACAGGACTCGAACCCGCGCCCCTTGGATACCGTCGAAGCGCTCTTACCGCTAAGTCATACGTTTTACTACCAGCTGCGTCGAAATTCTTATACGTTTTGTTACAACTTATTTATATTGTTAGCATCTCTGTTGAGAGATTTTTACAAATTTCTACTACTTAAAGATTATTAAGAACTAATCGTTTAACAAGAGAGATTGCTATTTTATTTCAATATTTACTATTTTTAAAGTGTTATCTTAATATCTACCTTTCAAGCCCCACCTTAGATTTAGCTAAAAAAGTATACGATATAGACAAACTTAATATTAGCAAACGAAAATTTATATAAATATGTAATTAACTATAAAACTAATATAAATTTAAGATCATTTGTAATACTAACCAGAGCAACATAGTCACCCAAGTGACTCAGCTCTTTAAATTAGAATAAAAAAAGGGTTATTCCACACTTAAGATTACAAAATTTTTTTTTAAAAAATTGGACCAGATCCAAGGGTTCGAATCCCGCTACGTTCAAATAGTTACGTTTTTTCAAGAATGTTATCAAAAATCTTATTAAATTGTAGCATTTATTTGCCTATTTGGAAATAGATACTGCATTTCAAAGCGTTTACCACTATGGTTGTTCGTAGTGTGACATCAAATATTTATAATAATTTTAATATAATTCTGTACCTAATAAAGTGACGTCATCGTGGTATTGCAATGAAATTTTAACATCACTTGTAGCTTTTCTTTCTTTTTCTTTATTAAATTTTTAACCAAATTTGCGACTAATTGATACATACAAGTTATTTAATATTAATTCAAATAAGAAAGGTCATTTCTGTTTGTTTGAGCTCCAAAAAATCAAGACACGCGATAGAGCGTCGAGGCAAGTCAGATCTTAGGTTTCAATATATTATTCTAAGTTATATGAATAAATATATTTTAAATTAGTATATACAAAATATCTTTCATTTAGAATTTACATATTTTGGTAGTCGAAGTCAACAACCGTTGTACGTATCATAAAGTTGAACTTGTCTCTTGCTTCACATTTATATATTAGATTGGATCAATATAACTAATACTTAGATTATAAATAACATAACAGTCAAAGTGTTTTTATACTAAATATTTGTTTCGTACAATTTAATGATGTCGTTAATCATAAGATAGTATTTTCGTTGAAATTTAATTAACTTTTCGTTGTCTTTCTGCGAGTCACAAATTAATTTCGCTTGTTTTGTCTTGTCATATCCGCTTCAATGAAATAATTCTAAGAATTCCTGTCTGCCAGTCCTTAATGAGTTTTCTTATTAATATAGGATTTTCCATACATTATGTAGTAAATAAATTTTATATACGTGTTTCAAAGATTATATTAAATCGAAAAAAGTTGATTCTTTCTTTTATATATATATATATATATATATATATATATATATATATATATATATATATATATATATATATATATATATATATAGATGTGAAGTATGAAATTTGTCACATATAAATGTAAAATAAACGTCGTATTTTAAATGAAGCTATTTTAAACGGATCAATCGCGTATATTTTTTTCGAATCTGCAAAGTATTATTACTAAATGTATTTTCAAATGTTGTATTCGAAAATACATTTAGTATTAACACTTCACAGTAGTCTGCGGTGCACATATGGGCAATACGTTTAAAACACTTTTATTTAAATTCTTTAATAGAGAGACTGATACATCTAAGCTAATAAAAGCATGTTAATAATATCTCCCTCACATTGTAACACTTTTAGATAATACCTACTTCGGTTAGATCTCGCCTAACGAGAAACTAACCTCTAAGACCAAGACAGGCGACCTGGATTTACATTCTCAATTCACCACCCGCCTATTTACTTTGCGTCTTTGTACCTGCTGTGTGAAATAACACGATTCGAATATAGAAAAGTAGTTTATTTTTGTAATGTAGTATATTAGTATACATTTATTTTCTTTTTATTTCATTTTAAAATTATATGCGTTTAGATTTTAAATCAAAATAGTAGTGAATAGTTTCGTCCTAATATTTCTCTGCCGATACCTGGACTACATGTCCTCGCTAAAGTTTGTCAACAATTTAAAAGTTTATTTCAAAGTTTATTAATTTATATATTTTAAATTGATAAGAGTTCTGTTAACATATATTTTATTCTTAAGAAATCATTAATGATCATTTTTTTAGCTTCACACTTTTATCCCACATAGCAGAGTGAACAGGAAGTAGCTAGTATCAAGACACTCCGTACTCCGCTTTCCAACGAAGGAAATTTGCTTGTTGAGTGGCGGAACTCAATGCCGCGCTAGCTTACCAGTGCAAGAGAATAAAAATAAATTTAAATATAATCATTCCTCCGCGTGGAAGTCAAACCCTCAACTGATCGCATTTACAGTCATACGCTGTCCAACTCCGCCACGACCGGTCTCAATGATCATCATTAAAAAAAAAACAAAATAAATATAACATCCACTACCATGTTGTATGTGACATACACATTGCTAAGACAAAACGCCAACGTCTGGAATAAAAAAAATTAAATTCATAACTTCATAAACATGAAATTGCATGATCAATGCAAATAGCTTTATCTACTATTTGATATACCACTCACCCAAAGACCTTTCCAAACTGGCCCTAGTGAAACTACGTTTCGGATTTCATGGCCCAGGGCGAGTGGCAGTTAATGCCAGCTTACTACGACATAATCCGTCTTGAATACTGCCATGTTTCCTTCCTTAATGGACCTTGTTGGAATTGCATGTATGTAGTATTGGATTTCGATTTGAATTATTATTATATATATGGTTATTAGTATTTTTGTCATACCTTCCACAAAAAAATGGGGAAGAGTTGATTTTAAATAATATTTTAAAATTATATTTAAAATCTGTTCGGTAAATGTGATTCTTTGTAGGTTTAATTCATCGAATCCCACTTAAAGAAATGATCTAAATAAAATTAGTTTAATTTTGTCGTTCTGATAAGGAACAAGCAAGGTTTTGAAGCAAGGCATTCCACTACTAAACACGCAATGTCTCGAATTCAAGCATAAAGTGACAAGCAAGCATGCCTATTAAAAGCCAAAGCAAGTCGTATTACACTGCTCCGAGCTTCTGTTTCTGCAACAAGATGGCTTAGCATCCGTACTGTAAACCAATGGAATGCTAACTAGTTTCTTCTCCTTAACATTCAAAAGTAATATACATTTTATATGTCACTTAATAAAATATAATCCTATTAAAAATATACAAAAAAATGTTCTTTTCGAAATAATTTTGTAACAATTTGAAACTGGCGCTTTTCATCTTTTATTCGAACACTCAAACACTTACAACGGCTGTCTCGCCTAAGTGACTTGTGATTGTTATTTCTCTTTGTTACATAAATAGTACTTGACGTAGATGAGGTAACATCGGCAATAGGGGCTTTATAACGAAACTCTTTTCGAGTTTGTATAGCGAAATTAATAACTATAGAATTTAAACGGGTTTATAGTGTAAAAATAATCTTAGAAGATATTCAAATATTAATAAACGTTTTTTAAAGCAGTATATAAGATACATTTCTTATATTTATCTAGGAAATATACGAGAGGATGTGTGGAATTTTTTTTATCAACAAAAATAAATTGTTCCAAATGAGTAAGAATTTCCACTCTAAAAGTGAGAGCAAGTTCGATTTGAGTTCCACTACTTCCAATTCTTTGTGGGTTTCTAAAATATTATTTTCCTGTGTGCCTAAATTTTTTAACCAAAAAAATATTCAAATAATTAGTCATACTTCGTAGCAGCTCAGGGGCAGGTCTACTTTTAGTCCTACGTGACTGTTGCCAGGAAAGGTCCAACATTCGCATCAGCGGCCATCAGCGTCCTGTCTAGTTCCTATTCTATATATGAATATATTGAGAATACGGCCTGAAGTCCTGATATAAACTTGCTGCAGGTTTTCGTGTGGATAGTTTACTCATCTTGAAGCGCGTTCAATCGACACCTTTATCGCAAAAACTTATAACCCGTTCGCCTGCGACCTGTTTACTTTGATCACAAAAGTAATCAACTGATCGCTAACGCAGACTCCTTCGTGCACTTGCCACTATGACATTGCTTGTGGGGGTTTTTGCTACATTAGAGGAGCCGTTCGGTCCAAAGAATGTAGGCGTCTAACCTTCCACATGCCTCTACTGAGTTCAAATAACTAATCATAGTATCTTCACGGCTTGAGAAAAAATTGGCGATAAGTTACGTTTTTTAACTCATAAAATTTACGATTTCTTGGAAATTGGACTTTGGGGTAAGTAGGGGTCTTAATGACGACATTACAAGACACGCGGTAATTATAAAGTAGACAAAAATATTTTTTTATTTATAAACGTTTAAAAAATTGGAGCAGTGAGATTTGCGTTCTAACCGTAGAGCCATCCGTTCTACATGGGGCTGCATTGAAATTCTTATACGTTTCATGCAACATATTTATGCTCTTAGCGGTCAGTGCTTGGACGGTCATTTTTGAGAGGCGCGGGTTCGAATCCTAATACGTTCAATTTTTTTTATGCTTTTTTAAAATGTTTTGTTTTGGTTTTTTTTTATTAAGTCATTCACTCATGACAAGTAAAATATTACAAAAAAGAAACATGAAGAAATTTAACTTCAAAGATTAGAACCCGCACCTCTAACACTCCTTCTATCGCGTTCCCTTTGCATTCAAAATAATTCAACATTTCTATACAAAGCCGGTGTCATATAAAAAAGAAAATTTTTTTTTTACATAAAATATACAGTATGATTTTGGGAGTATTATCAAAGAAGTAATGGTCCGCATAATTAAATTATGATACTACGTATATTTTAATTTAATCAGAGCCAGATAAGAAGCGAGCGGCAGATTAACTGATTATAAGTAAAAGATATTTTGTAAGCTTCGTTGTAACATAGATATTGTATATGAATTCTTAAAGGTATGATCTTTTTTATGCTATTTTACTTTCGATCGAATAGGGTATAAGCTCACATATTTTGTATATAAGGCGTATAGTTTATCGCTACGAAGGTTATGAGTTCGATGCACTTGGGGTTTTAAATATGTGGATTTTTTAATTTATTTTTAGTTTTTTTTTCAATATTTTCATTTCACTATTCTTGCCAGAAAAACTGTACTTGAATTTCATTAGCGGAGAAGTCAGTGGAGACAGTGCAGTGGAAAACGAGGCTTTTTTAAATAATATATGATATTTTAGTAATAGAAATATAGGTATTTTTATCTACTAAAATAAATTTTGTTGAAAATCTTACTTACTTAATAGAACTTTAACTTACTATATGTTGAAATCACAACCATAGGTTAAAAAAACATACATGTCAATGGTAATGGCAATTGTAAAGAAATTTTGTTACTGTATTTTATACTATAGTTATTGAAGAAGAATATTGTAATAAATGTTTTTATGTACTCCAGTATAAAAAAATATCAAATTCTCTTTATTTTCATGTTCCTAATATAAAAAGCTTTGTTTTCTGTTACGAAGCCTACTTTATATTTGTATATTTTATTTTGTTGCCATGGCTACGAATTCTTTACGCGCCGTAGGGATTAATATAATATATTCTTTAAATCACACATATAAAAAGTTATAGAATAACAGAATAAAACAATGTATATTACAAAGCTGTACTTATCACTGAAAGAGATTTCTTCCAATCAACCTGTCAACGTGGCTATGTAGGAAGAGGCCGGATTAAGAATATAATGCAATATTAACAACACAAATAAAAAGAGAACTGCAAACGTAATATCATACAAAAACTTAAAACTTTATATATAAATGAGCATAAAGTTGATGACAAATTAATAACATAAAATTCGTGTGTTTTTATACTCTTCACAATGACATTAATTAATTCTTAATAAAGCCATAAAGGCCGCCATTGCATATTACAAGTAGTTGCATATTATTATTTAAAATATATATTTATTTATACTAAATCCATCTCTCTCGATTTAATACTTGATTTCAGTATTTAATGCGTGTACTTAATTAAAGATTGTCGTCTCATTGTATTGTTATCTGCCATTCCGTCAAGTTTATTATGAATGTCACGTGATAATTACTACATAACGCAACTACGTACCCAAGTCTGTGTATAAATATTAACTCTGTCAACCCTTCTAATAGCGAACCCTAACAACGAACATCTCTGAGACGTATTAAACATGATACATTCGTATATCCCGTTTACACGATATGTTAGATTAATTTGTTTCACCAGTTATTACAAATTTTATTGTATAAATTAGATATTCTTAGAAAATTCTGACTGAGGGCTCAAAATGAAGTAAACTTAATGTCTTATTACTCTAGTCTCTTCTCTCCATATTCCTTCAAAACAAGTGTTTTTTATTTTTTTTTTAATTCTACACTCTAGTAAGAAAATATTTAAAAAAATATATAAAAGTTTGAACACAGTGTACGTTCACCGGATCTCTTGGAAGTTGTGGAAGCGTTCTATGCGTCACCTTTTAGCCGCCAATAAACTATGTTTTCTACCTTAATATTTTAAATATTTTCGGAATTAGTTTGATTTTTTTTCAAATAATAATAAAATTGTAATTCAGTTATACAGACAGTCTACCTTACTAAAGAAATTAATAATTATAAAGAATAGTAAGAATGGAGAAGAAAGTGCTCTGGTGGTTTAGGCACGTGGAGGAGATGAGTGATGAAAGAATGGTAAGGAAAATTTATAAAGCAAATGTGAGCGGTACGAGAGAGAGAGAGAGAGTCGGGAGAGAACTTGGTTTACTCTCATAAATATATCCCTAATACTGGTGGAAAGTCATGTAAAAAGTATGAGGATTCGCCAAAGATCATGTATGAAGAGATTGATGACTGTGGACGAAGTGAAAGAAGTATCTAGGGACAGTAACCATAGGCGTAGCGTTCTCTTAGACTATCCCGCTAGCTGCAGCCAAAAATTAATTATGATAAAATATGTTACCTATATGTCGTTTTAGTATGAGTTTAGCTTAGCTTCCTTTGTAAAAAATACAAATTGATATGTAAATTATTTTGTTTCAAATAATAAAAATTGTAAAACAATATTAACTTTCAAAAAAAATAATTTAATCGAAATTATTAAACAAATATTTACTTAATACACGTTAATTAAAACATAAATGTAAAATGTAAACAGCATCCAAATTAAGTGTAAACGTATGGGACACGAGACGAGAATTATTGGAAATAGTTTGTTGATATTAATGTAGAACTAAATTAGATAAGTTTTTATAGCCTAACATTAGATGAAGAAGTTGTATTACTTTACATTAATAGTAGTGTAGCTAATACTATATTAATTACTATACTATATACGTTTATTAACTATCATCCGTTACAGAGTTTACATGAGGTAATGGAACGAATTTAAGAAGACTTATATATAAAATATTTTCAAAAATTAGAATTAAATATGATTTGTTTCATTAAAAACCAAAGCAGAAAGCTACAAATATTACTTTACAAAATATGTATACTATACTTTATATTAGTTGAGGCCGGTCGTGGCGCAATGGGACAGCGTCTAACTGTGAACGCGATCGGTTGTAGGTTCCATCTCCACTCGGGGGAGTGATTTTATTTAAATTATTTTCACTTCCCCGTTCTGTTACGACAAAGTGTAGCGTTGAGTTCCACCACTCAACACGCAATGTCTCGAATTCGATGGAAAGCGAATTACGGAGTGTCTTGACACTAGGTACCTTCTGTCTACTCTGCTATGCGGGGTAAAACTGTGAAACTTAAAAAAATATGTATACCAATATAAAATGTATGCAAAGGTCTTATTGCTTCAAGCTATCTCTTGCAACCTTTGAAATTGAAAGGACTTATTATAAAAAGAAAAAATAATATTAATAAAATAGAATATGAGAAAACATGCACTAAACACAAAATATTTGTTTATTTATATATATTTTATTAAACTTCGTTATACTGTATATGTTTATATTATAATAATAAACAATATAACTGTCTGTGTGTGTAATAACAATATATATGTCTGTGTATTTATATAATAAAGATATAAGTAAATAAAGTTACAGTCTAAACTAAAAAGGTGTAATTTTAAACAATTTTTGAAAACGGAAGGTGGTTTGAAGTGGAACATTTCCGTAGGAAGTTTATTCTAGAACAGAAAAAAAAAACAGAGAAAAATATAATATAGACAGATAAAGAGAATACAACAGGTTTAAGGGGGTTATCACGACGCTATCTAAGCTCAAGGTGTAGAAGAGAGTCCGAATTGAGTAAAATGAATCGTTCTATTAAATAATATATAGTGAAATGATCATATAGCAATGTCGGATTGAAATCCATCCAAGCTGACGACGACGATCGTCAACGTCACGTCCCGTATTGACTAGACAGGAAGTACCTAGTGTCATGACACCCCCTAATTCCGCTTTCTGCTGAATTCGAGACATATCGTGTTGAGTGACAGAACTCAACGCTGCGCTTAGTCCTACCAGAGGGAGGAAATGAAAATAATTTAAATATAACCATTTCCTAAGTGTAAGTCGAAACCGATCACGTTTACAGTAAGATATTAGTGATCATAATTTCTTCAATTTAGTTTCCCTCAATGTAATATATTTTTAGAATCCATGAAGTAAAATTATTCAAATTTATTCTCTTATAAAGTAAACGAGCCATGTGGGTGGAAGGATTACTCCTTATTTTAGTAAGAAATTAAGACAAAAAATATTGTCTATAATTTCTTTGGCATTATAGTAAGATATGATGTAACATCTTAGAAGGAACAAGATTGAAATATCTGATCATAATTTATTATACTATTTGTAGCAATAGAAGTACGATAACTCCTGTATTACAGTAGGTAGATGAAGATATACAGAACACCTTCTGTGTAAATGATAGTAGCGAAGAGGATTTATTGGTCAAATTATGTACCTAAATGCTACATAATAAAAATAGCAGGATAGTCAGAGAGGACCAAGCATCACACTCGGTTCGCCAGTTATCACCTGAATTCTGTTTGAAATAAGTTGCAGAACCCAATGCTTTTTCTTAAAAAAACTAAATGTAAAAATTATTTAAATATAAGTAAACGTTGAGGCCGGTCGTGGCGCAGTGGGACAACGTAAACTGACTGTAAACGCGATCGGTTGTGGGTTCGATCGCCACTCGGGGGAGTGATTATATTTAAATGATTTCCACTTTCTCACTCTGGTAAGACCAAGTGCAGCGTTGAGTTCCACCACTCAACACGCAATGTCTCGAATTCGGTTAAAAGCAAAGTACGGAGTGTCTTGACTGAAAAGTAATCATTCCCCCAAAAAGAAAATGAATTGATAACCAATCACGTTTATATTCAGACTTGATTTGACTTGACTCGACATGACTTGACTTGAGACAGCCTTAAATAATTTTATCATTATAATATATGATACATATAAATATTTTTTCCAATATTTGTAATGTAATACTGTACTAGACTAAGTATTCATTTTTAAAAATAAATAAAGAACTTGAGATATTGAATTAAATATATACGAAAATAATACTTAAAGCCAAATAAAAATAAATGACTTGTTTTTTGATGTTTATGTACAAGTACTTAAAAAACGAATATCATTTTTATACGATACGGAATGAGCAGCTTATATGTAGGCGTATTTGACTACCAGCTAATGATGAGGGAGAAATGTAATGCCATCGTAGACTGACTAATGAATATATATATATATATATATTATAAATCGCGATTTCTATTAGTATTATTATATCTATCTGTTTAATATATTGTAGAACGAGGCTATTGTAGCGCAGTAGTACAGCGTTTGCTTGTACATGCAATCGGTTGTGGGTTCCATTTCATCGCGGTTTCGGGTGGAAATGAGTCAACCCTGCTATGCGGGACGAAGCGTAAAAATAACACATAAAAACCAGTATTATAAATTGAGATATATAGAGAATGTTATAAAAGATGTATTTATCCGCCATTTTATAATAGAAGCTTAAACTTTTTTCTTCGTATCGAGATCATTCAACTTAAAATGAAACTCTTTTCTTTATTTGTTTTTTAAAATCATGTGTAATTCGCCATTTTGATATATATATAAAAGTTAAAACGTATTTATTCATACATAATTCCAATATCATCAGAATTAAAAACGCGCTGACAGACAGACGTGCAGATAATGGTTTCAGAGAAACAACAAAAGCTTGTTAAAATATCAATTATTACATTGATTAAAACTGATAGAATTCACATAAATAATTCAATATTACTACATACATACAAGTTATAATAACAAATATAGTTCACAAATTGATTATTCTTATATTTGTATAGGATTATCATTACACTCGCGCTGCTTACTTTGGGTTCTAATATACACTTTATCTCTTAATTTATGGCGGTCCTTGGATACTAGGGGCATTGTGCCCTTCAATATATAACATGTATATATTATATTATAATTCTGTACACATACAAAAGAATATTGTGGTAAGCTAACAGCGTAATCTTGTTTTATTATTATTATGAAGGCAGGGATATATATTTATTAGAAAAAATGATAATTAAATTCATTTAAGCATTATACTGCAATAATACTACGTCGTGGTGTCTTAACGCAATATTCTTTGTAATTTTCTATATTGATAGGCATATCTTAAGAAATGTTTATCACAAATAATTGATGTTCATTATAAACGAACCGTGCCCTTCATCCTTGTGAAATTTAAGTTCTCTGGATTACATTTATGAAAAAACGTATAAAAATTTTGAACGCAGCGGGATTCGAACCCGCGCCTCTTGGATACCGTCCAAGCGCTCTGACCGCTAAGCCATGCGTTCTACTACCAGCTGCGTCGAAATTCTTATACGTTTTGTTGCAACTTATTTATGTTGTTAGCATCTCTGTAGAGAGATTTTTACAAATTTCTACTACTTAAAGATTTAACAAGAGAGATTGCTATTTTATTTTAATATTTACTATTTTTAAAGTGTCATTCCACACTTAGGATTAGAAAACATTTATGAAAAAACGTATAAAAATTTTGAACGCAGCGGGATTCGAACTCGCGCCTCTTGGATACCGTCCAAGCGCTCTGACCGCTCTGACCGCTCTCTGGATTTTTATTTCAAAATTCTAAAATAAAATAAGCTTATAACACTAACTATATATCAGGGCAATTCTGGTATAATGAATCCAGCTATACCAGGGACAATTAACAGACAGAGAAAAATTGCACATAAAAATATTTTTATATATAGATATACCGTGCATACATACATATGCGTTTACTTTAATATTGCAAACAGACACTCCAATTTAGTTTATTTGTATGATGTTTATAACATTCATATAATATAATTTTAAGTAAATATAACAAATTTGTGACACATTTTAAAACGATTGTAAGTTTCTCACCGCTTTAATCGGGTGAATACATATTTGAACAAGTTGCTGCATAAAACTGACTCGAATTATATATGGGAAACTAAAGCTCAAACTCTCATGTTGTTTGCTTGTTACGAGTAAGCTTACTTTTTCGTTCAAAATGCTAACATTTGCTTCGAACTTGTTTTATACATATACAATGTGTAATTTTCAATATCGTAATTTATGTATAAAATATATTGTACAATGTACATTCAAAAGCAAAGTTATATTACTTTTTTTTGCTTCGGCCTAGTTTCGAATTTGAATAAAAATATGAGATGGGTATTATATAATGTTTGAAAGGATAATACTCTCACTTAATATTATACTCTTCAATGTTTTTCTTATAAAATTAATTGATTTGGTATAGCTTTGTTTAGATTTAGCGGTGAAATATAATTTAACGTAAAATTACCTTTGAGTACCATTCAAGTGTCGAATCAAGTACTGATTACTGGTGGTTGTGGTTTTATATTCCCCACATATATATATATATATATATATATATATATATATATATACGTCTAGTCAACTAGCTCTTGACGCATTGCCTTAGAAGATTTCTTAGACTTTATCCGCGTGGAATTTGACCTTAATATCATTATTTTATATAACTATAACTTTTTATATAACTATCTGCCTTTAAATGTGCAAGTCAAACCCAGTCCTGTTCCGGAGATGATACGCAACAAACATATAGATAATTAGAAAAAACATGGACCTCATAGACATAAATATGCATTTAGTAATAAGAGTAATCGCGACCGGTTGTGAGTTCGATACCCACTAGGGGCAGTGATTGTATTTAAAATTATTTTCACTTCCTCGCTCTAGTAAGACAAAGTGTGGCGTTGAGTTCCACCACTCAACAAGCCATGTCTCGAATTTAGTGGAAAGTGAACTACGGAGTGTCTTCTATTTGGTACTTTTGTCTACTCTGCTATGCGGTATAAAAAGCGTGATCCATAAAAAAATAATATAAAAAAATAAATAGGGAATGTCTTTTTCATATGTACTTACATAAACATTTATTTTGTGTACTCTACTCTTGATGCTGATTTCCGATATGGACTACCATACGGCTAATTTATCATATTTGAACAATTATTACAATTATATGATCAAACATCTCTATTATCCAACAATCTATTTGTGTAATTATTAACATAATGACAAATTACTAGTTCTATTACGTACAACGCTCACATGTATTCATTTTCAGGTTTCAGGTTTATTTGACAATTTAATACGACAATTTTACATTTGTTTCTGTATATTTTACATACGTACATAGTGTCAAAACACTCCACTTTTCACGTTCTTATATTTGGATGTAATTGTTGTACGTTGTGTTGGTGTTGAAACTAGATCGGTCACGGGTAAAAAACGCACAAGAGAAACAAATGCCTGCCGACGAGAAAATTTGTTTTTCCGTATGTTTTTTTTTTCTTTTCATACAAAAATTATATATTATAGACTATTTCTTTTTTAAAATTTATTGAAATAAACAGTTTTATCTTGTATTTTAAATAAAAAAATCACAGTTAAAAATTATACCTGCAACACTCACACCGTTTACCATAACTTACTCTAAATATACTATATATATAATATATAGATATGGGTTCATAATTACAAATAATTATAGATTGAGCATGGTTTTATGGTTAATATAACTTACTTTATGTTAGTAAAGGAAGAAATCGTTTAAATATACTATGATATGTTGCCGCAATATCGATGGTGTTAAAATTCTTATCATGGAAGTAAGCCATTCTGTAGTGTGGAGAACGTTTGCCATATCTTATGAATATTGTAACGGAAAATCTTTATTTTTTATGATAATAAATGCTAGAGTATTTATTAAATAGTACACCCAGTACCGTAACATGTTCAACATGATATTTGTATAAAATGACATGTAATGCTAAAAATATATATATTTTCTATATCATTTCATATATATTTTATAAGATTTTAATCAAACAATCTCATTAATAAGATTAGCATAAATAATTTAGGCAGTACACATCAGAGCAAGTAATAAATAATTAATATTGTTATAAAAAATATTTTAGACGAAAGTACTAGGATCCAATATAAATTATTAAATTCAATAAGGAGTATTAAATTTAGCTAATTTTATATGTTTTGTCAACAGTACACAGTATGGAAGATGTGTGGGTGGAGCTAAGAGCGCCGCGATTTGTTGTACACGGTCATAGCGCCGTGCTACGATGTGAGCATAATGTCGACCCTCAGACTCTATATAAGGTATGTATTTGTATTTTAATCATTTATTCAGTTCGTGTGAAAAGAAAAAATCAGAATCTGAGAAGAATCTTTATTTTTTTTCGTTTATTTAGAGTTACTACCTGGTTCTGTAAATATACCTGTCAGAGTCAGTTTTTATTTGCTGGAGGTTGTTTTTATTTTTTCATTTCTAACTTACTGTGCCCGTTACTGTGACTTTTCCAGATCTTTATTTCATAATTCAAAAATAAAGGTAGCCTATTTTTCTTGTTATTACATTAGCTATATACCAGTTAGAGTCCCATCGAAATTTGTCCAGCCGTTTCAGATAGCAGCCGAAACCAACAGACACTTTATGCTTTGTGCTTAGCGGAGTAGTACGCTGCGGTCCCTGCATACTTCTTTGCTTCATCCACAGTTATTCATATCTTCATACATACCTCTTTCTTCCATGGGATCCTCATGCCTTTTACGTGACTTTCCCATACATATATACATATGTACATTCAGAACTTTTTATTAATAGTTTGTTTTGTTTTAGTTAGTTTGCCCTTTGATTTATATTTTTTCTCGCACCACACTGTAGGCACTAGTGGCTTAGTTACTAGTATCAAGATATCACTCCCACAACTTCTGCTCGAGCTTGAGACATTACAGATGAAGTGGCAAATCTCAAATTCATACATAACAAATCAATAAAACTACCTACATGATAATTAAAAAGTTGACAATCAAATTCAGTATTGTTATTATTATTATATAATTTATATTCACGCTTTTGTTCCGCATAGTATGGTAAACAGAAAGCTCCTAGTGTCAAGACACTCCGTACTTCGCTTTCCACCGCACTTTGTCTTACCAGACCAAGGAAGTGAAGATAATTTTATACATAATCATTCCCCCGCGTGGGGATCGAACCCACAGCGTTTACAGTCAGATGTTGTTACACTGCGCCACGACTGGCCATTATTATATTAAAAAAAACTAAAATTATAATAATCATTAGAATAACAGCAATAAACTCTCCATTTCCAAACAAACTATAACAATATTTAACCGCTTAATTAAAAACTTACAAGTGATAACTTCTTGTATCTTTCGCTTACAAGTAATAATTTCAATAGAACTTTAAGCCGAAGTTAGAATTATGGAGTTGGCTCTTCCGTCGGGAATAAAATAAGTAATACAAATGCGATAAACGGTATCAGTGGAGCAAGATAAGCGGAAAGCGAAATACCTGTCAGAGTCAGTTTGTAGACTTCGTAGCTTTCGTAGCACGGTTAGGTGTATCTTATTAAGTAATTTGAAAATTGTATTGATTTATATGTCTATATTGACACAGTGTTCGATGGAAGAAATTGATTTATAATTTTTCTACTCCTCAAAGATCTTCTTAAATTTTGTTTGATATTTTACATAATTGGGACAAAATATATTTAGCATTAAATTAAAATATAAAATTACCGTATTGATCAATTGAGATCCAGAAAATCGATAGTCCCGAAAATAAAATAGTGGATAAATGATTACGTCATGGTGCCATCTTGGTTTTCATAGTTATTTGAACTATGAAAATCAAAAAGAACACAATGTATCCTTAACATTTTCAATGGCGTTATAGATCTTAATTCGACAAGTGAAAAATTCTGTATTGTTATTAGATATGTTTATCAGTATGTCCGACTTTACAAGCCTGGTTGTGACATCTGCTTACGGTGATCGTTTATAATAAAATTGTTGATATATATTTAAAGATGAGAGCAGGTAAAATGCCAAAAAAAATCATAAGTAAATTTAAACAATAAATGTAATATGAAAAAAAGAATCTATGTATATATTACAATTATTAATTGAAAGCATAAGAATAATAACAATACTATTGGTGTTTAAATAACTGTATATAAATAAATGTAATATCATCGATCCTATGATTTATTTTCAAATCATATGTTCCTTATCTATATACATAACATCTGAGTAGAAACTAAGAAATCTACTAAACTTTAACATATTTATATATGGAAGAGGCGTCTTAGCAATGTTGTTCAGTAGAATGGATATTTTCGTAGCTCATAATGTATGTATATAATACACGTGGGAGTGTATCTTCGTGAAGGAAGTATAAATATGATGACAGCGGGTGGTAAATGGCAAGAGGTATAGTATCAGCAGCTAATGGTATAGATTTCAATGAAACTATTTTTAAAAATTATATTTTCAAATACCTAAATTTACGCGATTAATCCGTTTAAAATAATTTAATTTAAAATCGCGAAAATAAAACATCTTATTAGTAATACAGCTGTTTGCCAATAAGTTCCATATTTACTTTGCTATTATAAATTATATGAATAAATAAATGACAAATATATAAACATAAAATGTATAAATATTCCTTACCAAATACTGAATAGCTGATTTTATTTCGCAACGCGATAAAATAAAAAGGCATGTAATTCCAACACTTAGTAAAATTCATTAAGGAAATAAAAAAATATACTCAACAATTTTATGTCAAGTTAATTAAAAAGTCTCTCTGAGGCAATTCGCGGGAAATGTCGAAACTGAAACTGCAAATATTCAGAGTGACGGCAAAGTTCATTTATTTTTAAAGCAAACCGTCTGATAGTGTTTTTAATGTATCAAATAGAATTTTGTTTGGAACAATGCAACAACGGACAGCTAACATCTGTTAGAAATAAAATTTTTCAAAATTTTTGAATATTGATTTATTTATGGCGTTAATTTTGTCACCCAACTATCTTTACTCGGATCAGAATCGGAAAGCGGTGTAAGGAGGTTCTCTTTGCCTATCACTTTGAAACTTGAAATTAAAAACTTTTTATTAGAGAAAGTGTATTATTCTATTCAATAATACAATACTAATGTTAATTATAACTGTAAAGTTTATCAGCTCTTCTTAACAAAATAGCCTTCTAAGTTGGTAGTAGTAGCTTCTAGTACAACTGACAATACTGACACTTACGTTAACTGAAAAATGCTTATAATAGCGTATTTGAATAAAGAATATTTACTGTTTTTAAAGTGTTATTCCACACTTAGGATATGAAAACATTTTTAAAAAAATGTATAAAAATTTGAACGCAGCGGGATTCGAACACGCGCTTCTTGGATGCCACCCAAGCGCTCTGAATGGGTTAAGCGCTCTGACCGCTAAGACCGGGAAGAAGCACGGGTTTGAATCTCGCTGTGTTCAATTTTTTTTACGTCTTTCCAAAAATTTTTTTGAATAAACAATATTTTGATTTTAATATTTATCCTGCTGCAGGGAAAAAGTCATTCTGTTTTGGCGTACTTTAATAGTAAAAAGATGTGTGTGCCTGTAAAATATTACTTGAAATCGTTAAGGCTTTAGATTGGTACTTAAATTTTTTATTTTGTACTTTTATTCTACCCAAGTGTTCTAGCAAATTAAGCTCTACGTCCTTATTCACCTAAACTTTTGTACGGTTTTTCTTTATTTTTTAGCTTCACGCTTTTATATCATGTAGCAGGGAAGAAAAGTTTGGAGTGTATTGACAATACTAGAAAGTACCTAGTAGTGTCAATATACTCCAAACTTTGCGTTCCACCGTTGGAGATATTGCGTGTTGTGTGGTGGAACTCAACGCCGCACTTTGTCTTACCAGAACGAGGAAGTGAAAATAATTTAAATATAAATCACTTGCTCGATTAGGGATGGACGCTGTCCCACTGCGCCACGATCGACCTCAACTTTTACGACAATTGTTGTTAGAAAAATTGTATGAACAATGTAAGGATTAGTTTAATAATACTTGGCATAGACAAAGCTTGAACTCTGGGTGATATTTCAATTTTATGTAATACTTGAAAAAAAAACTGTTGTCTCTATCATTCAATAATATATTGAATGATAGAGACAATAGTTATATTTAAATTTATGACGTTTTTTTACTTTTAGGAAAGACGAAAATAATAATAAATATAAATTTATCATCAATTAGAAATTATTTAAGTCAACAATTAGCATTTTTCTTTTAATATGTTCAGTGTATTCATACTTCTTCAGTTTAGCAGTGAAACAGTCAAAAACTGTAAAAAAAACTTAGTTAAGATTAATTAAACTAAAATAAAATATACATGTACATACATTTTCTTCCATCATTTGTAAATGCGGCAACATCCAGTACTTCTGCTTATATAACTTATATTGAAACATATAATACCAGAGTATCGAAAGATCTACGCTGCCAGTTCCTATGGATTGCTTACTTGTGCATATTTTAACAGGAGAGATCGGAATTTTATGGTCTGTGTACGCAGCTTTTTATATATATTGCGAAAGTCCCTTTTACGCTTTACACGGCTGTCATATATTACGTATAGTATACTGTGTTATGTCGAATTGAAATGTTATCGGCAGAAGATTTTATTTTTGATTCTTTTTTTTATGTACACGCATTGTTTTGATGTTCACTAATTAGACCATTTTGCAGATATTGATAAATCAGTGTTACATACATACAAATTGCATAAGAGCACGGTGCTCAGTTTCTATACAGGACGCGGCATTCAACGCCGTGCTTTAGTTTAATAGGCCGTGGACATTAAAACGATTTAAATATACACATCTTTACGAGTAGGGATAAAATCTATAACTATTGCACTCAGACACTTCCCCGCGTTCTTGCCATAATAAAAGAAATAACTTGATAAAAAAAAGTTGTACGTAACATCCACACACTATAAAATGTTTTACCATTTATGTATTATATAATAGATGGTCCTTATTATGATGACGGCAACATTAACATTTCCCAAGGGAGAGGGAATGTCTGTGTATCTAAAAACTTCACTTTAAATTTTACTTTAATACCTTAAGTTACATGACGTTAAAGCCGTTTCTGTTCTGAAAGCTGTTTATGAAACTGGCGAAAAGTGAAGAAACGCATTTCAATTTAGGTTTAAAGTAATTTAAATTAAAAAACCGGCAAAATTAAATCATAACGTCCTAGTTATATAAAGCTATATACCATATGGATTCTATACAAAAATAAACTTCACAAACGATATACGCTTTATGTTATTGGTCCTGACAAGACTATCAGATATATACTAGGACAATGTTTTGTTTGCATGTTAGTCAAATTCATTACGTCAACTTATAAATAGACCTTCGTGGTGTAGTGGCACAGTGTCTGTCTGTAAGTAAGGTTCTTCGGGGTTTTAATTCCCACTCAGCAAAATAATCATATATGAGTTATTTTAATGTTTCATTTCCACCACTCAACACGCAATATTTTGAAGTCGGGCGGAAAGCGGAGAACGGAGGAGTTCTGATACTGATTTCTCTCTGACTCTGCTATATGTATGAAATAATAGAAAGATAAAAAGATAGATAGATAGAGCGTTGAACCCGCTTTAAAATGTTGTTTATTTATGAGTTCAACTTATCACTAACAAACTGAAATATTATACATTTCCGCTATATGAAACAATGGAAAACGAGAATATTTCTTATCTTTGTTGAAATATTGTTTTTTTTTAAATATTACACATGAATATTGTACTCTCAGTAAAATATCAGAAATAATAAAAAAGTATTGCAATTTTTTGTCATCGATATACAAAGGTATATATGAGGTCGTGGCGCAGTGGGACAGCGTCTAAATATAAATGCGATCGGTTATAGGTTCGATGCCCACTCGGGGGTGTGTGATTATATTTAAATTATTTCCACTTCCTGGCTCTGGTAAGAGCGAAGTAGTGCGGCGTCGAGTTCCGCCACTCAATGTGCAATGTATCGAATTCGGTGGAAAGCGAAGTGCGGAGTGTCTTGCGTAGTGTTAAGACACTCCGTACTTTCTGTCTACCTGGCTATGCAGCATAAAAGCGTGAAGCTGAGAAAAATATATATAAAGTATAGTGTCAATAACCTGGTGGTTATCTTGGACTATCTTGTTATTTGCTGCCGCGAAAGCGTGATGCTTTCTTAATGTATGCAGGAGATGAATAAGATCCAATGTTACGAAAATTATATGGAAATGGACTAAAAATACGCGTATAAAATCTATATATTTTATAATAATGCATCACAAATAAAAAACAATAAAATAAATATTGAATATATGCGTTTCACATACACTTTTGCGTACAGACGTACGTTGCTAGGGAAACGTTTATTTAACTCAAGAAAGGAGCTTCTAGCACAATCCTATTCTATCATTATTTGGCATTATAATTAATATTTAATATTTAAGTTATAAAAAAATTATTGTTTTTTTCGCTAACCATAGTAAATATTCTCATTTATTGTTTCCTTGCAACCTAAACATACATTTTTTGTTTCGTATTTATTAGAATGCTAAATATACGTATATATAAATACTTTTTGCAGGTGGTGTTCTTTAAGAGCGGTCAACGTATCATGCAGTATGTACAGGGTCGAGATCCTCCCTTTGAGCTATACAATTTTACTGGCGCGGACATAAATGTGAGTATTATAACTAACTTTGTAAAGAAAATCTTGTTCCAAGTAAAAATATGATTCAATTTAATATTTAATTTTTAATGAAAACGGTACTAGGTATATGGTTTTTAAATCCCTCTAAGTCTAGTTTTTCGACTAGGTTTTTAAATTATCAAAAGATTCTATTTTTAATAGTTCTTACACTTTTTATAATTATCGGCTGAGGGGAACTATGTAAATTCGTTTAAATATTTTAATAGTGTCTATTTTAACCGGATTGATAGCGTATATTTTGGTTCGTCTGTGACCAGGGCATACTGTGAAGTGAACGAAACGTCCTGTTGTCTATAACGTATTTTCAAATACTATAGCATCTTAGTACGCATTACGCGAAGTATTAGGTACAAACTGACATACTGGCCCAGCGAGTTATTAAAACCTAGAGTGGCAAGGCTATTTAGGCGTGCAATTTTCTTTAAATCAATAGTTTTTTTAGCTTCATGCTTTTATTCTGCAAAACATGAATTCGAGACAATGTGTTTTGAGTGAACTCAATGTCGACTTTGTGTTACCGAAGAAAGGAATACAATTAAAATATAATAATCCCGCGTGGTAATCGAATCCACATTCGATCGCATTTTAAATCAGACCGGCCACTATGCCACGACCGGCCTCTCTTTAAATTATTCTTATATATTATTTTTAAGTATTGTTCTAATAGAACTTAAAAAATATACAGTCGAATTTATGCTGTTTTGTAACACAAACTTACAAAGAAAGACCCTCATTCCCAAAGTTCCTTCTAAATGTAATTCAATAAGAAGTTGTTCGATACTCATCAATATTCATAAATTGAATTACAAATATTTAAAATCTAATATCTGATATAAACATTACGAAGCGCCTACCTAACTTTTGACTTTTAGACTGTTTTATTTTATATGAAAGTAAAATAAACCGTTTTTATACCTATTTTAATGATTTTATGTTTTTCAGCTTCACGCTTTTTATCCCGCATAGCAGGGTAGACGGAAAGTAACTAGTGTCAAGACACTCCGTACTTCGCTTTCCACCCAATTCAAGACGTCGCGTGTTGAGTGGTGGAACTTAACACCGCACTTTGTCTTTACCAGAGCGAGGAAGTGAAAAGACTTTAAATATAATCACTACCCTGAGTGGGGATCACACCCGCAACCGATCGCGTATATAGTCAGACGCTGTCCCACTGCGCCACGACCGGCTTCATTATTATATCACCGTCCAGAAACTAGCTCGGGTAAACATACAGACAGAAGGAAATTGATATTTTCATATGATTATATATATTTATGCATTTAGCAAAATCCGTAATTTAAATATTACAAACAGATGTCCAATATTATAAATTAAATTTTACATTTTTTATATAATATAAATATGCAGACGGAGGAGAACGAAATTAAGTATATTAAGTTTAAATAGCTAAGCGCTGAAAGTCGTTTTTTTTAAATACATTGGAAATATAATTAACAAAATAAATAATATATATAATTTTCTTTTTTAATTAAATAAAATAGTTTCTAATTCTAAGTGTGGAGAACACTTTAAAAAAATATAAAGTAAATGGCACATTGTGGCCCGACATACACTTTAAAAAGTTATATATTTTTTACTAGAATAATGCATATTTTACGTAATAACTAACTGACTTTTTTTAATTTGATAATATTTTCTCATCTGCGTTGCCGACATGACTATATTTATTTCGTTCTTTCGCTTCATTGTGTTCTACTTCAAATCATAAACTACGCTCAAATGTATTAATTTATCTAATTACTTATTTAATTATAATATAATATTAGATACAAGAAGTTAAAATGGGCATAGACTTGATTTAACTTCTTTAAGAGCGTTTTTTTGCAATTACGGGAACTGTACGGACTATTTTTCTGATTTCTTTTTTTAGTTGTGTAATTTTTCATTACGCTTGTCGAGTTAGCTTGTAAGTGAGATATACAATTGTTATAGATATGTTAGAATGTGTCTAGAATAAGTAACATCATTGTATACAACGTGGGCTTGCAATTTATTAAAAAGAAATAAAAATAAAATAGAGTTTGCTTTGGTTTTTTGAATCTTACTAGGAAATAATACATTCTGGTATATCCAGTATTAGGCTGCATTCATACTATATAGAATTGGATATCCCAGTCAGTTTATATGAAATAAGTTGCAAATGGTGATTACTATTTAATTTAATCTAGCCCTACTTAGAACACCACATAGATAGTTTTTCTGATTTGTAATATTGTCATAATAACCCCGCTTTATTAGTGACTCCAGAATAAACAAAACAATATTTAATATTATTAAAACATTTAGTATTATTATAATATTATAAAAATATGAACACACCTGCACGTGATAACAGTTTCCAAGAGGTGCAGGTTCGAGTCCCAGTACATTCAAATGTTTTTATAAAAGTGATTGTTTTTTTCTTCGATTTGTTTGTTGCCTCGATTCTCATTGCGATAAATAATCAGCAATTTTGTTCACTCATTCTTTCTAACGCAGCCGAAAAAAAATAGAAAGAAATATCTTAACACTTGGTTCTCACATTTACAGTCGGACATTGTCCCACGAAAGACAACATTTCAATTTACAATATTTTATTTAATCTTACCCAACGCTGATATTGGACCGAGTCCAGACTACCTACAGTATCTATACAAACACAAGTATAAGGGAATCACGTATTCTGTGACCCATAACCGTCACGGATCGAAAATTGCCCCTAAAAGTTTGTATCTCTAAATCTATAGATATAAAAGCGACTTTGCTCTTTCAAGAAAAATAGCTTACACGCCGTAAAGTACTGATAAATATGTTTTTTTTTTGATAAAACTGGAGTGGAATTGATATAATATTTGAAACGGGCCACACAATAGCATATGGCAATATTTCCTACTGTAATGCCATATTGCTTTTCCCGAATATTGTTTGTTGTTTATTGTCATGTTATTATTATTAAAGTTCTTTTTGGAAGAAAAGCCTAAAAAAATGATCGTAACCAGATTAGAATCCGCTACTTGGAATTCGTCCAAGCGCTACATCCAATTAAGGCTCTAGTCAAAATCTTATATGGTAATAATAACTTTATGTTTTTTTTAAACTTCTCGCATAGCAGGGTAGACAGGAAGCATAGTAGTGTCAAGACACTACTTCCTGTCTTTTATGACTTTCCGCCGAATTCGAGACATTACATGTGTAGTGGCGAAACTCACCTCTTCTGGCAAGAGGAAGAGAAGGTCAAATTAATTGAAATATAATCATTCCCCCGAGTAGGAATCGAACCCACAATCGATCGCTTTTACAGTCAGATGCTGTCTCACTGCACGACGATTTTTATGTCTTTAAGTCTAAATAATAATAATAATAATCGCGTTTCTACAGCGTATTTTAAAGTTAATTAGTTTTTCACTACAAAAGCCTCTTGCTTGTTAAGTATCACTGCACTTATGTATTGAAGAGGTGACCATGAGAGGTGAAAATAGCTTTAATTACAACTATTATAAATTAATAATGAATAAAATTACGATACGATATTCATTAATTATGTATTTACATACATATTTATTGCATTATTATAATATATGTAATTAGTAGAATAATTTGTATATTAACATTAAGCATTTTGTACAATCATATCGGGATATAATATGGTTATAATTTGATGTAGTCGATATACTAAAAAAATTGAATAAATACATAAAAATAAAATTATCTATTTTTTGTGTAGTTAAAAGTTTTATTTTATCTACTATGAAAAGTATACAGTAGTTAGTTAGAATATAGTATGAAGACATTGTCTTGTCTACTTACCATGCGAATGTCGAATTGTGTAATGTGTGGCGAAACTCAACTCTGCCGTTCCTCGTTCTGGAGTAGGGAAAATTAAAATAATGAAATATATTTTTTTCCCTAGTAAAAATAAAAATAAGCAGGCACTTCCTGGTTTAAGTAAAGATTAACACAAAAATAATTCTAAAACTTTCCATGTAAAATGGATTTAGACTAGAAAAATGAGATTTTACTTAAAATTGAAATGGAAATTTGTTAGTTAGATAAAACGGCTCCCTGCAAGTAAACTATCACGTGTATGGTGTTTGGTGGATTTCGATACTAAAAAGTAATACATAATAGAATTAAAATTATATAATTTTAGACAACAAAGTAGTATATTTTTATTCTGTACTCGAAGATATTGAATTGACAACTCTTTGGATGTTGATAATACTGTTGGTAGATTTTTGTGTGTCAAAACACTCCGTATTCCATTTTTCTCCGAATTTGAAACATTGCGTGAAGAGTGGCGGTATTCAACGCCGTGCTTTAACTTACTAAAACGTGAAAATTTACATGTAATCATTCCCTCACGAACCGAATACGAGCGCAAACACTGTCCCACTGCGCCTCGACCGGCCTTTAACTAAATTTACATATGTATAATTTTGTGTTTCTTAAGTTAATATATATATACAATAAAATTCAATTTATTTATTTATTAACAGCACTAAATTTAACAAAGCTTGTGTAAGAAGTGGCGGAAATTCTATAAATTACACATTGAATCCAGTTTCTAAACTTACTTGACTAGTTTCCCGTAAATTTTCTTCAAGTAACACACTAAAGTCCGTATGTTACTAACATGTTAAAGTGGGTTCATTCGCTCTAGAACCCGACGTCGTCGTTTCATGTGCAAATGTGCAAAAACTACTTAAAAGTTTAGCTTTAAATGGTTGACATTTTAAACGTGAATGTGAGGCTAGTTAGTAATTGGGTTATGCTTATTATTTACGATTTTGTATACGTTTTACATTTTCAATTATTTTATTTTTGAGTTGCTTTTAGTGTACTGTGTAGAACTTTGTAGTGTATATTTCAACTATTGTATAATTATAATGGCACATGTCTTCGTACAAATAAGTGGAGAGAAAACTGATTAAAAAATATTGCCTTTCATTTGTAGCCATCGTGGTGCAGTGAGACGTCTAACTGACAACGCAATGGGTTCAGGGTTCGATTTTCACTTGGAGAAATGATAATAACTAATAAAATATTTGATAATAAAAAATCGGTGAAGTCGGTGCCAAGAAATGAACTTCACAAATATAGGTTTTGTAATAGTACAGCTATGGACGCTACCTCCAACATTGAGCGGTGCGCGATGCTAACAATATTGTGTATTTCATAGTCATTTGATATTGTAGTAAGGTTGTTGTTACAGTTACCTGGCACTGACTTTATATATATATATATATATATATATATATATATATATATATATACTTACATGGCCTGCTGTAAATATAGACATTGTTCCCGAAAGTTTTTAATGAGCCCTTCCCACAAAAGTTCAAAAGATTAAGATGGGGGCTTTGAGGTGGCCAGGTCATGTTTTCTAATACATATTCCGATTATTTTTAGCCTAAATAGCCTCTACATACTTTCAAACTATGTTCAGGATCATTGTCTTGTTGGAAAATAAATCCTCGGCCGATTAACCGTAGTCGCGTAATCGGGTAATGGCGTTTTTCTCCAAAGTTTCCTTATATTGCTTCTTTTTCATTACACTTTTGATTTGGACTACACTTCTAATCCCATAGCCTGAGAAATAACCCCAGACCATAACTGATCCGCCACCATGCTTGACAGTCAGCACTACACACTGCAGCATCATCTTTTCTTCAGCGGAGTCTATGAGGAAAATTTTGATTCGTCACTCCAAAGAACTTTTCTGAAGTCTTCTTCGGTCCAGTCACGATTGGTTAGGGCCCATTGCATCAGTTTATTTTTATTCTGAGATTTTATCAGAGGTAACGCACAGCAACGCGTCCAAACAACTTGGCATCTCGCAACCGTCTTTACACAGTAAATAGACACCAAAGCGTAGACGATCTTGATTACTGCCGGTTTGCTTGTAGCGCACAATAGTGCGATGAACACAAGTCTCAAGTCAAGTTATCGAAACTTGAGTTGACTCGCTATCTGACGTTTAGATTTGATGTTAGATTTGATGACGTTTAGATTCCATTTTATAGATATCAAGACTGTATTAACCACAAAATTAGACTAAATGTGAAATTCGTAAATAACCAGACAAATGCAAGGTTAAAATAATAATTAAACAATTTTTCAGAATTTAAAACAATTTTGTTGTAAGTTGATGTAAAAAAATAGAAGCTGCTGTAATGAGGAAATAAATTTTTGATAATTGATCTGTTGGCCTACTGATTCCGCGGCTTACATTGATGTAATGCCTATTTATTGCCCTTTCCTTGGATTCTATACAAAAGAATAAGCTTTTAGGCAATCTAAATAAACAATAGAATATGCAGGTGTGCAGATTACTATTTATCACCAATATTAACCGGTAGTTGTATGTTATGTGGCTCATGACACATCACGTAGTTTGGACCCATTTATTGTTGTATTCGTATGTAACCCAAGATCTCTTAGAGATTCAGAGGTAACAGCGTTAAGAAACTTCATTTGCAATATATTAATTTTATGTAATTATCCATCAGAAGGTATTTATACATTTGCTATCAGAAGGTATCGACTCATGTATGTGTTTAGTAGCCATCCGATAGGGTTTTTAATATTTGTAATATCATTCATTAACCTTCCATTGTGATCGTCCGAGGAATAGCCGCAGGCGCGTCCTATCTTTCACCCATATATAATGAACTATAGGAGGTACTCATTGTAACAGAAAAGATATCCAAAGCAGCCGCGCCCAGCCGCTAACCGTGTATTCAGACCGATCGTGATTCTTATAATCTTGGACGTTGGACGAATGGAACAATTAACATATATGATACTTACAATGCATTTGCAAACGATCGATTATAAGTTATCTGTAACGATAGTTTATTTTAAGATAGATTTGCGATGATGAGTGGTTTGTGAGATCAATATAAGCCGTGGATTAGTTTATGAGACCAATAAAAGTTGATGATACGTTGATGGGCCTGCCAGACCAATATTACTTTCCGGTTCGCATATCAGTTCAGACGCACAACCCCGCTAGGCGTCCGATTGTGTTATATTAACGCACAGCACATACGTAGCAGTCGTTTGTTAAAACCAACAATTAAACTCGGTTTGGTGCCACCGACAATGAATATCAGCCATAGATTCGCCAAACACAGACAGTCGTGTGTCACATTATGCGTTCTATTACCAAACAAAGCGCTAAACAAACAGTCGAACACTCTTACATACTACAGCATTCCGTGACATAGTAGTACAGCACTCCTCTCAAGGATACCACTAAAAAAAACACACTTCGAAACGCATGAGACATAAAAGTCACACATAACCATTAATCCCACGTCATGGGCGTAAAAGGACATAAAAACAAATTATATCTATGCCCGACGCTGTACAAGTATCTCATACGCAGCGTAAGACAACGTCAGCTATCAGCAAGCTATAAAGCTCTTCGAACCCAAATAGTCGCGTACCACAAGTTATATCAACGTCCGACGTCTTACAAAAATCCGACGGTCGCGTGTCTAAAGTTATATAGACGTCCAACGCCATACAAGAATCGCTAATGCAACGCAAGACAGCACCGAACGCGATACAATTGACCAAAATTGCCATAGCAGTTCACCTAAGTCAAGAAGATTAGCCTCAGTGATGCCAAGCATCGTTGGGTCGCGCCACCGACATCGACTATCAGTTATAACGCTCACCGAACCCCGACGGTCGCGTGTCGCAAATAATATCAACGTCCGACGCCGTACAAATATTGCGCATGCGACGCGAGATATGATACAACCGACCAATATCTCCGTAGCAGTTCACCTAAGCTAATTACATGAGCGTAAGTGACGCCCAGCAGCGTCATCGCCGATCCGATACAACACACAACATCGCCGACGTTGACAAGCCGGCCGTCATATTACATGCACAACTGCAACTTCTTTTATTACACGAACGCAATTTGTTGTATTTTCTATCAAATAAATCCCATTGAGCACTAAATTCAAACATATATTACATGTTTTATTTCAATTTCAAAACATATCGTTCTTATTGGGAAACCTCATATAATATTATATTGTTATTCACATCCTTATAAATAATATATTTAGTAATAACCAATTGTAAAGCAATTATATTGTAAAATATTACAAACAGACACTCCAATTTTATTTATCTGTATAGATATTTATGCATTTATATGCATTCACAAGCATTTGAGAATAACCCAGCTACAGTAAGCAGTAAAAAGTGACAGCCAGACATGTTAGTACAAGAGTCGTCTAGATATGCATGACTCTCGTAACGTGAAGTGCTTACTTTTTGCTAGTATAAAATACAACACAACCTGTACTCGTGGTGTATGACTATTTGTATAAAGAAATTAAAAATCTACTTTGTATGATGGAAAATTGTAGTTATATCTTTTTACAGCTAGCTAAAATATGGCGGCATTAAAAACACTTTTTTAAAAGAGTTAATTTATTTTATAATTAGTATTACAATATTGTATCCAACTCACAAGTGATTTTTAATTGATATCAATTATTTTACAATAATTACTATGAATAAGATATTTTAAAAGTTAGCCCTTTCCAATCGGTTGTTTTTATATAGTCAGTTATGTTTTTGAATTACGCTATGCTAGCAAAAGATGATAATGTACACTATTCCAATATATTTTTGTAGAATTTTTGTCATAATTTTGTCGATGACCGAGCCAAATTCCGCGAGGCCGGTCGTGGTGCAGTTTGAAATCGTCTGAATGTAAACGCGATCGGTTGTGGGTTTAATTTACACTCGGGGGAGGGGTTATATTTAAATTATTGTCACTTCTTCGCTCTGGTAAGACAAAGTGCAGAGTTGAGATCGGTCAATCAATGTCGCAATGTCTCGAAGTCACCGAAACGCGAAGTACGTAGTGTCTTGACACTAAATACTTTTTGTCTACCCTGCTATAAAAAAAATCTTACATGCAAATTAAAACGATGCAAAACTTCATACAAATGTTCTCCAAGGATTTTTGTACTCGATTGATATAAAGATTACTGTAATTTATTAAAACAATTTAAGAACAGCGCTAGAAGACTGAAGTCGCAATATGAATAATCATATAATGCTCGTTTAGAGAACTCGTTACATGTATGTAGCTTAAAAATTTAAGGTAATTTAAGTAAAACGTAAAAGCATTGTACATAGAACATAAATATAAAACTAGCAAGCTCAAATTATCTCACGAAAGTTTGCACTACTTTAAAGTATAGTAAAGCTTGATTAGAATTAAATTTTAGTTTTTTTAACAAACTAGAAGATCCTTTGACGCGTTAACAACGCGTTGTCTTATCAACCTATATGTTGTTAACTTTGCACGAAAACACATTGAAAAATCACATTGTAGTATGTTTTACATTTTTTTATTAATTAAATGTGTTTTTATGCATTATTTACAAAAATACTTATATATATACTTTTTCTCCATATAAACTACGCCAAATGTCATACACTTCCGTATGTTAGTTTTTCCTGAAAGGTGTAAATTTTTGTTTCATATCTGTTTTAGTAATTTCGTCAAAGACTAAGGGAAACACAAATAAGACCTTATCTGAATCAAAAAACATAAAAAAATTCGACTATACAATTTACATCCGCAAAATTGGGATTGTAGAGTTGTTCTAATGATACTGATAGTCGAAACGCAGTCATATTGTTTCGTAAAACGCCAGGCACTTAAGCCGTCTAGAGTCCGTTAAGGCCGATTCCCACTATTAGTAAAGTTAAATTTTCAGCACAGTACCATATATATTTTGTAATATACACTGATTGACTGACAAGCCGAAGTTTTCAGTCAGTCAGTTACGTCAGTTAATAAAAAATATAATTATGTCAAACTACCTTCCTTCTGATTTAACTGCTCATTTCACCTATCTAGTGTTTTTGACTTAGAATTCATTTAAGCTTTAACCTGCAAGTCTACGCAGACAGCAAATCGGTACACAATACTCCGTGCCATGTGTAGAAACGCGCATTGTTTTCATACATTCTGTGAAAGAAAATTGCTTAAGAAATATTGAATATAAGAAAGTATACGTATATCCTTTTTACTATTAGGTTATTATGTGCTTGCAATTTTTTGCTTTCAACAACGAATGTACAACCATTCGGTACACTACAGAATGCTTCGAGATACACTGAATGTGAAAATACTGAAAATACAAATACGTTCCGAAGTACAATGAAATTCCATTACAATTCAGTGTATACTAAAAGAGAACAGACATCGAAGCTTAGTTTTGTTTGTAGTAAACATGTTGGGGGTTAGTTGTATTATAATATATACATATATATATATATATATATATATATATATATATATATATATATATATATATATATATATATGTATATATAACTTTTCGGTAACCGTTACAAGTAGTATTGAGTATGAGTAAGTAGTGTTGCAAATACTACTGAAATTCGAATAAATTCATTAAAATTGGTGCTTATATGTAATATCTTAAGAATAGGTTTTTACTAAATGCATAAGTATGTAAATACGGTATATATGCCAAAACAACAATTTTTGTCTGTCTGTTTATTCCGGCTAAGCTCTGAAATGTTTGGACCGATTTATACGGGACTTTCAATAACAGATAGCTGAGGTAGTAAGGAGTAATTTAGGCTAGGTTAAGATCCAGAGATGTTCAATTCAATGCAAACGAAATCTCGAATAGGGGTCGAATGTATATATAATATAATATAAATAAGCCTTCTCGTAAGTCAAACATATATTGTAAATTAAACGAATATTAACTTTAAAGAAACATACATTACACATCTTAACAAAAGTATAATCACTTTTAAAATTCAAATTATAATTTAATTTACAATGTAATATGCCCTCCTTAAAATAGTAAAATCCTTTTACGAGATGAAAACTGTGGTCGCGTGACGAAACATCACGTCCACGACTGGCGCTTGACAGCAAAGGAAAATACTGAGCTTTGAACACACTATATTTGTATTGTTTTAAAACATTTCTTTCGTTGAGTTTGTTCAAGTGATATTAAAATATAAATGATAATATTTGCTTGAAAATTGATATATTCATTTGTTCTACAAATATATTGTAAGTATGTATTAATATATATATATATATAAATATTTGTTAAAAAAAATATATTTTATACTAATATTGTGTAATTCCATTCTACATATAATATCTTGTATATTTGAAGAATAATATTTGCTTGAAAATTGATATATTCATTTGTTCTAAAAATATATTGTAAGTATGTATTAATATATATACAAATAAATAAATTTGGATTATCTGTTTGTAATATTAAAATAACCACTTACTACCGATTTTTTTTTTAATTTTTCTGTCTGTTCTGGCTAATCTCTGGGATGGCTTGACCGATGTTCACCAGATTACAACTGACAGATAGCCGATGTAATGAGGAGTAACTTAGGCGTTTATTTTAAAATTATAAAATAAAAAACCAGGGATATTAATTTTAAAGCGAAGTAAATGGCCAATCATCAATCATGATGAAATAAACTCCTGTTAGTAAGGCAAAGCATGGCGTTAAATGTCGTTTCTAAGTACCCAATACTGCAATTTTCCAACTTTACGCTGTAAAATAGAAAATAGATTTTTGAAGAAACGGTTTCTAATATAATTAAAAATAAAAGTAACAATTCCTAAGGATTATGATATAATTTAGATATATCGTTTCTACATATTTTAACATGCTATCGTTGATATGTATATTATTAAAAAATATATAAATATTGAAATAATATTAATATTTTAAATGTAGCTTGACTATTACTTAAGAACGGCTATTTCTCACAAAAGCCAACACCGGATGTCGACACACGCTCAGGAACGTAAGAAAAGGCGGAACAAAATTTTAAATGTCACTTTAATTGTAATAATGTAGCAAACTAAGTTATCTAAAGATTTTAAAAATATAGAATTAATTAAAAACAAGTAAGAACAGACAAAAAATACAAGAAACGGGCCACCCATTTCTATGACGCTAGGATTGACGTAAAAAATGTAGCTTCACGTGGTAGGAATAATTGAAAATAAACTTAATTTTAAGGCACTTCCTACCATGTCCTTCAAGTTAATGTATTTTATCAATCAAAAATAAACACCTTGTTTCAGTTACTACAAATGACACCGACATCAATAACGCTAGAGAAAATGGATTTCGGTGCGTCCGGCTCGTATGCGTGCGAAATTGCTCTCGAAATACCACTTTATTCGAAGGCGTCCAAAATACACGAAGTGAGCGTGATTGGTGAGTAAAGTTTACTTTTAAAAGGCCCTTTTCAACTAATTTGGGACTAGTCACTAAGGACCACGGGCGGTAGCCTATTCTATTTTAAACATAATTTTTTATTCACCAGCCATCTGATTGTTAATTTAGCGAGGTATATTTTAAAACGTTTCTTTTATTTTAGGTATTTTTAGGAGTGAAAATGTAATGTAGTAATAGGTCTTTTCAACTAACTTTAATAAATAAATGTATAAGACATTATGTGTTAAGTGACGGAACTTAACGCCGAGCGGCAAAATCTTGTCAAATTAGGGCGGGAAGGGACAAACAGAGTGTCTTGACTGACTCACTAACCGGCTATATAAGAAAAAGCGTGAAGCTTTTCTTCGATTATATAAGCTATTCGAGTAAAATCATATTTTTTAGCCTCACGCTTTTATCCCGTATAGCACGGTAGACAGGAAGTACATGGTGTAAAGATACTCTGTACTCCAATTTCCGCCGAATTCGAAATATTGCATGTTAAGTAGCGGAACTTAACGCCGCGTTTTGACATACCAGAGCAAGGAAATGGAAATAATTTAAATATGATCACTCCCCCGAGTGGGGATCGAACCCACAACCGATCACATTTACACTCAGACGCTGTCCATTTAAGGATTACTTCTTATTTAAAAAGTATATAATAAATTAAATCTACTTATTAAAAAAGTGCCACAAAAAAATACAAATCATTATTAGCGTATTGTTTATTTCTATGGAAAAGGTAAAGTAAAGTAAACGGTATAATATTTTTAGTAAGATTAATCTCTACATTCTCTTTGCTACGTGAGATTTTCGTAACATATAATGAGCTCGTTTACAATGAGTACGTTCACACAGCTGGTAACAAAATAACGTGTGATGACGTATTGTCATTAGTTTTATACTTGAAACTTCATATTATATCAAATAAAATATGAAAAACTTGAATTTCTGCCTTGCCAGAAGATATAATCGTTTAAAACCGCTGTTTTAATGTAAAACTCCTCTTGGACTACTATCTTACGAACACTACGTATAAAACATATTTATTTTATGCATCTAGCACTGGTTTTACATCTTGAAAAGTAATATAACTTAATAAGTAGTTATCAACTAGTTTTCAAGATTTTTCTGTCTTTGAAATATTATATATGAAGTTAGAAAAATATAACTTTAAATTTATGATCCAAGCAAAGGGAGAGGTAACATAGGTTTTTTCCCACAATTTAAGAGGAATACAGAAAACGTTCACTGAATTGTCAAAACATTCCTTTCCCCACTTTCCACCCTGAAATCGAGATATTGCTTGTTGACTGGCGAAACTCGATGCCATTCTGAGTGATTTTGTGTGTTTCACCTTTCTATACCGATCGTCATGACGAAACGAAATAGATACTATTAAAACATTTTTAAAAAACGTATAAAAATTTAAACGTAGGGTCCTGAAACAGTCCAAGCGCCCTGGCCGCTAAGCAATGCGTTTTTTTTAAATGTTTTTTAATCTTAAGTTTTTTATTTTAATATTTTACTATTTTTAAAGTGTTATTCACACCTTCTATCACTATTTGTTAATAATCTTTGGGAAGCAGAAATTTGTAAAAATCTCTCTACAGAGATTGCTAACAACGTAAATAAGTTGTGATAAAACGTATAAGAATTTTGACGCCACTGGTAATAGTCGCAAAATGAAATATAAACCAACAAAAACAAGTATACAATTTAGTTTAACAAGTAAGTACAAAACATGAAAAATGATCCTTGTAGCATTAGTATAAGCTTACGACGTGGGAAAAAAACAAATCGATTTTATATTTTGCTGTAATATAAACCGCAAAGGCGTTGGCCGCGCTACGCGACTGCGGAGAGCGGAAGCGATCTGCGTTTCCAAGCGGAATTTAGGCGTTTCATTTGCTGCGGTACTCCTGCCTTGTTGCAATGAATGCGGGATGTGATAATTGATTTTTGTACTCAATATGACTTTTACTACTAAAGTGAAAAAATTACAAGACGCATGATGACGTACAATCTCCACTAAAGGTTCATCTAAGTGTCATCCCTTGCTTTTCTAGTATTATTGTTTTAATCGCCCATCGCTAACGCCTGCCGAGGGTTAAGTCAGCCCTACATAATTAACTATTGACAGATCTATGAAGCGTATACGTCAAATATCATCAAGTAGACGTCTATAGTAGACATTACTCCTAATATCTATCCTTAAATGATATAACATTTAAAACTAGTGAATGCCCGTAACTTCGTTTGCGTGAACTCTAAACTTCTAACTTTGTCTAATGAAATTAATTTAATTAATACAAGTCTCTTATTTGTACCAAAATAGTAAAAGTTGTATTTAAATCGTTTTACCAGTTTCTGAGATTAGCCTGCACAAACGCACAAACATACAAAAAAAAACAGATAAAAACATTATAATTATTTATGTATATTGTCTATTATCTGTTTTTTAAACAATGTGGCGTGCAAATAATGTAATAAAAAAATAAATAAATAAAAATTCTGAAAATCATTATTAATCATCATCATAATTATTAACAAATGCCACTAATAACAGTTTTTCTCGTACATCTCACATGTAGAAACAGCAATCATTTACATTTTTAGTATATATAGATAATATTAATACAAACAAAGTGCGGCGTTGAATTCCGCCAATACAAAAAGTCTCATTTTCAGGTGGAAGGTATAAAATATAAGGAAATTCGTATAACATTTTCAATTTCATTTGGAATTTAATATTACGGTACATTAACCAATAGCTTATAATATTTATTATAACTTTTATTTTTTTAGCTTCACGCTTTTATCCCGTATAGCAGGGTAGACAGAAAGTACCTAGTGTCAAAACACTCCGTACTTCACTTTCCACCGAATTCGAGACATTGCGTGTTATGTAGTGGAACTCAACGCCGCTCTTTGTCTTTACCAGAGCGAGGAAGTGAAAATAATTTAAATGTAATCACTTCCTCGAGTGGAGATCGAACCCAAAACCGGTTTACAGTCAGACGATGTTAAACTGCACCACGACCGGCTTTAAATAAAATAATAACTTTTATCTAAATAATAATTTTCTTTACATGCTATAAATTTAAATAATTTTATAAATTCTAACAGGAAGGCACTACAGGAGTAGATTTAATTCATTAAGCCCATTTTACTTGGTAAATATATTTTGAGCATTCAAACGATTTTATTTCATTTAAATAAGATTTTGGTCCTGTTAATAATTTCTATCAAAGAGATCTTTATAAATCTCTCAAGCGAACGAAACACTTAATTTTATATTTCAACCTTTAAGCACCATTCAAGTTTGGTGGATTCAGTTAAGAACTACATTATTATTCTTCTCTGTTGTTTCTTACCTTATCCCTTACACGAAAATTAATGTTATAGTTAGACTAGATTTTATTGCATTTATAATCTGTATAAATATAATTTTCAACTTTACACTAATTTTTATTAAAATATAACACCTCCTGTGTTTGCCGTAGATACATTTTTCCAAGGCACATCAACATTGCTAAGGCAACGCTAAAATTTGCGTTAGCAATGAACTAAGTCTAGACACTCCATACTCCGCTTTCCGCCGATTTTTGAGACATATCGTATTTAGTGGCGGAATTCAACGCCGTGCTGTCTCATCCAAGCGAACACAGCAAGGAAATAATTTAAATATAAATTTTCGCGTTTACACTCAGACGCTGTGCCACTGCGCCACGACCGGCCTAAAAAGTCGTGTTAAAAAGCCTGTAATTAAAATATACACTGTAATTTTAACATCGTTTAAATAAAACATTTATTTTATAAACGATTGAATCATTATATCTGTTTATTCAAACTAAAGCACGAACCTAAAGTAGATTTATTGTGGCGGTGGTACTTCTTTATAACTCACTTATTTACTTCAATACTGTTTTCGTGTCACGATTTCACTCTGTGTCTACTGAATCGAATTTCAGACTGTTTTGAGGTCAAAATTAGGACATCCTTAACTGCCAATGGAATTCATGAAATGTGATTATTAGTTTATTTTATAATATTATAATTTATTTTCACCCAACAATATTAGGATTATTATATTTTTTTATAATTTATTTATTTTTTTGTTGAGGTAATCGTGATGTAGTGGAACATGTTATTGTGAATGCGTCTGGTTGTTGGTTTGATTCCCATTCAGTAGAATGATATTATTTAGTTTTCGCTGCTTTGATAAGAGCTTAGCTCCATGATTTTACCAGCAAACAAAGAAAGCATAGTGTCAATTTCACTTTCCGCTTAAAATTTATGCCTGCCCATATTGTGTATTGAGAGGCGGAGTTTTACGCCGCATATTGTCTTATCGACGTAAAACCCACAGCCAACTAGGCTTACATTCAGATGCCGTCTCACCGCCATACAAAAATACTACTTGATATTATTTAAAATCTGTTTAAGAGGAAGCGAGTTCAATATGGGATCGATAAGCTCTGCATACTAGAATTTTCTGATAGTCTTTTATACGTTTTTTGCGCTTCTTGTGCCGTTCAAAAGGCTACATTAATCCGAACATAACCCAGCTCTTTTCTATTTCACAGACGATTAGCCAAGTATACAAAGCTAATGATTCGCTTTCATATTTCCTTGTGTTTATAGATCTGTCATTCCGTGTTATAACTTACAGTATACAGGGTGCTAAGATATTGTTTGTCGATGAGATTACAGTTGTTTTATTACTTTTTATTTTATGATTTCATTGATCACGTGTTTATCATATACAAATCAAATATATATATATATATATATATATATATATATATATATATATATATATATATATATATATATATATATATATATATGCATTTTATTTTAATTATCTCCATTTCTTCGCTCTGGTAAGGTAAAGAGCGGCGTTGAGTTCTGATTATGGATGGAAAGCAGTGAACGGAGTTTTCTCCGACTACCTTGCAGTGTGAGATAAAGCTTAAAGCTATGACACAAAAAAATATATTCGAAGTCCTCTCAAAATAAATATTTTAAAATATTGTAGCAGATCCTAATAGCTTATTTAATAGTCTGAACTTACGAACTGATTCTGTTACTAACTCAAATATTTCGTCGTCAAATATTTTTTTGTAAAGATAATATAATATCTCTCGAGAAGACACTCATATAATTCTCTGAGATAACTTAAACTGAGTAAACTTTACGGAAATTAATTAAGAATTCTAATTAAAAATACTTCGTCTTTAAAAATTCTTAAAATATAAAGTACCTTATAAAAATTCCACTAAGTTATTATCTATTGATTTGTTTTTTATTTTTATTTAATTTCAACTTAAGTTTAACGAAGAAATTCACTCACCTTATATAAGAAGTTTTATTCTTATAAATTTGAACTAAAAACGGCTCAGAACGACAATTGCGTGGTGGCGGACTTCAACGCCGCATTTTGTCGTATCAGAGCAAGGAAATGAAAATGATTTAATCGTGATATAATAGTTCCCCCATTTGGGAATCGAATCACCGATCGTGTTTACATTCAGATTCTGTCCTACACCGCAACGAAAAAATATGCTTGCTATATGATTATTGTTACAACCTTTGAATTGTAAGAATAATGATAGACTACTGATGAAAGATGTTAGCATCCGTAACAATAATAAATTTTAAAAAGCGTGTAAGAACATCGACGTAGCTGGATATGAACGTACGGCTTATCCGTGAAAACCACTCATGATTTCAACGAAAAGAAGGTTTGAGCCTTCAATGTTCAATTTATTATACTTTTAAAAAGACATAATAATACCTTATTAATGTATGGTACGTATGGCATAATTTATTAAACGAATTGCTTAACAGATAGATTGTAACAGTTGTAAAAAATGTTAGTTTTATTATATATCGTGAACATAGCAATACACCATACATACATATCTATTAAGCATAAAACTGTTATTTTAATATTACAACCAGACACCAATTATATTCATTTATGTATATTTAAATGCTACTGCTTGTTACAGTTCGCCAGAAATACCGTCCAAAGATAAAAATCAAACATAAAAAGCTGTCCTCCAACGATGATCTCGAAGCGAGCTGTCAGAGCGCACCTGCATACCCGGCGCCGCATCTTACCTGGCTCATCAATAACGTTAAGGTAACTTTAACTTATATTCTTTTAAATTGAAGTATATTTCAGTTTTTAAGAGTGCTAAGACACTCCGTTTTCTAATTCCTGTCTGTTTTAAAGACTCTGTATTGGATGGCAAATAAATGGTCCGCAAAAAAAACTCATATTTAATACCTTTTTCTAATTTAAGTCAAAATGTCAGTAAAGTATACTAATACTGCATGAGTGTCTCATAAAAATAATTATAGCAAAACACAAAATTTATTAAGCTGAAAACAAATTATACTATAATTATGGTTCAAGTAGATTTAAAAATAAAACATACTTATTTTTTAGCTTCACGCTTTTATCTTTAGTAGCAGAATAGATAGAAAATACCTTGACAAGACACTACGTACTCCACTTTCCGTTGAGTTGAGTGAGAGGCTCCACCACTCAACACACAAGTGTTGAGTGGTGGAGGTCAACGCCACGCTTTGTCTTACCAGGGTGAGAGAATGATAGTAAATTTTAAATATAATCATTGCCCCGAGTTGGAATTGAACCCTTTACCGATCGCGTTTACAGTCAGACGCTGTTCCAATCTCTCTTATTATATATCTAAAACATATTACCATATTGGCAATACCCGATACTGTATTCAGTAAAAACAAAGAATAAATTGATGATGATGAGGCCGGATCGGTTGTGGGATCGATTCCCACTCGGGGAAATGATTATATTTAAATTACTTTCATGTTCTATTTCTGGTAAGATAAAGCGCAGAGTTAAGTTCCGCCACTCAACACGCAATGTCCCGAAATCGGCAGAAAGCGGAGTGGCCTAACACTAGGTACTTGTGAGTTGTAAGTATGCAGTGTTGCAAAGTAGTTAAGCATTTACATTTTATATAAATATTTACAGCCTCATAAAACTTGCATGACCATTTTGAAAATTGTAAAAATTTTACAACGGTTTTATCTATTTTTGTTAGAATGAATAATAATATAGAAAACGATTTGTGCTCGCTACTTTTCCGTATGGATTTTAACATCTATGAATCTTTACTTTATAATTCTTAAGTAAAGTAGCCTAAGTTATTCCTTATTAGTTTACCAATAAAATACCCTAAAGATTCAGTCCAACTGCTTCAGAGATACACCGGAACAAACAGACAGACAGAAAAACAAAAAAATATTTTTTCTATGGTATACGAGTGTGTATCTTAAAATAAACAAGACAAAAATAATCCAATATCATTTTTTTGTATAGGTGAATGGAAAATAATATCTATATTAATAATTTTGTCTAGGGGACGGTACTAGATTGAAATATTATAAGAATTTCAAATCGACAACATACATACGGATATACGGATTGGCGAGTATTTTATAAAATTCTAACGATGCTAAAAGACAAATTGCAGTTGCCAAATTTTCTATAGCAAATCTTTACTGTCACCGAATGCAGTCTTGAGTTCGTTAATGCCGATTGACACCGTCAGTAAAGACCTGTGACTTTCAGCACAGTTCTATGATAATTATTCTTTCATATATTATTTAATGAACGTATCCCTGTCAGTGTGACTAACATTAGAATAATAATACGCCTACCTACATTTATAAAAATATTTTGTTGATGAGTGATAGAAAACTGTACAAGCGGAGCTAGTGGCCAAAGAAGCAAAAATTTGGTATGATGCTTGGGGAGTATTACATAAAGAGGACTTCCCGAAACTCCTACGGGACTGTGAGCGGTTTGCAATTTGGTCAAAAATAAAATATTTATATAATTATATAGAAACGTTGTAAATTCTATTTTTACGTGTACAATTTATACATTTTTTAAATGTGTAGACCGTTTTGAATTGTTTCCACTAAATATATATTTAAAACTTTATTTTAAATTATTATTAAATTATTAAATGAATAATTACTAAAATAACCTTATAAATACATATGCTTACATATTTTTATAAAAAAACATTAATTGAGACAATATAAAATGAATTATATAAACATATATTAAAATCATTTAAAACTTGGATAATTGAATTTGTATCATTAACATAAAAACATATCGTACTAACAGTTAATTTTCCACTCAAGCGCTTATCAGTGTCACCAATGTTATTACCTCGTCATACAATTTTATTCACCTGTTTAGTGTATTTGAGCTATTATTACAATACTTTGTGAGACAACTCACAGTTGGCACAAGAGAATAGTCAAACATGATGGTTAGAGGTTCATCTCTCAAAATATCAATGGATATTATTTTTCTTTTCTATAATATGTTTCTTTAAGGTAATCGTAGCAGTAAGGTTAGCATCTGACTGTAAACGTCACTCTGGGTAATGATTTATTTAAAAATATCACTGCACTTATCTGTAGTAAAACAAATCACGGCGTTGAGTTACACTTCTTGACACATAATGTCCGGAATTCTGGTGGAAGTCAGAAAATGGAGTATCTAGTGTTAACTAGGTTCTCCTTGATTACAACGGTATAAGGCGTGAAGCTGAAATATTTTTTTCGGTTTGATTAAACAAAGCGGAATTCTGATATTGTGTAATGGACGTATTCCGTTCATTCTTCCTAATTAAATTCCACAATCAGTTTATGACCTGGTCTAAGACTTTTCAGCATTTTTATATAAATTATTAAAAAATATATATATTATTATATGTACTTAAGAAGCTACGTGTATTAGGAATGTTAAATTGTGAATTTCTTGATTTAAATTATGTTATTGGCTGCTTTGCTATTATAAACTATTATTCGACTTTGACTAAAATTAACAAGACATTTTAAATATATTTTATAAATATCATAATCACTATGGTATTTATAAAATATATTTAATTAATTTTTTTAACATTTCTTTTTTTTAAACTAGTAATAATTAAAAAAAAAAACATTTATTCTTAGAGGCCATCGCGGCGCTATGGTACAATGTCGGATTGTATACGTGGTATGCAATGTCTCGCTTTTAGACGAAAAACAGTCAACTTAGTATCTAAACATCAGGTTACCTCTGACTACCTTACTATGAGGGATAATATATATATATATATATATATATATATATATATATATATATATATATATATATATATATATATATATATATATATATATATATATATATATATATATATATATATATATATATATATAACAATATTCAATTACCAACCAAAAATCACATACAAACATGCACATATGTATTGTATGAAACAATTAAAATTGATAGTGACACTAAAAAGTAATTCCACACAATATCGCCGCTTGCTGCAGACTGGAAACGGTCGCACTTTATTAGTTTGTAGCAACTGTTTCGTTCTGAAATCAATGGCGCGTTAATTGCTGTCGCCCATTTAATTAATGCGAAATGCGTTACCAGTCCCGTCCTAAAATCACGTTTACGTTTATCATTATGCTTATGGTATATTTTGATAAAAATATGTATTAATTTATCAACAAATCATTTGCAAGCTGATTGTAAACACAATCAATATTGTGTTTGATCTATAACTAAAATTATATTACCGTATTGTTTTAAATGTAAGAAAAAGAAATTCCTAGCATTACACACAGTCCGACGTTAGATTTCTCGACGTTAGACTCACTTTCAACCGAAATGTAGTTTGGTAGAAGGTTGTATTGTCTATCTACCTTGTTATACACAAAAAACTTTTCTTAAAACGATTCTTATTTATCTAAAATATAGCCCACTTAGAAAGTGCTAAAACAAAACACCTTAAATAATAAAAAAATATCTCGAATGGCTCCATATGCCTCAACGCTATTTTCCATCTATCAGCTCAATATGTCTTTAAATTGCACTATTGGATGTCAGTGTCCTAACCATCTGTTCTCTCTGCATACAAGTTAATATGTAACATGCCTCAAGTTAAAATAATAATAATTTTATACAATAAAAGATAAATTGATACTTTGTAAATTGTGTAAGCCTCTATTTTGCTGTAGATAACTCCCTGTAAAAAGGTATAAGGACGGTAAGCTGTTTACACATAAAGCCGGAAGTTATTAAATTTTTTATATTCTGAGCGCTTGATTTATTCAAAGCCAACGTCAGTTATCAAAGTTGTTAAATATTATACAGCTCTGTTCTGTTGTAATGGCCATAAAATTTTTACTGTTGAATGAAAGATATCGTAAAATGTAATCGCGTGTTTTCTCAACACTATCTGAGTTCATAGTAGTTCAAATGTTTAACACTTTACCTGGCGTTTGTATAAGAAGAAAAGCATTATCGTAGAATCATTTTGAAGACACTATAAATGATACTGTAGGAAGGTCACGTAAAAATCAAAAGGGCCCCACCGAGAGCAAGAATGACTAGGTTAATGACGTCACTAGATATAAAGCGTATTGTAAAAAGACTACAGATAAGTAAGACTTTTCGAGATTAAAATATTTTTTTTGAGTCAGTGTGTATTATTTGCAATGTCTGGTATGGCGTAGTCTGGTACAGAGCTCCCTGCTCTGCCGGGATAAAAGTGTGAAAAAAATAGACAGAAATAATAATAAACAGAAAGCACCTAGTATGAAGACACACCACACTACGCTTTCCACAAAATTCGAGACATTACATGCTGAGTGGTGGAACTTAACGCCGCACTTTGTCTTACCAGAGCGACGAAGTGAAAATAATTTTAAATATAATCACTCCCCCCAGTGGGGATAGAACCCACAACCGATCGCGTTAACAGTCAGACGCTATACACGTAATTAATTACATCAGATATTGTTCCTTTCATATATTAACGGTGAACTTTATCAAGACTAAATATATTGTTGATAGAATAACAATCGTTTAAATACTTCGTTACTACGTCACAATCACATACTTATTTTTGTATTCGAGACATCATTTAGGTAAACAGAATACTTTAGTTCTTTTAATTCATTTTAATTAGAAGCTTTATAAACTCATTAGGGGATATGTTTATATTTAAAATTTCTCCACTCTAGTAAGACAAGCCGAGGCATTGAGTTGTCTCTGAACACGCAATGTCTTAACACTAGGTTGTGTCTGACTACCCTGTAATGTGGGATAAACCGCAAACTTCTTTTTTTTAATTTTTAATTGTATAAACAATATATCACCCTTTTCAATTATTATTTATTCCTGTAAGTGTAAGTAATTTAAAGCAAAATGATAATTTGTTTATTATTTTCCTTCGCATAGGCCATCGTGGCGCAACGCAGTTGGACAGAATCTTACTGTTAACGCGATTAGTTGTGGGCTTGATACACACTCGGACGAATGACGATATTTTAAAAATTATTTAATTTCTACGCTCTGGTGAAACAAAGCACGGCGTTAAGTTTGCCACTCAGCACGCAGTGTATAAACTTCGAATGGAATGCAGTCAACGAAGTGTCTTGACACTAGGTTGTCTCTGACGTCCTGCTGTACGGCGTCTTGTCTGTCATAATATGTTTTAAGCCAACGTTAAATTAATTAATGTGTACTAAATGTGTTTTAAAATTAATTTTTAATTATTCAAATATACCTAACTTTGTGTCATTTTGATTCCATAACTTTTGATAACTCTGTTTGAACGACATCGTTCAGAGAAACTCAAATTAAACATTTGTACCATCAAAAGTTTTATTTGTACTAATGGCTGAGAAGTTGCTTATTTGTTTTCTTATATTATTTTATTCTACTATAGTAGAATTCGAACTCACAACCAACGCATTTACAGTCACTAGATCTACTGTGTCACAATGTAAACAAAAATGTTGAATATTTTTTCTATGTAATATTTATAAGTATGTTTTGTCAACAGGTAGACGAAAGGCTAACCATACCACACGGTACAGTGAACTCCCATCGCCATCACCACGGCATGCCGCTGGCCCAAACGAATTCCTCTTTGATTTTTCCACTAAGTAGTCTGCAATTGTTCCCAAACCAAAGCGTGATTATAACGTGTTTAAGTACGATACCGAGCTACGCGTATCTGAACGAGGGTTTTGCGGATATACAAAATTATACTATTTCGGGTAAGTAAAATTTTCTTGTCAATATTAAAGTTTTAATATTTCTGCTTCTATATGAATTTCTAGAGTACTTTCCTACAAGGATTGTAATTCAATTTTCAATATGAAATTATTTTTTTTAAATAAAAAATAAAAGTCTTCCACAGCTTTTTTATCTTAGATTTAATTAAGGTAAAACAACTGTGCCATCGTAAACAGACAACTGATATATGCTATATTTAAAAACATTTGTACTCATATAATACAGCATGTGCTTAACACAATTTTATAGGAAAAAAGAACTCACAACCCTCGATTCACGATTAAAATTTGTAACCACAATACAAAACATACAAATATAACTAAATATCGTAAAACATAAACGACGAACATTTTACATACAATTAAAAAAAAGACATTACGTGTTGAGTGGTGGAACTTAATGCCACTCTTTGTCTTTACCAGACTGTGGAAGTTAATAATTTAAATATAATCACTCCAAGTGGAAATCGAACCCACAACAGATCGCGTTTACAGTCAGACGCAATCTCACTGCGTCACGAACGGCCTACAAAAATTAAAAATTTAAAATAACTTATTATTCCACAGTGAACGTGGTTCGCATGGAACCGACACCCACGCAGTTGCCAGTTAAAATAATAAGCCCAGAATTAAATCAATCCAGCGCAGTAATTATTAAAAAAAATTTAATATTGACATTAATTGTTCTAATCTTAAATGTTGTGAAAAAATTAATATAATTATGTAAAATTATTTATGTTATTTTTAATTTTGCTTTAAATGTTTTCATTGGATAATTTTAAATTATTCAAAACGTTGCCCTTTACTATTTTTTTTAGTATTAAATGATACTTAGTTTAGTATTTTTTTATTATCTGTATTAACTTGACTTATTATTTTATATATAGAAAAAAAAATTATATAATCGGAAATTATTAATTTTAACGCGTCAAGTTTACTAATTTTAAAAATAGGTAAGTCAATAGACTAAAGATCGTGACTGATTTCTCTTCCTGTGTGTTGCTATATAAATTAATCTTAAAAGAAAGTTATATTAATATAACAACTCAATAAAAAAATATATTAGTTTTTAAATAATAATTCAAGTTAATACATCAACAATTTTTTTTCTATAATAATCTCTATTGTTATACATTGATCATTATTCATGTATGACGGATGATTATAAATTTAGTTGAAATATTTTTTAATTTTTCTACTAAATTTTCTTCTAATGTCCTTATTGGTATAACAAAGGCTCTAATTGTAGTTGTGGAAAAAAATATATTATTTACGAACTCTAAATATTATGTCTTAATTTACTTAAATTCAGTTTTTAGTGAATATAAAAATATTATTGTTAGCCCTTAGATAACCTGTACGAAAGTTCTGCGTACTTTAACATTAAATGATATAATTTATACGAGAAATTTGCTAACAACTTTGATTGTAAACTGAGGTAATAAATTGTAACAATTAATATCTACAATTCAAAATTCATACCGTAAATTATAATTTTATGGAGGAAGCACGAACTCAACCAGATATTGTAATTAGCAATTATTATAATAGGCAGTGTTTATTGAAATTTTGAGGTTATGATTTTCGTTAAATGAGCCTTAAGCTCTATGGGATGAAATGATATAAAACCTTTTTACATTCAAAAATGGATGTTACACATAGAAAGACGAAACCGAACGCCGCCCTTTATTTGACAGTGAAAGAACAAGAAAAATATTATATTGGGTTTCGAACTCATGATCGTCGCAAGCAGCCTCAATTATATTTGGTGTGCTTAATGTGTTAAAAACATTTTTTAAAAAATATTTTCTATAATAATAAAATTGTATAAATAGAAAATGGAAATCGAGAAACTCGGGAATCTATAAAAAGTTTAAAGAAAATATTAATTAAATTAAAAATATATTAATAAATCTTGTATAGTATGTTACCAAATTGTAATATATTTATCAAAGTCCAATAGAGCTTATAAGATCTCTTTGTTAAAGAACTACCTTTTGTGATGAAATCTCAATTCAAAAAGATAATTTTGTAGTACTATTGTAAGTTGTGTAGTATAACATATATATTAGTGGCGAAAGGAGACATAAGGTATTTTTATTTTTTAAATTAAAAAAGGTAAACGTTCGAATTGACTGTTTGTATGATTTAAATTGATTATAGACTTTCTTAGTTTTTTAAATAACTAATAAATATATATATATATATATTTAGTAAAATTTACAATTGGTTTATCGCTTCGCCACTCATATATACACTTTGTGTTTAATTTCGTGTAACTATAGAATAATCTAATACTGTTTGTGTATAATATGCTTAGATAGTAGTGTACTATATATACTAGTTTTGCTATAGATGTAAATTAAATGTTAGTCTACACTTTTTTACTCCTGATTTTTTCATCCTAATTACATACCATGCGAAGCTTCTTCGAATCTTTTTTATATTCACTTATGTACGCAAATATGAGACTGAGTTAGAAATTAGGCGTTGTGAGACCTAATCACTACTAGAAAATGCTACTACAGTATGTGAAATTGCATCTTGAAATCATTCTTTATAGAACAATTTAGATATAGCCTTAAGAAGGTAACGTTTGATTGATGCGGTTGAACTAAAAAATGTATTGTGGGATAGGGAAATGGTAAAAGGGAATATATTATTGTTTCAATGCGTTTTATCTATTTTTTTAAATTTAAAGTGTCATTAAAATTTAAAAATGAATCCAATCAGTCTTATTATACTGAATTAGTCATTTTTATTGAATAATTCAATAAATTAAGATTATTTTATGAAAATACTAGAACAACAAGCTTACCATGTGTGCGATTTTATATTTTTTTACGTTTAAATCAGCTCTTAATGTTTAAAATGTACGTATGTGTATGTATTAGTTTATTTGTAGATACTAAGCGTAAAGAAATTGGCAATTCCTATATGACAAGCATTTGTAAATTTTGAATTTAATTTTTTTTTCAATGTACTAATGCCAAGAATTTGAACATTATATAGAACGAAAATAACTTTTCAAAATTTTATTTTACAAAATGTTAATTTTAAATGTTAATCTTTTTTTACAGACTAAACAAAACTACATACATAGATATAATTTTATAAAAACTATAAAATTCCATTTTTTTATGAAACACAAAAATTTCAATTACACGAGATAAACAAACATATTTATTTTACTTATTATTTATTTATATTGTTAGTGTCTTAAATATTAAAATATTTTATTAAAACAAGTTTAATTTTCACAATAGAAGAGACGTACATAAAATTTATTTTATAATTAGTTAAAATATTATTAGAAACAATGGCGTAACTTAAACATATCATTTAAGGAGTGAGTAGTAATTATAAAACGAGATTTATAAGTGTTGTAATGCTAACTTGAAGATGTTCGATTCTGGATTGACTTCAGGATCAATATGCTTATATAGTTTTAATATGAATACGCGAATATAATTATGTAAATAAAAAAATGACAAAAATATGCTTTAGTCATCTAAATTGCTTATTTTAATCTATAATTAGGTTATTTTTTTAAATTTACTTTATCTTAACTTTTTTTACTCTGGCATATTATTCCTTATCATGCGAGTGCATGCGTTCTATATTTACCATCTGTTATAGAGAATTGTATGTGAAAATAATTTCCGCCATTAATTATTAAGCTGTCGAAAAAAATTGTATCAACTGACAAACGAATCAACTCAGTCTACCTGTGACCACGGACTACTGTAAAGTGTTCGAAACGTCGGCTTATCAAAAAATATTTTCGAATACCAAATATACGCGATTAATTCCTTTAAAAATAATATCATCTAAAACTGTCAAAAGATTTACCAACGATTTTGATATATTGTTTTATTCATATTATATGTTATGTATATACGCAACATACATATACGGTGTTCTCATTTCGCAAATGTATATAAATATGTATATTAAATTATAGTATACATACATACGTCGATAAAAAATATTGAATGCGATAATCTAACTCAAGATTACTGTTGAAAGTGAATTCAAAAACAACAACAACAACTTCTTGCAACATCATCCGAACCAGAAGGCTTTCAAACCTAATGAATCTGTCCTTTCTTGCTTCTATACAAAGTTAAATTTTTAATTCAATAAAGGCACTGCCACAAAAACACTGTATAAACTTAATATCTTTAAATATTTTTTTTTGTTATATTTTACAAGTACAATGTATGTAATTTTAATAAATTTCTAAGTAAATGCTCAAAACTTGACCCCACAATTAGAAAACGTAAATTAAAATAATAATAAAATAAATAAACAAAGCATCAAAAAATATAACTGATGATTTTTGCGCTTGATATAAACATTAGAAATTCATATATTTGTATACTATTCGAAAAATCATATCTCCCTGTAATGGCTTAAGAAAACACATAGAAAAATATCCGTAGTCAAAAAGAATTATGTCACATACATTTAAAGGCGCCAAAATAATAAAATATTTTTTTTATATTGTACACAACTATCACTAAAATTGTTGTGATAGACATACTGAAATAATTTTTTTATAAACATTAAAGAAATACTATACTTTTGAAATTCAACCGATAGTGAATACCTAAACGGTTATTGTAAAAATTCGCTAACGACAGTTTTTTACGATACCACGAAGCTTGAAATATAACACGATAGCTCTATGTAAAGGTCATTTGAAGCGACATCTCTACTTTTTATATAGAGACTAACATTTTAAAATGTCAAATTGATATCATTGATAAGGTTTTAAGACTGCAAATGCAATAGTACGTTCGATGACACCTAATGTTTATCGGTTTTTTTCGTTAGTTGCTATTTTATAGTACCGAGACGAAAACGTTGTAATCGAAGTTGAGTGTTTACTTAAATATACTATACAAATAAAACCATGACAAGGTTGTTACCTTAAAGTATACTGTCAATTCCAAAGTTTTCCCAATGAATGTAGTAATCCCCCTTATAACATTTTTATAATGCATTCTTTCCCCCATATTACGCGAAGAATTACCGTTTAAGAAATTTATTTTTTAGTTACACATGCATTCATTTTTTATATAAAACTATTTTAGTTTGAATTTAATAAGACGCGAATATTTCATTCACGAGATACTTTTTTTCTTAATATTCGATTTATTCCCTTTTTATGAGAAAACTTAATCATTTTTAAGAGCGTGTTTTTCACAAAAAACGCGGTAGTAGAGTATACTCCTATAACGCGTTTTCCTATAAAGCTAAAATAACCTATCGTGTTATAGATGGGATTACTGTATTATGAAGATTCTAATCTAAATTAAACTTTTCGTAAAAAATATATTAATACTTATATAGAATTTTGATTATTTATTTAAAAATTAGAACTTACTTATACATATGTCATACATTATGAAATGTGAACAATATATAGACAACGTCTTAACACATAACAAGCGTAATAATTGCAATACAAGTCAACAGCAGGCTTACATTCATACATAACCATATCACGTAGAATTTTATAATAATGGAAAATTAAACAAAAAAAATACGGTATTTTCTATATTATGAAGAAATTCATGCAGGCTATCGATGTCTTCCTTATTGCTATACACTCTTTTATAAACTTTAAGTGTAAGTTAGTTATATTATTGTTGGTTTTTATACCTCAGAACAGGAAATATACGTTAAATAAACGTAATAAGTTACGAGTTTTTATTCTAAAATTGTATAATTATTATACTAAATCAGTACTCTTTCTAATATTTCCTGTTCTGAGTCTAAATTAATGGATTTACCGTGATATGTTATCTTTTTGCTTTTGTATATGGCTCTTGATATGTCAATTATGCCATGAAAAGTAAATAGAAGATGCTTCTATGTGGTAAGCTAGGTGTATTATGTATGTTTGATTGTAAGACTGTGCTATATATTCATGGTCAACTTTAGTCTGTAATAGATGTGACTCCATGTGAAGAAACTGTAAGGGCCCCTCTAAAATAATAACAAAAACTTTCTTTTAAATAGTATTCATTAAAATAATAAATAAACTAATTTCCACATTCTCTTAAGTCCGGCCCTGTACAATATTGACATCTAGTTAATTTATCAAAATGTATTTTTTTTACAAATATATTCGTTTCCCTATACCTTATTCAACAGTTATCTTATGATTAGATCGATAATTCCAAAATCTATTTAAAATATAATATTTTTTATTTTTATAGAAGAAATTAATGTATTCTATTCTTAGTTAAGAATTATGGTATAGTCAGCAAGAATTATTAAATAGAATAAAAAAGATTTATATTGTAAACGGTAATATCGAGTATAATATCAAGTCGGGGGAGACCTCGGTTGACCTTCGAAAAAACAGTATCAATGATACCGGAGGAAGGTCACGTAAAAAGTATGAAGATCCCCCGGAGGGTATGTATGAAGAGGTTGATGACTTCAGACGAGGCGAAAGAGGTACGCAGAGACCGTAGTGTTTGGCGCTCCGTCCTCTTTGACTATCCCGCCAGAGATAAAAGGTGGAGCTAAAAAAAAGAAATAATATATATATAATTAAAAAAAAATTACATATATAAAAATTACAACTATTTTGCTGACTGTACCACCCTTCTAGTCAATGTATAGAGAAATCTACGAGAATTCCCGTAATATGTGCAAATCGTTGTTAAAATATAACATGTATATGTACTCTGGCTGATTAGTAATGAATGTTTGTATTTAACCGTGTAACGCCGCAGCTGAGTTTGTATGGAAATGTCTAATATTTACAAAATGTGAAATTTTATCTCTTTATAATATAAATGTATTACACGTTCAATTTACACATAAATTGTTTTTTTTATTTCTTAATCCCCTTAATTAAGTTATATGTAATAGTTTATTTATATGTTATCCCGCGTGAAAGACCACCTAATATCAAAGACACCCTAATGTCAAAACACTCCGTTCACTGCTTTCCGTCTGAAATCGGTTGTCTTACTAAAGTAGAGAAAAAGAAAATAATTTTTGAATATAATATGTTATTCGAATAAGAATCGTACCCACACTGTTGGGTTGGGTTCCATCACTCATCAAATTACGGAACCTAACGCCGAACAATATTTTTTCTATCAACAAAACACTTGTGCTACCTAAATTATATAACATAACCGAAACGTAATACATTTGTAATTAAATGTAAAAAAAATATTTGTAAATAATATAATAAAAAAACTATTCTAAGCCTACATTTTTCTATTACAACACAAATATTTGCGACACTCCATAAAGCTACACAATATTCTTTATTTCGAGCAAAAATATATCAAAATTCAGCCTATATTGGGGGCTCGAGTATCTCCTTTATCTTGTGTAGTCCCACCAGATTTCGAGTGATATAAACACTCGTTGCTGAGCTTGGGATAACCCGTGGATCACTGAGGCGTTTTGGGGACAAATTGACCTCTTTGTTTCTATCCCGCGCCAAAATCTCATTACCCGCATCATGGCCGTGTTTGTTATTCACTGTGAATTTGCACGCTCTCTTTGTTTTTGTGATTTATTCTTACGGATGACGTGATCTAATCATGTAGCTTACATTTTTGTTTTATTGCAGCATATGTTTATTGTTTAATATAGTTGTGTTTTTATATATGGAGGAATAATTGTTTTAGAAGCGTGCTATTGTCAAATTAGATTTTTTTAGCTTCGTATTGAAAATAATTCAAATATTATCATTCCTCTTAGTGGGAATCGAACCCACAACCGATCGTGTTTACACTGGCGCGCCGTAAATTTATTACATTTAAAAATATTTGAAATATATGGTCTAAATTATGAATAAAAATGTAACTTATTGTAGAACATCATGAAAAGTGTGGATTAAGATTGCTTTTTATATGTTCAAAATTTAAGATTCATTTATCATGAAAAAAGACAAATTAAAAGTTATAACAAAATACACTAGTTTAAGTAAACACAACTAGAATATATTAGAATAATTTTAACACGCCATTAAACTTCGAAAACTTTAGTTTTAAATTGCGAATAGATAATATTCAGTGAAATCGAGCAAGAGGGTTTTATTGAAAGTATCATTGGACTGAAACCATAACATCGGACTGGCCGTTCATTAAATACGAACCATTTCGACCCGAATTAACGGAATTGTCCCAATGTTTCCGAGCTGGAATACGATACCGATATTTTTCCGCTCGTGTAATAACAATCGCCTTGTTAATACAGGGTTATAAGCTTTTGAATATTTAAACTGAATGTATATAAATTTAGCAGTTCAACAGGTGTTTTTTTTAATTTTAAAATGGATGATAGACATTTGCTCCTCTTATATATGATGATTTGTGTTTTATCTTTTATAGCATTATTTGATTTATTTCTTTAGATAAGTCGAAATTAGGTGTTAATTTGATGTTAATTTAACCTTGTTTATTTATAATAGATATCCTGATAACGCATCGTAAAAGGCGTTGTCTTGGCAACGTGTATGTCACTTTATTTAAAAGTGTATATCAAACACATAGTAGTGTGTGTTAAATTAATTTCATTTATTTAATATACTTTAATGTATTATATTTAAAATAATTAGCATTCTGCACTCATAAAAACTATAACTGTGCCAAATTTCATAATCCTCAGCACACGTTATTTTATAAAAAGGGGTACAAAGATTTTATAACAAATCAATTGAATTAATCAATTGACATTTACATTTATTTGCAGATTTGAAGGTTTTAATCAAACCGCAATACCCTCGAGTGTTTCATAAAGTTGTTTCCATACAATTGTATTATTTCTTATCGGACTTCATTTGTAATAATACTTTGCTTTTTGTTCTTTCTTCAACGAGGAAATCTTGACTTAACTTTCTTTGAAGTTGCAATTTCTTAAAAAACCCCTTTAGGTGTCAAAATGTAGGACAATTAGACATTCATTTGTGTGAAAAGTTTAATAAATTACAGTCAAGGTTTTTGTACCAATTACTTGTAGTTTTTGTTTTATTCAAATTGTTTTAATTGTAAATAATACACGAGTTATGGAACTGGAAAAACAATTCAATTTCTATGACATCACTAAAATGTGCTACTTTTTAAGATAGAATTTTAATATATATAATACTTAACTTTACTCATAAATTACTGGATCGATTTAAATGGTGTTGAATTAAAGCAGGTGATATGTGATGCTTTATCGGCGACTATTCTTGCAGTGAGTAACGATTCGGTATTTATATATCGTTTTCAATGCGGTAATTGGCGTATCGCCAATGAACGCTCTAAAAGTAAAAAAATGTACCTATACATAAAATATGTAAACGGTATTAAATGTGAAAGATAAAAACTCAGAATAAATAAATATTTATTCATAATTCACAGTAAATTAAATAAAAATTCCAAATGATTAAATCATACGCGAAATAAATACAAATATAAATTTCAAAGATTTTTCCTCTACACTTACAACAATGGCTAAACTGCGGAAAGCCCGTTTTACTTCTTTATCAAATTGTTAGTTCCCTTTTTCATGGAAATACGTAATGATGTTTGCGTTGGTTTGTTATACGGTGAAGAATTCAGTGAGCAATGTTAGACATTAAATTATTATAATGTAACTAAAATATTTTTTGACATAATTCAGTTCTGTCGTTTTTAATGTTATGAAATAGCATTTCTATTAGGTAGTGAACATGTTTTTCTTCCCTTTTGCCGGAAACCCGATATGTTGCTTGTCGAGTGGTGGAACTCAACGCCGCACTTTTGTTATATCAGTTAAAAGCTTCACGCTTTACCCCGCATAGCAGGGTAGACAACATACTGTCAAGACACTGATGAATGATTTCCGCTCAAAATCGAGACATTACGTGCTAAACTTTTTTTTAATCAAGCCATTCACCCGAGTGGCAATCGAACCCACAACCAACTGCGTTTATAATTTGAAACAGTCTGAGTGCGCCACGGCCTCTAATCGTTGCTTGAATGGATTGCTTTATATGTGAAGTCTAAATATTCATTTAAGTACTTGTAGAATTACTTATATATACTCAATTAGCTCGAATCTGTTGAAATATTTATATTACTAAAACATTAATTAGATTCATATAACGAAATATTGAAAATTTATAGCAAGAAGCTTTGAGCAAAATGTCAAGTGGCTATCTTAATGTTGGGTCAAGAAGAGGATGCACAAGGCAGTATTGCTTTAAAAGGCGGGTATAATAAGATTTCTTATTACTTACATTTCTTCGAAAACTTCGGTACGAAATGTTATAATTTGGGTAAATATTAGAAATTGAAGATTTTTGTTTGTTCTTCAAGATTTATTTATATTATATAGATACTTATTTGAGACTAGCTGTGCCGGTGACTTTAATCGCGTCGAATATAACATCTTTGTACCTTCGTTTTATAATTTATTTAAACTTATTTTAATAAATCGGTACAAGAGGTCGGGGGAGACCACGGTTGACTTACGAAAACACAGTATCAATGATGGAGGAATATCTCGTAAAAAGCATCTGTGGACGAGGTGAAAGAGATATGCAGGGAACGTAGCTCTCTGTCTACCCTGCAAGAGATAAATTGTGAACCTAAAAAAATATATAAAAGTAAGGTACTTCTTATTATAAGAGCTATCTATCAGCGAAAGTAAGTAGTAAGTTAAAATTGGTCCACTGATTCCAGAGATTAGCTGAAACAAATAAACAGACAGACAGACAGAAAGACAAAAATTGGCAAAAAAAGCTATTTTAGTATATTTATGTACCGTGTACACATACATGTGCACTTAATAAATAAACGATTATTTTAATATAAAAACAAACATTCCAATTTTATGAGTATATACACATAAATAGATTCCGGACATGGTGTATAACGATAACCTGTAAATAGATCAAACCCAAAACCATCCTGGTATAGACAGATATATCACAACTGCGCCATGAGAGTGTTAAATGTAATTTATAAATTCCTCAGCCGTAGAAACTGTGAAGTCAACCACAAGTAAGCAAAGTATGCAGTGTTTTCAACTTTACTGCCGGATTTCGTTTACGCACAGCTTATTTGCACTCGTGGCATATAACACATTTCAGCGACTATCATGAGAACTTGAGAACTAAGTATTTATTTAAAATTAAAGGTCTCTCCACTAAAGATTTCAATGTATTTTAAACATTAATATTTTTCTTAGCTTATTTTATTTCATTTCATGTACAACACGCATAAAGTATTAACAAAGTAACTCTATTACAGTGTTTCTTTTCTTTTATTATTTTATTTTATTTACAATTTTTATATATATATATGTTGTTTTGTTATTGATCTCATATTCATATGACGCTGCCGTGGCTTTGGTACGTCGGTCGAATGCGAAGTGGGTGAGTGTGAGTTTATATACCCATTTTGAGGGAAACTCCAAATTATATTGATTAGTTACTGTGATTAAAAAAGGAGCTTAACGCTTTATTTCGCTAATCAGTCAGAGAGAATCTAGTACCAAGTCAATCCTTGACTGCTTTCTCCTTAAAATCGAGAAATTGCGTGCTATGTGGTGAAGACACCGCGGTCTCACATGTATCACTACTGGAATCAATATAGAAAGTAAATTAAATTTTAAATATAATTTTTCCCCAGAGTGGAAATCGACCCACGAACAATCATGTTTACAGTCGGCCACTGTCCCACAGGGCCATGGTGGCCTACATCTACATAATTTATTATTACATTAAAATAAAAGAGTAAACAAATACTATTTCACTTCCCGAAAGAAATCGTATTAGTTCATTTATTTGGTTGACAATGACAGATTCATATGGTAAAATCTAGTTATTTACAGACATAACTATGCTTTATAGTTTTAAGCGAAATCTAATAAGTGCAGCCTTATTTCGGATAGTAGAGTAAATTTCAGAGACAACCCAGTGTCAAGACACTCCGTTAACTGCTTTCCACCTTAAATTAAGATAGATAAGAGGCGTATTCAACGCCGCGCTTCGTCTTATCACACCAGAGAATTGAATATAAATTTTATGTATATAATCTATTTATAATTCACCCGAGTGGGAATTGAACCCACAACCAAACGCGTTTACAGTTAGATGTGGTCTCACAGCGTCACGATAGCCTTTCAAAGCTAAATCTATACATGTTAAAATTATCTTCAATGCCGTAAATCAATGAAATTGACTTTACTACAAAAAATAAAATGTTATGGTAAAAAAATATTTATAAGCTTCACGGTTTTTTCCACGTAATAACCATAGAGAAGCTAGGGTCAAGATTTTCCGTTTTACTTTTACCACCTGTGATTAACACAGATAGAATACGAGTCACACAAAGATCTCGCATGAAAATAATTTAAATATAAATATTATACATATCGCGAAAACGAATCGAAAACCATTGCCAGAAGATGTCCCACTGTGCCATGATACTTCAAATATAAAATTTTATTGTATACTTTCTTAAAAAAGATAAATTCACTATACAATATATTGAGTGAGAAATAAGTATTCCTTACCTTTAATCAAATGTCGATCAGCTGTCGGCAAGTCAGATGCCATGACGCACAGCGAGGTACATAAACTAGACGTTTATGTAATGGCACGAAACGTGAACACGACTTGGGGTGAAATTATTCTTGACAGTGTTAGTTTCTATATATAAAATGTATGCAAATTTTTGGAAAACTATTTCATTTTTTGACGCGTAAACGACGCGTTGCCTTAGCAACGTGTATATGACACACGCAGTAACGTGTTTGGTTGTGGGTTCGATATCTCATTCGGATAATTGTTTATGTTTTAAAATCTTCTTTCATTTCTCCTCTGCAAAAAGACTAAGTGCGGCGTTAAGTTAAATAACCTTCGTTTCGATTTTGGGCGAAAAACATTTAACGGAACGTCTTGACACTAGGCTGTCTCTAAAAACAGTCTACTAATAGCTTCATAACGTCATATCAAATATATCAAATAGTGGTTGTTATTTTTACGGCCTCGTATCATGTTCCTTGCTTTATATAACCCCTTCATTTCCGCCATCCTAGCTTGAACAAGATATCGATAGATAAGTAGCTTTCCAATATTTTCTACGAAGCCTCATTATTTGATTTTTCGTACAAGATAGATAAAACGTGAACAAATACATTTTAAAAGTTTATAGGTTGGTACATATTAAATTAATTGGAGAACGGAATATCTTGACAATAAGTTCTCTCTGCCTATTCTACTAATGACCGTAAATGCCGTAAAAGCGTGTAGCTGTTTTTCCATTATATTCCAAAATCCATTATATAAATAATGATTTTTTTTTGGAAAAAAAACAAACGTATAAACACGTACAGATAAATATTTGAAGTTTTTTACATAACCTTTTATATAAATTTATATTTATGTAATTTCAAATTTTAATAAATATTGATTGAGCGTATTATTTTATCGTTGGTTAAGTATTTTCATTTTTAATTAATGACATCAAAATAAACGGGAACAAACACACAAACACAGGTAAAATTATTTACTATAGTATTTACGTACATATCTATTTAGGAAAACCTTTTATTTTAATATTACAAAATGACACTCCAATTATAATTTATCGAAATTAGAAAGACAGACAGAATTGTCATACAGAACAAAAACATAACAAAAATAACATGGAAAATAATTAAGTTGAAGACTTAATTATTCTCATTAAATAATAATGGACATGTAAAATAATATATAACAAAATTCAAGAAAAATAATATTTTCGTTAAGATGTAATTTTGGCACAATTAATAAAATGCAATAGACAATACTAAAATAGCAGTTTCACGCTTTTTAACGCATAATTATGGCAAGATACACAGAGAGCCTGACGAACTTAGTGGAAAAACACTCCGCTGTCCACGGTCTACCTAATTTCGAAATATAGCCATATCAACGACAAAGTCAGATTCAAATAATGTTCTTCATTTTTTGAATGTCAAACAATTTTCCACCAGTTCACTAATGTTAAAATTCCAGACCTAAGTAAAACTGTGGTAAGAAACTCAGCGGGACTTCTCTTTTTTTTTAAATTTAATAATATTTATTAGTGACAATGATACCATTGAAATAGACTGGAGCGAGCATTTCTTTCCCAAGGCATATTATCAATTATAAAATCATTAATATGGTAATTTGCCTTACCAGATCGGGGAATTATGATTTACCAGCACGGGGAAAAAGAGGATCAATGATGCAACCTTACAGTGAGATACTGTCCCTCTTCGAGCCTACCCTCCATTGCCTATAAAACCATAAATCAAAATAATAATCATAAATCTATACTATCATAATTAAAGTAAATCCTTATAAAAATGTTATATGAAGCGATCGAAGAATTCCTAGACATTCATGTAATTATTTTCATTCTACGCGAAGGCAAATTAATCAAAGCTTGGAAGCGTCGTATCTCGTTTCAAGTTAGATGAGTTGTCACCCACGTCGTACGCTCGCTGAATAAAATTAACTACCCTACGCGATTTTTACTGCCTAGCTACTTCTAGGATAAAAAAGAAATTTTAGTAGTTAGTAATTTAGATGGAGTTTATATATTACCCATATATTTACGGTACAAGGCAAATACTTGTTTTATATATTACTATATGATTAAAAAACTTAGTGAAAATACACCAAATTTTATTATTATTCTTTAATTTAAAACATTTTAAATAGGCTTGTAATAGAAAACCAAGAATATGATCGCGATAGACCACGGTTTACCGTCAAAAACAGAAGGGCATGTATGAAGACATTAGGCGTTTGGCGCTTCATTGTCTCTGACTACACAACTAGAGATAAAACGTGAAGCTAAAAAAGAGACAACGATATAGCAAAACTAAGTTATAAAAAGATATAGCAACTTACTAAATTCATTTATAGCTGCGTAGTTTGAAGAAACTTATCAAAATCTTATTTATATCGTCAATAAACAGGTCTAATTTAGATATTTTAGAAGTAATACGAAGAATTATTTATTTTTCGTCCTAAAAAAAAATTTTATAAATCAATAATAACAATAAATCACCTAAAATTAAATACATTTCAGCCACTTTAAATCACTCAGGACATAAAAGAAGGTGAATGACGCGAGCTCGGCTTCCATTAAGCCTTATCTGGAACAAGTTAATGATTTGGCGCGTTTATGGCAGCAGTTAGCAGTTTCGAGTGGAAAAATGTCATGAATAAAGTTAACGCGTCTCTGTAAGGGATGGGTGTGACGTATACGCTTATCGCATTCAAACTTTACCTATAAAAACTTAACTTGGAAATGTTTTTATTTGTTTTTAAATATAAAATAGTTATTTATTCGTTAAACTTTTCGGATAAAACTGGTAATCGCGTGTTTATCGGTTTTCCACTCAATGGTTCGGAAATCGTCTCATTTTTCTAAATATTTATGTTTGTATATAAAAGAAAAACACGTTTATATTAACAAGACTTTTTGATCGTATGATTGATTTTTAATTTCAAAATGTCTTTATTGGCTAGAATGGACAATATGGTTATGTTTTAGAATAACATACTAACAATGCGAGTACTATTATTTCTAATGGACTTAAAGAACGTCTTATCAGCAATATTTTTACTTACCTAATTATTAATATTAATAAAATTCATAATGCTAATTATCTTTTACATTGTCACAGAAATAAACAATAAGTTAATAAATAAGAGTGGATTTATTAATACATATATATACATGTACATACAAATATGACATTTACGTTGAATTGTTTACATAAGCATGTTCCGCTTTAGTTAATGGTCAGCATTCAGTAAAATATAATTAAATTTTTCATATACTCCACAGGTATCACTGAGGTATTGTGCTTTATATATATAAATCCAGGTAGTATATAAATGAAATATGGATACTAAATTTTAAATTTACATATTTAACAGCAAAATAAATTACTTTTTTTATATTTTATAATTAAAAACAAACAAAACTCTAAAATATATGACCCTTTATTATATTTTTATTATCATAAAATATATTGGCTGTAATTGTTACTGGCAGTCTTTTTAAATTAAAAGGAAAATTAATTTTTTAAAAAAGGAACAAAGATTTACTATAGCGTCATGAGTGTGACGGGATAATTAAATTCGTGATTATCATATTTGCAAAAAAATTTCACATTACTTTTAAACTAAATATCTAAGTTTCATTATTAAAATATATCTTAATTAAAAAAGGAATAGTTGCGGATGTATTTGTGTTTATATAAATAGTGTTGTACATCAAAAGGTAATTAATTTATTGGTGAGTTTCTATTATTAATAAAACAAACGAAATATGACTAAATACATATTTAATAATAAATACAAAAAATAATAAGAATAATAATATTAAGAGCAGTATTAATCGATATATTCTGTTCCGTTTGTCGCCTTATTAATTGAATTGTTATATGCAGATTTTTAAATCAAAGAAATACCAAAATTATCAATTAATTGAATTAATAAACTTTTGTTATGATAATTATTATAAAAATATAATAATCATTTACATTATATTGTATAATATAAGTAAATAAATAACATTTAACGTAATACTAAGCACAGTAATTATCTTTATACAATGAAATGTCTTTAATTGTAACAATAATAGTGTAGTGTTATGATAAATTTTAGCAAATTAACGACTAAGATTTTTCTATTGAACATAAATTTGTTAAAGCTACTAAATTACTGTGATCTTAATTATCAAAGTTCAAATAACTATAATACGTTTAGCAATAAAAACAAAATTAAAAAAAATGATATTTGTATCCGACATATTTATATGTGGAGAAAAAAGATAGTCTGAGATAATTGTTAGAATACACAATAGCATACTTTCTGTGTACCCTGCTAAGTTAGTGTCAAAACATTCCGTAATTCGCTTTCCGCCGAATTCAAGACATTACATATTGATTGGCGAAACTTAACGCCACGCATGTCTTACCAGAGCTAGGAAATGGAAATAGTCTTAAATATAATTATCCCCCCGAGTGTAAATCGAACCCACAACCGATCAAGTTTACAATGCGCCACGACCGGCTTCTAATTTTGCTGACTTTGCTTCGAATACCTCGTTTTTATTTCTTTTCAATCTGCAATTGACTGTAGTTGCAAATCGGTATTTGTCGAATGCAAGTGATAAATTATTGCTTCGATGCAGTCTTAGAAGTGTCTAACTTTGTACTTCGTACCTAATGATAGTTGATAGCTCTGTTCGCTGAACTGAAACTTGAATGTTCCATTTTGATTAATTGCACATATATTTATATAAAATATATTTTTTATATTTCTTATAGAGTAGGTCGATAAAATTAGACATGTGACGTTCACGACATTCTATTCTTTATTTTTTTTTAAATATAAAAGTTATATTAATTTCATCTTTTATACCTGTAAAAAATGTAACCATATAATAGGATTACTCTTTATCTAATATGGTTATTATTATTATCCATGATACTTTATTTTTAAGCACTTTTTTTCTCGATATTTAAACGTGAAGACAAACATTACGTAGTTATCATTGCGTAGTAGTTATCTTAAGTAAATCGATTTTTTTAAAAGAATCTTTCTGTTTAGTTGTATTTGATCTCCAACCAAAAATAAGCTATAATAAATTTATTTTAAATTATAAGTAAATTCTTCATATACATTTTATACTACAATGGTATACCATTGAAATATATATATGTAAATACTTTCCAAATATCTCTAGTTGCGAAGTGTGAGCACTCTTCGATTCGGGAACGCTTGAATCCCCAACTTTTCTAAATGTATGGTACATTTGAAGTGCTCTAGAAAATGTTTAAAGTGCACTGCTAAATTTTATGTAGAAATTCAATTTTTTTTTATTATTTTTCTATCTTTAAAATACCTTGTATCTTTATTTTAGTAATATTTTAAAAAACAAGTAAATTTTGAAAAAAAGCTAACAAATTATTCTTTTCTATATTATGCAGGACATGCTTAACGTTACGGATTGAATGTCAAAAGTTTTTTTTTACTTGAGGAAATCCGATAAATATCAGCCTGATTTGAACTCAAAATGAATTATGTGGAACTTCAGTCTGGTAGACTGGAGTTCATAATCGCTGTACTCGTTCTAGTCGAGACCACAGGCCCTGACTGTCGAAACCACGATGAAGGTAAGTTAATAAATTATAATATTTTTAAAATTATATATAAATATATTTTTTAATTTATATTTATTAAAATGATATATAAAGCTAAACAAAAACAAGTACTGAAATTCATATCCCTATTCATATTCATGTGTAATGATAATTTATTTAATATTCAAACCAAATCCTACCTACAAGCTAATGAAATTATGTAATCTCAAATAACTCCCACGAATCATTTCAAACTCGTATTTTCTGAGAAAACGATAGATTGCTTCTTGTCCTCTTTATACAGTTGGTTAGAATTCTCTTTGAAACTAATTCTAGTTACTTCCTTATTTTTATAGAATTACATAATGTAAGAGAAGAAATAGCAAAATGTTCTAACGTAGCTGTAATATATTTTTTTATAATTAATCGTCGTGGTGATGTGGGCTGTATCCACGTGTTTGTTGGTTCGATTCCCACTCGGTTAAGTGGTTATATATAAATTATTTTCATTGCCCCGCTTTGGTAAGATAAAACGTGGCGTTGAGTTCCGCCATTCAACACGTAACGTGGCGAAATCGAACAGAAGGTGAAGAAGCTTAGCCTACCCTGCTATGCGGGATTGAGCGTGAAGCTAAAGTTATTTATATAAAAAAAAGTTATCGTTTTTCAAAATTTCGGTCAATCCTTTTAAGAGTCACCTACCTGAAAATAAATTTATGTTAAATTAGTGTAAGAAATTAATGTATGTAATATTGCATTGAACTCAAGTTGCACTACTTTCATCTTATCCTAAATAATATCATTTTAAAATATCAATTTAAAATAATTTACCAGAAATAAGTACTTTTTAACTGCATAATATTTTTTGAAAATCTTATTACTATAATACTTTACATCTGACTGAACTTTATTGTCATGTGTATGTATAATATGTAGTTGTTGGTATGTGTATACAAATGTATGTAGATTGTGGGTGATTTTTTCTCGCTTCGTACAATATAGCTGAGGTAGTCAAAGAGAACCTAATGTAAACACACTATATAAGCTAATTTTTTTTGGACTTTTGGTACGTTGCGTTTTATATGCAATTATAAAAATATTGTGAAAAGAGAACCTATATATATATATATATATATATATATATATATATATATATATATATATATATATATATATATATATATATATATATATAATGGCCAATTCTGTGAGTGAAAAAAATATCAAACAAAGGACCTAAAAGCCACTACATAGGTTGTCTCTAAGGTTACTATTCAGGATTAAGAACGAAGCTGATTAGTGTATACCCTCTTAGATTAGATTTCAGGTAATTGTAACTTTTTTACAATTAATTTTAATGTATAATATCAGCTAATATAATATTTTGATAATCAATTATGTGTGTTATGGACAGTATTAGATAACATTAGGTGCTATGGATTTCAAATTAGATTAATATAATTTGTGTACATGTAAATTAATCTTACAATGTGCATCATAAAGTAACAGTTTCGTTTACATTATTTTACTTTTTTTAAACGGCTGGACCCTGTCATATCATATTACATTATCATGTCGAAGTCGCGAAATTGTTGTCTGTGCGCTTAGATCTTTCAAACTACGTGACGGATTTTAACATCATTTTTGTTAAACAAATTGTGACAGATGAGAAATATTAAATTTAGAAGAGAAAAATTAATTTAAGAAAGTCTCCGATCTAAGAGAGAACGAGGCACGAGAAATCAGAGGCGGGTGCAAAACCAAAATAGATATACACGACAGTGAAATCGTGAGCAAGCCGCTACTAAGTTAATTCTATACAGGAAAAAATAACCAAACAACTTAATTGAATTGGTGGACCACGATGTCATATGAAGACGAGTAAAATCACATATGGACAATGGTGGCATGTGTAGAAGGGTGAAATCACATGGGAACCATGATGCTAAATGTGGACGAATAAAATCATATGTAGATCATAGTGGTATGTGTGAATGGGTGAAATCACACGTGAACTATGGTGGCTTGTGTGGATGGTTGAAATCATATGTGTACCGTCATATGTGGACGAGTAAAATTACATGTGAACTAAGATGTCATATGTGGATGAGTAAACATACATGTTGACCATGGTGGCATATGTGAAAGTGTGCATGTGTGAAAATCACTTGATGTTATACATGGATGAGTAAATATCACATATGTGCTATGGTGACATGTGTGGTCGTCGTCAGCCAATCGCAGTCCACTGCTGGACATAGGCCTCCCCAAGTTTGCGCCAAACATCCCGGTCCTCCGCAACTCTCATCCAGCCCGCTCCCATCCTTGCGTATGTCGTCAGTCCAGCGGGCCAGAGGGCGTCCTACACTACGTTTGCCAAGACGCGGTCTCCACTCCAGGACTCGTCTGCTCCAACGGCCATCAGTCCTGCGACAGACGGGACCGGCCCATTGCCACTTCAGCTTACTGACGATTGATTTAGTGATATGTGTGGAAGGGTAAAATCACATGTGGACTATGATGTCATCTAGGGACGAATAAAACCACATGTGAACCATGGTGTTATATGTGGATGATTAAAATCACATGTGGACCCCGATGTTATAAATGGACGAGTAAAATCATATGTAGACCTAGGTGGTATCTGTAGATGAGTGAAACTACATGTGAACTATGATGTCATGTACGGATGAGTGAAATCACATGTGGACCGTGGTGCCTTATGTGGTTGAGGGAAATCACATGTGGATCATGATGTTTAAGTGGATGTGTGAATTCACATGTTTATACAACCAGTCCATGATGACATGATATTCCCTTAAAATTGGATGAGATTATAAAGGTATAAAGACTCTCACAAGTGTATATTAAGTTTTATAAATATTGTTTAATATGAATTATTACATATTTTGGCAAAACTGTGATTTAAACAAGAACACGTGAATATTTTAGTTTTATCCATGTTTTTTTCGACTTTTCCATGTCTATTTAATACTATGTCAAAGTTATTAAAAGTAAGAATTCCTAATACAACGTTAACATATAATAAAAGTTAAAGTTGATACTATTAAATAATTTATATAATACATAGTTAAATTTTCATTTACATCGATAAGTTGGATAATTGGCCTTAGTGCAAAGTCATGTTATAAAATAAAGTTTACCGAAATCTTACACAAATTTTAGCATTACAATCCTAATAATCGAAATGTCTCAAACGTTATTTACCTAGTGTCCTTTGGCAGGCGCCGAATAATTTGAACTGAAAAAGTTTTCTCGTAAATCAATGGAAATTTGCAGTAATTTTTAGCTTTGACTCAATTTAAGTGGACGAAGTTAATATTAGCTATAAATTATCGTGAGAAGTCAAGGAAAATCGTATTTTTAAAAAAAAAATGATTTGATAACATTTTTTGGTTCATATTAAATACTTATTGTAATAAAAAATTCGGACTTAGTAAAGCCGATATTCATTGTAACTAATATAATAATAACTAATATAATAATAATAATAACTAATATAATAGCTCGCAAATTTATGTTTGCAAAAACGCAAGATTTTGTTATTTCCTAGTAATTGTAAAATCTAGTCATAAATCATCATATAAATTTTCTATTCCTAAGTATAAAATCATACAATAATGATTCATATATGTTTCAAGCCACAATTATTTTGCAAAAACTGTTATAAACCAGAAACGCCGGAAATCAAAAAAATAATGTAAAAATATGCTGTTTTTATCCGATTGCCAAAAAGAGGGCTATGTTTATTTTTGTGTATGTAAGTAGATGTGTATGTCTATATCTTTGTTCCCTTGTAATTGCTAAACCAGTCAACCGTTTTGCAAAAATGATATATCGTTAGATTCGTCTCAAGGGTGATATTAACAGCAGTCGTGTTTTTAATTTGTTCCTATAAAAATGAATTCCTGATAGGATAATTGAAGACTATTATAATAATTAAATGTAATGATAAAAAGCGTTAAGCTAAAAAATATATTAAAAAATAATTGGTCCAGAAAGTGAAAAAACTTTAGAGTTACGAAAGATTTAATCTCTTAACGCCCACATTTTAACTTTTAACCTTTAACAAGTTGAAGAATAGATGATTAAAACACTAGATAAATCACTCCCACACGCGTGCCGGTGTAGCCTTACAGTAAACGTACTAATTTTAGAATATTCTAAGACAACCTACACAGTATGGAACAAGAGACTGTATCATAAGTTATGGGTATATGTTTCAAACAATAACACTTCCTTTGTCTTGGTCTGCTTGCCGTACTATGCGGGATGAAAGTATAAATTTAAAAAATATTTATAATAGAATAAATTTAGCTTAGAATATTTCAATTTTATATGTTATAATATGTTTATTTATTGAAATATTTATTTAATTATAATATTAGAGTACATTCTTATATATCCTGAGAATACACTTCTTAACATTAATGAGTTGATGTACTGGTACCAGGCCTGTCGCTTTGCAAAGAGTCCTCAGAGCAAGACTCTTGCAGGTTTTGATCGAAAAGTAGACTTAAGGAAAGGGCTTAAATTTGATAAAGCTTACCTATATTATTGCATCTTCTCTTAATATCCGCAAAATTTAAAAATATCTAACTAAACCTTGTTTTCAGAATATCAAACACACAAATTAATGTTAAGCCTTTTAAATGAAACTATTTTAACGAATTAATCGCGTATATTTTGGTATTCAAAAATATTTTTTTATAAATATGACGTTTCGAACAATTTACAGTAATACGTGGTCACAGGTAGACAGTCTACCGAATCGAATACCAAAATATATGCGATTAATCTGTTTAAGGGTTTTTTTATATAAAATGTGTAATCATTCCAAAAATCGAAGATCTTATAAAGCCTAAGCCTATTAATTGTAGGTTTGTGTATTTAATTATTTTACTAAACTAAAGGATTTTTAAGGAAACACTTCATTACCATGAAAAAATATTTATAATTTATCAAATTGACCATATATACAATAATTAACTTATTTTCAAGTTTTTCTTTAATTAATTCATTTAATTCAAAATTAATTTCTATCACGTATTTTCTATTGCTTAAGGTCGTTGGTTGAAGTTTTTTTTAATGCAACTAAAATAAGTTCTTTTTTATATAAAATTAAAATTACATTACATATTATTTCGTCATTTGAGAGAGGAATTCTGAAACACACTTAACTGATTAGACGAGGCGAGAGTTGCGTATTATAAATATAAAACCTGTCCTAAGTATTTTTTTTAATATTTTAAGTATAACTTTTGTCTAGAAAATATATAGCAAACAATGTCGTATTCTATAAGCACCGCATGCTTATTTTTTTTGTTTAGACTGGGACTAGTGTTAAAATACTCCATACTCTGCTGTCCCACTGCGCCACGACCGGCCTCGAATATAAACTAATTGAAATAATAATATCTTCTATTTTTTCAATATACACAACTATGTACATACAAAACTATACAATATACACACAAAATATCTCTCAGACGGTAAAGAGATTATTTACGGCATGCCTATGTTTACGGTGGTCGCGAGAGCCCGGTTTACTATAATTACTCGTTTGGGAAAATTGTTGTTTAAATCGTGTGTAGGCGAGTGTACCGCAATTTGAGCACACAGTGCTACAAGTGCCCTCTGTTACCGTTACCGCCATAGAATATTGCTAAAAGTGATTTCAGCTTAAATTTTGCTTCTCAGTTTTTTACTCGTAGCCGTTTGGGGTTGTGAAATAAATTGAAATAAATTATCCATAATATTATAAATGCGAAAGTGACTCTGTTTGTCTGTCTGTCTGTGACGTCATCACTGCGGCTGATGTGATTATGATGACATTTCATTAAGACAAACGTGACATACTTGAGGTGAGCTAAGTTTGTTCTCCCTTCTTTATTTTCTCCAAGAATTGGTTAGCTTAGGATTCTGACTTGGTAAGCTTATTTAATCACTTACAAATTTGGTAAAAATATTAATAGTAGTGTTGCTTTGCGTGTGAACTAAAATGTTGCCTTTGCTATACGTCCTTCACTATCATCGACTTCACATATTCACATATTTCTGTGTATGTGAGTGTGTATATATATATGTATATATATATGGGGTTTCCCAATAAGAACGATATGTTTTGAAATTGAAATAAAACATGTAATATATATATGTCCAAATTTCGTACTCATTGGCTTTTTATTTAATAGGAAATTTTATGCTATTTATGATTTAAACAAAATATTGTTCAAATGACCGCCACGACTTTTTTTGCACTGGTGAATACGACCGGTCAAATTTTCGATGACTTGGTGCAGAATTTCGGCTGGTATGGCCGCTTTAGTCGCTCGAATGTTGCGCCATCTTGTTGAAAATAAAAGTCATCTGCATCGATTTCATACACTTCAGAAAAAAAAACGTTCAACATGTCACGGTAACAGTCGCCATTGACAGTAACAGTACGGCCTTCGTCCATGATTCCACCGTACCATAATCCGCACCAAACAGTCAATTTTTCAGGATGTAATGGTGTTTCATGAACCACTCTTGGATCGGACTCACTCTAGTAATGACAATTTTGTTTGTTCACATAACCATTGAGCCAAAAGTGAGCCTCATCTGAAAAGGTGATTTTCCTATGAAATTCGGTGTCCGTTTCCATCATTTCAAGCGCCCAATCAGCAAATTCACGACGTAATCGATGATCTGCTGGCTTAAGTTCTTGTGTCAATACAATCTTGTATGGATGTAGGCCAAGATCCATACGTAAAATTCGCCAGTTTGTCATTCTGGATAAGCTCAATTCTTGTGCACGTCGTGGAACGGAAACATTTTGATTTTCTTCGACACTGGCTGATACGGCGGCAATATTTTCTTCACTACGGCCTGAACGTTGTCGTGTTGGTGGTCTAATATCGTGCAAAGAATATTGACTTTCCAGTTTTTGGATTATGCGACGTATAGCGAGCTCAGACGGTGCACCATGACGACCATATTTAGCACGAAATGCTCTTTGAGTAGAGACAATACTTCTCGAATTTTGATAGAAAATTTGGACAATTTCCAAACGTTGAGGTAACGTGAACTTATTCATGATTAAATGGCAAATATTACTAAATACAAAACAATACAAATATCAAATGTTAAACAACCAAAATGGCGGCTGAGAGCTATCAAAATCTTATCAACCCTATTGGGAAACACATTATAATAACTAAAATAAATCGCAGCGTTGAGTTCACCACTCAGCACACAATATCTCGATTTCTGGCAGAAAGCCGTCAATGAAGCGTTTTTACACTCTGACCACCCTGCTAAACTGGATTTTTATTTTTGTTATCTAATTTATATTTTAAGAACAATATAGAAATACTTACATTGTATATTATTGTTATTATTATTGTTCATTTTTGTTATTTAAATGTTAAAGTCTTGTTAGTTAAAAGCCTAATAGTTCTAAAATTGAAAACTAAGTGAGAAGTAATTGAAAGTCAAATACATTGCGTTGCGTTGCGTAGTGCAGCAACATCCGCTGCGAGCACCAGGGCACATTATGCTAGGGCGTCCTCCCGTGGTGACGCGCACCAGTGCGTCCCACTGGTGTTGGAAGTGGCGGGAGAATGCGGCGTTGGGGACCGCCACCCAGCACGCCATATCCGGGACGGCGGGAAGTGGAGAATGGAGCTACAAATAGCTGCGTGGAATGTAAGAGGAGGAATGCAACAGAAGATCAATGAATTATTAGATCTATTGAATGGAAAAGATTTATATGTTGTTTGTGTGACTGAGAACAAAAGAAAGGGCAATAACATGGTCGATTTGCTGTCAACCGAGTCGCCTTCTGGGCAGGAGTTCCAGAAAGTGAACGAGGGTGTAAAGGCGTAGGTGTGTTATTGTCCTCTCGATTGGTGAGGCAATGGTAGACAATGCAGTGGTGGGCATTTCTATCAAAAGGGATCCCTGAGGCCTTTATTGACATTATCAGAGATATGTACCGCGATTCCGCTTCAATAGTTAGGACTGCTTTTGGCGACACAAAATCCTTGTTTAATATTGTATGGGGTGATCCAAGACCAGCCTCCTTGGCTAATGATGTACGCCGATGACATAGCACTCATTGACGAGAGCCGGGTTAAGCTGGAGCAAAGAGTGAAAGAGTGAGTCTGGAAGGGTACGCTTGATAACGGCGGTCTTAACCTAAATGTATCGAAGACCGAGTTCATGGTTTGCGGGAGCCCGGACTCTAGCACTATTCATATATGTCTTGAACTAGCCATTAAGACGGAGAAGTTCTTGGATGCATCGTGCATGAGTCTGGGGGCATTGATCACGACATCCACGCCCGTATCAGCGCTACTTAGGCCAAATAGCGTGAGGTCACAGGTGTAGTCTGCGACCGAAGAAACACAAGGGACAGTTATACAAATCATAATCCGACCGGTTCTCTTATATGGCAGCGAATGTTGGCCAGCACTATTTCGGCACATTCAGGAGCTTCACGTCACGGAAATGAAGATGCTAAGGTGTATGTCTGGCGTAACGCGGGCTGACCGCATACTTAACACATTTTGCATGGTTTTTATACAGAGGGGTCGACTAATGTGAACTAATTCCTTCGCGTGATAATATACCAATAAATTTAAATATTTTACAATAAAGAGGCAATTTGAATTAAATACGCATAAAATTATAAAAATGACGCCATTTACTTTATATCATCTGTGTTCCACTCAACCCTCCCGCATTGCCATCTCCGCGTAATGGGAGGGCGTTTGCACGCAAAATAACATCAAAATAAAATACTATTACATCACGAAGGTGTCTCTTTAATTTGATTTTAAGGGCCTTTGCTTTTAATAATTTGCTACAAAAGCAAATTCTTAAATTAGGAAGCTTTATGAATAGCCCAATTGTATTGTATAAGTGCGAATCTTAATTTTGTTTGTAATAAATTATTAAAAATTAGATGAATTTACGGTATATATTTGTTGGTAGCGAATTAATAAGTATCAATTTTTTTTATTTATATGTTTATATTTGTTTAAACAGAAGTTAAAAGAAAGGATTAATATAATATTTTAGTTTCACCTATTGGCCCACATACCGCCTAAAGTCGAGTCGTTGCGTATTACGTTGTCGAACTTAATCAATCCTGACTGGGATTTGAAAACATAACCATGCTTAAAATTGGAAGCTGCCTCAATGCTCTAAAATGACTTAACGGTATTTCTCCGAATTAGATACTTCAATTTCAGTACATAAAAAAGAATAAACTTTCATCTTATAATTAACATCTATATATATTATACTGTAGCGCAGTGGGACAGCCTCTGAATGTCAACGCAATCCGTTGTGGGGTTAATTTCCCCTCGGATGAATTATAATTGAATCATTTCTATTTCCTCGTTCTGGTAAGAAAGGCTGGCAAAACGCAGCGTTCAGTTCCAGTACTCGCAACACGCAATGTCTCGAATTCGGCGGAAAGCAGTTTATGGGGTGTCTCACTCACTAGGTACTACCTGTCTAACTTGCTATGCGGGTTAAAAGCGTTAAACTATACATATTTCACCCTTATCTCTTTATATTAAACCACACCAGAAATCTAGAAGTAATTTTCAATGTTCCTTCTCGAAAATTTAATCATTACTTGGCTAACCAACCCCATCTAGTATCTTCTCACAAATCAAGTTAGTCCGACAATTATCGCATACATACATATCATATTCTCGTTTGAATATTCCCTACACTGCAAAATATACTGCAAAATTTGTTGGAATTTTAAATATCTAATATGGAAAATTTGCTTCTATAATTAACGCCGTCATTAGTCAATCAATTTCAATTAATGTCGAAATTACCCATAACGGTGAAATGTGCGGAATATTCAATTATTGTGGAGTCAATTAGCGTACGGATGTAGTATCAGATGGATTTTTTTTATTATATCATAAAGAAATAACTTTAAAGGATCTAACTGTACTGGCGGGGTTGTGTGTTTGATTTATACTATATAAATATTAATATTAATATCATTATATTAGATGATTTATTACCTATGCTTTATTATTAGTATCCTTTTTTGAAAATTGAAAATTAATCAAAAAATGTCGCAAAAATGGATAAAAATAATATTTGGATCGATAAATCAATAGCTGTCATTTACTTTTAGAAGATTATTTCACATAAATGTTGGCCGCGTTGGCCTTAGGTGGACCATCCAAGAAGTCCAATTTTGACATACTTTCGCCAACATATCACCCGGTACTTTACCAATAACTCGTTTCTTTTTTCTTCCATGGCGGCAATTGTAACTTTACGTAAACATACAAAGAATGTAGCAGAGTAAGATTTTAGGGCGTTTTTTGATCGTTGGCAAATGTTTGGATGACGTCTGTCAAAATCAAAATACTACTGTTAAACATGAACAGACTTACGTCCGAACAACGTTTGCCAGTTTTATTATCGAAATTAGTGCTCTGTAAAAAATGTATGCAAATTGCTCCCATGATTTGTTGATTCAAATCAAGATTTTATCTACTCTTGCAACATTTTTGTGTATATTTTTATGCAATTTTGTGGTTATTCTTGATGCGAAAGATGCGCTGACAGAAAATACTCAAAATGTTGAGGGAAGAAAACTGACAAAAATATGTAATTCCGAAATGAATTAAATATAAATTGACTGTCAGTTTAATTAGTTCATTAACATTAGTATACCGAAAATGTAACGTTAATAACTAAGTGGCTGTCAGTCAACCTCTATAAGGGACTACTGGATATAGAAATATTGAATTCACATGTAGATAAGTGTAGGATGAGTTTAGTGATAAGAGTAGGGACTACTAAGAAATACTTTTAAAAAAGGATTCATAAGGATGCGGTAAATTATAATAAAAATCGTATAGGATAACTTTTACCGACTTCTACACCAACAATGTTGCAGATGATAACTCAAATAATATACTTTACTACTTAGTCATTCTTAGTATTTCATGTACAAGTTCTTAGAATTCTTTAAAAAAAGTTATCATAGTAAGTTGCTTGGAAATAAGAATTATCATATAAATAACACATTTATTAGGGTAGTTTTCTAATTTCCAGATAAGGGTGCATATGTATGTAAATATATGTTTTCAGGTACAAAGTTATGCCGCTATCAACATTCATCTCGGTAGTTCGCAACAGTTAACAACTTTTCGGCGCAACGTAAATCGTAACCCATTTGAAGAAAACTTTTCAAATATTTCCCAAAGAAATGTCGTACAAAATAATTTAAACAACAACGTATGAGAGTATGGTAAAACCTGTATAATAGTGTACCTAATATTAATTATTGATTCTAAGTTTATATAGCTTCAAATTCATTGAAGTTAGAATTTTAAAACTATGTTTAGTGCTTAAAAATTAAAAAATTGTAATAATTCTTAGGATGTTTCGTTAGACTAGATTTTTAGGTATCTCATACAATTTTCAATATAAATATTTATTATTCTGTGTAAATATATGAATAATATGCGAATACAAATTTTGGAAACGGCAACGACATATCAACTAAACTTAAAATCTTAAAACGATAATTAACTGTAACAAACGTTGAAAATCTTTGAAACAAAGATAAAACTAAAAAATTAAGTTAAGACGAAGTCTAGAGGAAAAATAAATTTGTAAGAAAAATCTAATTAGAGCCTAAGCGAAGACAAAGTCCACCGTCCGGGCACATTATAGAAATTAGAAGCCCTACAATTAACTTTTACTCCCTTCGTGGAAATTCCTTCAGTGCTTTTCCTTGGTATTTAATGTGTCATTGATGAACAAAGGCCTGTAACGGAATTTCAAGGGTTTTTTAGATGTTCTAGTAAATCCTTTGAGATTAACATTGTCTTTTTTGACAACTTATTTTTTTTTCATACTAACAATTGAATTTTGTATTTGCAAATAAACGAGATAATTACAACGTAAATTTATACTATACTAGATATGTCCGCAACTTCATCGGAATGGAAATGATATTGAACATCTCTAGATATTTATTTTATAATTCTAAAATAAAAATAACCTAACTCTACCTAAATGGGTTCAGCCGTTCTAGAGATTAGCTGGGTCAAACCGACAGACAAAAATATTATTTTGTTAAATGTACCGCATATACATATATAAGCATTTAGTAAAAAGCGGATATCTTAATATTACAAATTGACACTGCAATTTTTGTAGATACATATGTAGATTGTATATATCTTTATATATTGCTTTTTTAAACTTAACTTTTTATCCCTAGCGAGGTTACTAGCTAGGTTGACGAAGAGAACGGAGCGATGCGGTATTTTTTAAATGATTTTTTCTTCTTGTCTTTTATAATCATTGCAGCAGAAATTGCGCTAATGGCCTAATAAAGAGCAATCTTGTAAAATATTTTTAAATTGGTATTCATACACTTATAATATTCAGTAATTAGCAATATTGTTGTTCGCACGCGTTCGCATTTATCTTTGAGAGGCAACAAAGAAGCCATGTTGTTTTCTGTTTTAACGGGCCATTTTCATGCTGTCAAAATACAAATTTATTTGCTTACAGAACAAGTTTATTTATTTATTTAATATACATACAAGAAATTTCAAAATTAAATATCTTTTTTATAAATTCACCAATATTGTTACTATTCTTATCAGTTACTTATAACACTTTTATAAACTAACGTGTTTTTACAGCCCTATTTCCAATCTGATATTAAAAAAATAATAAATTGATAGAATAATATAATTGTATTACTTAGTACTGACAAAGTTATTTAGCTATTAAATCTAACGCAGTTCTCAAGGTCTACTGCCCCCTTAGTTCTTTGAAAACGTGTTAAGCAATTTAATCTAATCAACCTTAAACGAAATGACAACGTACCTCCTCTGATGAGCTCTATAGTTAGGGGTATATTATTTTTACTTGTTTCTTATTTGCCTATTTTTACACGTTTTTTTCCTACGTTACATGATATTTTACAGTATCTAGTCAAACTCTAGACATTATATGTTGAGCGATGAAACTCAGTGCCGATCTTTTTCTTATCAAAGCTGATGAATTAAAATAATTATATATAATAACTCCTCCGAGGCTCTCCTCGGAGGAGTTATTATATATAATTATTACGAACTCGTATCTAATCGTGTTTACAAAGAGACAAACTCTGCCGAGCTGCGCCATAGTCTGCTACTTATTTACTTTTATGATTCTAATACATATATTTATAATGTTGTATTAAACAATGTCCTGTCTTGTGTTTAAATGGCCGAAAATGGAGGCGAACCCCTACTATCTACTAAAAATAAATAACAAGAAGCTTTATATAACAATAATTTCAATATTTCATTAAAAATGACAAAATTTCAAATTACCTTCCAAATTTCATTAAGTGTTTATTTAAATTCACAGTTTATCCACATAGCAGAATAGACAGAACTCTAGTGTAAAGACACTCTGACTGCTTTCCGTCTGAATTCGAGACTTTGCGTGCTGAGTAGTGAACTCAACACTTCACTTTGCCTTACCAGAACAGAGACATAAAGAGAAATTTTTAAATATAATCATTTACCCAAGTGGGAATTGAAGTGACTACTAGTTGCGTTTATGACCAGATATAATACCAACTGTGCCACAATGCTTTCAATTTAAATTAGTTACAAATAACTTTACAAGAAGCTTTACTTAAATTTGTTTAAAAGAATACTTGTTACGAACTTCGAAGTAACGAAAACTGCTTAGTTTTTGTTTTCTTGTCTAAAAAAATAAATTTATTTTATTTCGTACATATTCCACACTGTAAAGTCAAGACTTCCATTTTAAATTTAATATTTTTTACTGTCACTTAATAACTTATCTGGCTGTTTTACTCTGTCATAAAATTTCATCTATATATCATCCTTTCATATCGTTACGGGAATCTCTGCTCACCAAAGGCACATAAATGCCTAAATCAATTTAACATTTTATGATTCTATTTTATACGTGCGCTATTAAATGTCAGCCTCGCCAAATTTATAGGATATTTATTACATTTCAACGTCATGCACCTGATATTTACATAATATTATATTGTAAAGAGCCCATAGTGGCGCTGTTGGACACGGTCTTTCTGTAAGCGCGATTGGTTAGGTCATTCCCGCTTGTAGAAATGTTAATATTAGACTAAGATCTGGTTATACAAAGCGCGGTGTTGAGTTCTTTTTTTGTTATATTGTGAAATTGTTTATTTTTAGCTTTTTTTATAAAAATATGTTTTTACAAGTACATATGTAGTTATGTTACTTATGTCATAAGAACCGTACTAGCTAACGTTTCAGCGATCGCGATCTGCGTTAATAGAATTTTAACACAAATCTTCTGATGCCATGGGAAAAATTCTTTATGTATTTTAGAGTTCATTTCTTTTAAATAAATTTTATTCGACAAGAGCATGCGCTTCTGCTAGGTCGTTTTGATAGTTTAAGTTTAATTTTAAAAACATGCTATTCAGTTCTAATATTAATTATAATTTAACTTAATTATATATTTTTTATTATTTTTAAAAAGCCCACTCTATGTTTTAAACATCCTGCCTTTCTATGTTTCTATGTTTTAAATATTCAATTTCCTTTCATAAATTTCAATTAATCTTTTAGAAATTTAAAGGAACTAATATAAAATGTTTAATTTTCCATTTTGTATCATACAATTGTTGATGAAATAAAAATATATTATTAGTATAAACATTTCCTCGAGGTAAGTATGGACGCATAAACGTCATGTAAGGAAAGATAATATCATGTTAAATGTCTATTAACTTTAGCTTTGTTATTCCAAAAAAGTTGCTAAAATTTATTGTAGATAATGAGATTACGCTCTAGTTGATATAATCTTATCGCTTATTATATATATATATATATATATATATATATATATATATATATTAAGACTTAATTCGAGACATTACGTGTTGAACGACGGAACTCAACTGAAAAATGAAAATAATTTAAATATAATCATGCTGCTGAGTGGGAATCAAACCCACAATCGAGCACTTTTACAGCCAGACTCTGTCCCACTGAGCCATGACCGGCCTCCCTGATGTCTTCTCAATTTATTTATTGATGTCTTCTCAATTTATTTATTGTCAACATCAATCATCAAAATCAGACCACTAAACAATGAATTACGCCACAACTGCACAAAGAATTAATTACAATTTCTGTATAATAATAAAAAATAACAAAAAGCTTACCAACAGAAACAGTTATTTGTGGATATGTAGTTGAAATTTGACATCACTGCCAACTGAGTTCAAAGAATATTAATCAACCCTACGGGCTTATAAGGATCATTTGTGTCCCAAAGCTAACCTTTACACCCTCGGAACGAACTCACTGGTCTGTAAATGTAAATATTTTCTTATTCGTTGTTTGTGTTATATGAATACCTGAATGATATGTTTGACTTTATTATAAAAACCTTAGTTTTTTATTAACAAAAATATTCTTGGAATACTTTATTTTAATTCATCGTACATATTTGTTTTTGATTTCACGCGTCAAGATACGCGTCGAGATGAGACGAGTCTCATGGGAAACCGATGAACGCAGATGTGGCAAATCATTTTTTATTGCTTCATTTTTTATCCCTGGTAGGATAGTCAGAAAGAACGGTACGCTAAACACTACGGTCCCTGCTTACTTCTTTGACCTTGTTTACAGTCGTTAAGCTTTACAAATGTGCCCTTCGGAGCGCCCTCATGCTCTTAATACTGTGTCCTCGAAGGTAAACAGAGATCTCTCACGACGTCTCCGTCATAATTATTTCAGAAGATTTGCATCGGTTGTCTGAAACCAACACTACTTTTTTAACGAAATCAATAATATATATATGTAACTGTAACACTTCCGTAACTAAGTGACCGATAACGAAGTGAGTTTGATAAGTCTTTTCCTTGAAATGATAGTACAGGAGATCACCAAGAGAGGAATTCTCGAAATTTCCACAAATACGGGAAATATTTGAATTTTACTTACGTACTCGCACAATATTGAAAATTACGACTAGTTTCATATACAAACATTAAGCTTGAAGCTCGGAGTCGACTCCGACACCTAACATCTGTTTAACGATGTTGTTTGCTGTATAAAAAAATGTAACAATAGGCTTTAAATACCATGTACCTTTAAAAGATTGAGATGAAAAATAGGCTTGGATTATAAAACCTCTACTCACGTTTTTGATAAATAAAGTGTCATTCTCCAACATGTAACAGCCCTATTCATAGCGAAGACCAAGCGTGTAACCTGAGATTGTTTCTATTTGAACCACCAGGGATCAAGGAAGTGAGTAACATAGGTAACACGACACGAGAAAAATATGAATCAGTAAATAAACAGTAATAAAGTAAAATAAGTTTAAATATATTGAATATTATTTAGATGTGTTTTATATTTGTATTGTCTTTTTATTTGTATTATTTGTGTTATTTGTATTTTATATTTGTATATGTATTTTATATTTTATATCTGTAGAATAAATTCACTAAATAGGGGTATCAAATAATATTTAGTACTGCAATTAAAATGTACTCTGACATGTCATACACTCTGATTACGTCAGTCATTAAATATCATCGTGGTGCACCGAGACGTCTGTTAAAGCAATTGATAGTGAGTTTAATAATATAAAATTATATACAATCAATGTTATTTATATTACCCTACTCTGGAAAGACAGAAGCGTGGTGTTTAGTAACGCCAATCAATACGCAATCACCCGATTTCACGTGGTTCTTTAAGACCTGCTGAGTTAAAATTCTTTAAAGTAATAATTTTAATTAGAGTTCTAGATTCACTTCCCCTGTAAATAAAGTGCATCAAAGTATTCCCCTATTTATAATATTACATTGATTTTAAATGAAATATTTTATTATTATTAAATATTACTTAAATACGAAGAAATAATAACTAAATAAATAATAAAAAAATATAATACATAGTTTTACATAAAAATACATTTTTACCATTCATATTGGAAAGCATAGCTGACATCCGATTGAAAGATAAAATGCTAATCTACCCTAGAGCTTTACGATCGAAGTTCATCGATTCTGCTGATCTTACGCAAACCAAGCAATGTAAAAGAAGTCCTTAAGTGATATTGTGTAAGTTCAGGGATAATGGGCCCGGTATCCCTATAAGGGTCGTTAGTGTCATTGTTTACGACAACCTAATTCTGTACTACAGCTGAGCAACTTCAGACGGGATTTCGAATAGGAGGAAATGGTACGTAAAGATTCGGCTATAATTTTTGTTTAGTTTCCATGTTCTTCAATGGGAAAAGTTGATTACTTAGTTAATAGAAAAACTATTATGATTAATTTTTTTTATGGGAGAGGCAAGGCAAACGAGTGAGTGGGTTAACTGATGGTAAGTGCCTCTCACGATCCCACATAGCGCCAGACGAGCTACAACTGTGATGCCGAAATCTGTCGTGAAAAAAGGCCGCTTTTTACAGGTATCCATGTTCTGTCAAGCTGGAAACACAGTCACAGGTAAATTATACCACAACTATGTAGCCCTGAAAGGAAGGTCTTACTAAAGCGCTCAGTGGTAGAGCGCCGCGTATACGGATGATTTAATTTTTTTACGTATAGTTGGAAAATTTAATTTTTTTACGTATAGTTGGAAAATTCAGTAGCAGAAATCAGGTCATATTCTTTTCTAAAACACTCCCCGTGATATGCAACAGAGGACACACAAAGAGGAATCGTCTTTACGCAACTCCAATTTCTCGTTATTTCTTTTATGATTAAAAATATCACAATTAGTACACAATTAGTAATTAAAACTAAACAGGCTTGATATAACATATCATCGGTCAAAATATGATCTGAAAAATCACATTATTTGACGACATGTAAAATATCTGGAAATAAATCGACAAAATCTAATATAGAGGTTTTTGTATAGGTATAGACTTTATGATCACATTATAATCCCATTCTATTTCCATATCTATCTTGTATAGTTTCGATTGTAAATACGTGAAATTCCTTTCCCGTCGAAATTTCCCGTCACTATTAATTATCAGGTGGGGATTAGTCCTACATACCTACAGTTATGTTTGCAATGAAATCCTCGATCTGGACAATACAACGAACAATATTTAGTTTCGCTACCCTCACTATTTAGTAACAGTATGATTTATAACTAGAATATACCTAAAAAGTAACAGATTAACCATAAATTTAAATTAATTACAATTTAATCACACCCAATAACAATACAATTAAGATAATCAAAGAAGCTTCGCATAATCTAGATGTATGTCTGTCCGTAAATAATTACTAAATGGTCTGGACGGGACTTTCATAATAGTATATTGTAGTGCTTTATGAGCTATTCCGTGTCCCTCCCATATATCCGAGCCGTGATAGATGAATGCAAAGATTATGCCTCGCCGGCGGCTGCCACAAATGTGTAATTAAAACTGAAATTATACTCGCTATTTATGTAGTTTAAGTTTCATTGTTTTTATAAAATAATAGCAGCCCGCCCTGAATTCTCCCAGGTGTAAGTACATTTAAACAATTAATGTAAGTGATTCTTTGCACGTAATTTCAAAACGGAATTCTAAATATTGTTGGCATTAATAGTTCCATAGAATACGATTATGTTCTCGAATAAATTGTATAGTCCTGAGCATTTCGCATTGGTAAAGTAATAACACATCCAAACCAAACTTATTTAGTATTTAGTTGTCAATTTTAATGTTATGTTAAAAATATAACAAAGTTTTCCTGTTTATTTGAATAGAGTTAGAATTTATTTTGAATTATATATCTGATGCACTCATGTATACACTTATACCGCTACTGGCGAAAGGAAATTGGTTTATTTATCGTGTAATTTAATGAAAATTAATTAATGGTTCATCCTGACCGTAGACGTAATTGGTTGTGGGTTCCATTCACATTTAAATCTGAGAGAACCTTGTGATCTGTGTGAAGATCCGAAATGCCTTCGAGCTCAAGAATGAAGATGTACTCGGAGTGTTATAAGTGACAACAACACATGATACTTGCGGGGAAAACCAAACCCCCCTCATGGCGACTTACAGCAGATCACATGTCTTCGTTTATAGATCAGAACGACTATGATAAGAGAAGACCAGCCCGCCCAGGTACTTAAAACCCAATACTTGTTTTAACCCGGTGCACGATGGTCTAGTACATAAAATCCTTCGAATGGAAGCTATTCTAGAGTGTAGTATTCCAAAACTGTAAATAGAAAAATAAATCTATTCGGCAATTTAAATTAAATCAAAAACTAAAAGGAGTACTCAAGAAGCTGAAGCTGAAGCTTTAAAGTCTTAAAATCTGTTCACAAACCTTTGCATTTGCATTATGTTCTTATGTAAAACTAAGTGAATATTCACTTTGTATCTAATTACGATTAAGAAGCAGCGGAAAGTTTAAGTTTATGTACTCTTATTTCGAATGTGAGACAATTTTATTTGATTAATATTGTCCTCCTTCCGGAATCCTTTTTGTTGATCCCTTAAAAAGTTTCTCCAATTATTTACTTAATGTCGAATATTTTTTTTGTCTTAAAATCCAAAATGTACAAATAACCATCAGAGGTAGAAGTCAAAAACTAGTTTCTAAAATGTCGATAAAGTTTAATACAACTTTATCGAGTAACTCAGCAAAAGTAACTCAGCTTGTATACGAGTACATGCTTGGAGTTAGTCTAACAGATAGAATTTCTAATGAAGTCATTCGCTAGAGACCCAAAGTCAGTCAGTGACATTGTGCGTGACATTAGTATGTAGAATCGGAATTGGTCGGTCGTATCTCCAGACGTATCGACGTTCGATAGAGCCGACGCCTGTTCAAGGGAGAACCACAGATACCTATGCATATTGTAAAAATGTAATTGATATAAAAATATCTTTGATTTTCGCGATTTTTATAGATTTTAAATTAAACTATTTTAACCGGATTAATTGCGTGTATTTGGTATTCGAAAATACATTTTGGACACCTGACGTTTCGAACACTTTAGACTCAGTCTACCTGTGACCACGGACTACCGTAAAGTGTATATATATATTTTCGAATACCAAAATACACGCGATTAATCCGGTCAAAATAGTTTCATTTAAAAAGTAATTAATTTATCAAAAATATTTAACTATTTTTAAAGTGCTATTCCACAGTTAGGATTAGAAAACATTTTAAAAAGACGTATAAAAAATTGTAGAACGCATGGCTTTGCGATCATAAAGCTTGAACGGTTACTAAGAGACGCGGGCCCGAGTCCTGTTGCGTTTAAATTTTTATACATTGTTATTAATATATGAGAAAATTCTTGGTGGCGGCATTTATTAATGTAACAGAAACCAAGACAATGATTTTTGTTTTTTTTTAATCTGTTTGTCACGTTTGGAAACGGTTTAACCGATTTACTTTACTGCAATTTTCACTAATCTCTATCATCTCTTGTATCCTTAGATCGGCTTAGCATCCTTTACTGTCGGCAACATGTTCTCATCCTCAAAGGAAATATATGTAGATTAATTGTAAACATGGTACGGTTGCTTTAATTACTTCGTAGAGAGCGAACAGATGTTCTGCATGTATTTAAAAAGTAAATAAGCTGCAAGTAACTAAAAATACAATTATATTATTTCCCACAATTTATTTGTACTATATATAATGCTATACTATACTCGTACATATTACACGGGATCCCTTAAATCATTTATTGGTAAAAACGTCTTAACATTTAAATTTAGTTAATCGGCGTAAAGTTAATTTTTTTTTAATTTCACGCTTTTATTCCGCATAGCAAGGTAGCCAGAAAGTACCTAGTGTTATGATACACATGAGTTTAGTAAACAGTCGCAAACTTAAAAAAAAAGCAAATTTCTGATTCTTATCTACGAGTAAAAAATAAAAAAAAATTCGACTTCGCTATAACCTAATTTGATGAGGCCGTCGTGCTGTGGGAATATCTAAACTATAATAACTAAAACAAATCGCAGCGTTGAGTTCACCACTCAGCACACAATATCTCGACTTCTGGCAGAAAGCCGTCAATGAAGCGTTTTTACACTCTGACCACCCTGCTAAACTGGATTTTTATTTTTGTTATCTAATTTATATTTTAAGGACAATATAGAAATACTTACATTGTATATCATAATTGTTCGTTTTTGTTATTTAAATGTTAAAATCTTGTTAGCTAAAAGCCTAATTGACCGAAAACTAAGTGAGAAATAATTAAAAGTCAAATACGTTGCGTTGCGTTAATAATTTATCTCGTGTATGTTTGTTATTAATTGAAACATTTGTTGGTAAACCTTAATAATGAAGTGAATAAATAAATAATGATAAATAGCACATATAATTTCAAATGGAAAATAAATAATGCTTCATTATATCACACAACCATATTTTTAAACATATCCTTATATTTTAATGCCACTTCACGCTTTTTCCACATAGTAAAGAATTCAGAAAAAAACTAGATTCAAGGCTCCATTCTTCGCATTGCTCAAAATATCTAAAACATTGCACGCTTAAATAAAAATACTCAACAACAAACTATCTCTTTTTCTTAGAGCAATTAAACAAAAACTACGCACCACTATAAAAGAAACACTCAACGTCTAGAAAAAGATTCATTGTGATATCTTTATGTACGCATCTCCGATACTTTGTTTTGTGTCTAAATTCAATCCACCTTTATATAAGGTTTTATATTTCAGATCGATTACAGAACTAATACGTTTTTGACAAAAACCAAAAATAACTCCACCATAATTATAATAATTAAAGTACAAAATAATAATATTTCGTTTTTAACTAAAGTTTTTCAGCATGATAATATAAAATTTTCAATATATATTTACTGTATATACGGCGTAACCGCAATATATATTTACTGTATATACCTATATGCAGTGCACATCCTTCATATATAATGTGTTATGCGTAAAATTATAGTTTTATTTTATGTAATTATACAAATACTGTAATTATTGTAGTAAAAATATTGTAATAAACGTTATGAACAAGTGTACGACCTAGGTAGTTACCATGATGTGTTATTAAGTGTTCGTTCATATATTTTTTTGTACAGACCATCCAATTTTGAACAACAAAACATAAAGCCACGCTATCTCAAATCGGAAGAGTAATCAAAAACTTCTTAGACAATAAACCACAGATAAACATCATTATTTCCCATGTACTTTATACAAAAGAAACCAGCTTTGTTATCTCTTTAGATATACAAGTTTAGGGAAAAACAAATGTTTTTTCTAGAGTCATACATTCAAGTTCATCAAGGGTTAATAACTATTAGGGGCTAAGTATAAATAGAGAACAGTCTACTTGTAAATATTTTATTTTTTCAGTAGTAACTGTATTAGAACCAACACTTCTAGTTATCTTCCTACTAAAGCGGAGTACGAAGTATCTTGCCACCAGGCATTTCATTTTCATGCCAGTGTTGCTATTCGATATAAAAAATAATAATAAAATCCCTAGAAGGCCTTGTAGTCTAAAACTTCATAGTGAAATTAATACATAGAATTAAGTAATACTTTATAGTACTTTGACCTTGAATTCTTAGAAAATATAAAGATAAAACAATGATGTATCACAATCATATATGTGCTCTCGATACTCATCAGGTGTTAAGGTACGGGAATTGGATATTTAAATAAGAAATTTAATTTTTAAAAATATCTATAATGTTAGACATACGTAAATCCACTAATAGATAAAATAATATTGCAGTTATTTCAAGAATGAATGAGAAGATAAATTTCGTGTGTAAAATATTAATTTTTTTTTAATATTTTTTTAAACTTAAAAAACAAATAAAATATATTTATAAATATTTTAATGATTACTATTTTATAAGTATAAATTTTAATACAAAAGTCAAATATTCAATTGAACAAGTAATCATGTAAAAAAAACCTGCACAAAAGACGTTAAAAATAGATAACAAAAATTTGGTTAGGTCATTTTTCTGTTGATATTGTAATATATATTTCTTGTTACACTCTGTCAAATGCGCCAAATTAAGATATATCACGTAGAAGTTATATCACAAAGATGAAAAACTCCAACTTTTAGGAAACAAGCGTCGTGTGTCGTGATGTATGACGGAATAACAGGAAAAAATATTAAATTTTCCTATATGTAATAATTATTTACGTACAACGTGCTTTAGACGAATTTCTATTCAGACGTGTACAATGTTTTGGTATTAAGTTTTTTTTCGCTTCACGCTCACGTCTACGTCACTAGGTACAGACAGAAAGTACCTAGTTTTTAGACACTCACTATTTCACTTTCTGCCAAATTCGAGATAGCATGTTGAGTGGCGAAACTCAACGCTATGTTTTATCCTACAATAGAGAGGCAATGCTAATAATGTGCGAGTAATCATTTCCCCGAGTGGGAATCGAACCCACAACCGATCACATTTACAGTCAGACGCTGTCCCACTGCGCCACGGCTGGGATCAATGACATTAATTATTAAATTAATTTATTATTATTTAATTTTTTTATTATAATTAAATATCATATACTTCGGTTTATTTAACTAGTCACGCTTATTGTTCTTTGTATTAAACATACAAGCGTGATATCGTAAAATGTTTTGATTGAGACGTGTTTTTATATTTGGCTATAATTTAAAATTGTCAGTAAGATTACTTATTTTATATGAGACACAAGAAAATACCTCATGTGTTACATGAGTACACCCACGCCACTAAGTAACGAACAGGTTGACAATAGCTGGCTACTTAGCTAGTCATTAGGTACGAAGAACTTACCCGCAATAGAAGAGCGACTGGAGAAAAAACGATATTTTACTTACTATTTATGTACTAAGTAGTACAGACTTTTTATAAAATAAAAATTATTATTGAGCCTTCTCTATTTCTATTTTTATATATTTTACAGGGACTATCCCGTGAAAGACATAGAAAATAATAAATTACCTCAAATTGACTGTTAAGGAGAGGCCGGTCGTAGCGGATTGGGATTGATTACCACTCGAGGTTATGTTTTTATTTAAACTATATTCATTTTCCTCCCTCTGCTGTGACAAAGCATGGCGTTGAGATCCGTCACTCAACACGGAATAACTTAAATTCGACGGAAAGCATAGTACAGAGTGTAATTGACGCTAAGTACCTCTACCCTGTCCTCTCTACCCTGCTATATGGGACAAAAGCATGAAGCTAATTGTGAATGTTTATATCTTGGTCAAGACCAAGTTGTAAAGTTGAAATCATTTTTAGTTCCCCTTTCTAGAAGACTAAATTCAAAATCACTTTCCCCCTGGATTAAATAAAGCATAAAACGGATTTTGTTTTTGTTTAAATGATTTCATCTCAATTTCTTATATTACTGTCGCTTCCACAAAACACGTGACGTTCAAATAATATAATGCATCTTATTGTTCTCTTGATCAGAAAGGATCCTATTCAAATGTACACAAACTAACACGCATTTACATACGCTACAGACCACAGCTTACTAAAGCCTCGTCTAGAGCTGTCTCATTTGAGAAAATTGCTAAAGCGAAGCTCAAAGTACCACGTTCTTGAAAAATTGATGTTTCATGGGGCCTTTAAATACAAGGGCGGAGTTATGGTTAGGTCATTTTAAATATCGTCCTTTATGTAAGTGTCATCTCATTTTGTGTGACATTTTATTTTGTTTGATCTTTTTGGATGTTTCCCCTGTTATGTTTACCGTGGAAAAAATATTGTAACTTTTTTAAATTAATATAATTAATATTTAAAAAAACAAAAAATTCTGATATTTGATCATGCCTTGTCTTGACTGTACTGTCTTGGTAAAGCTTAAGCGTTAATTATAACCAGATCTGTACTACACAAAATGATACATACTTAGGTAACGGTATACTCTTCACCACCCTAAGTGTGAATGCAATAGTATGAGCTCATCCTTAAGTAATCGGAGTGCATGCGTGTGATCAACACTGTGTTTGACTTGCTGTGAGTATACTATTTCTATACTGAATATGATCTCACATTAAATCTATATAACAAATGCCAGTATCCTACGGCCAGTGCCAGTTCGACCGTTACTTGTCTCACAGTTATTCGATAAATGCTATAAATAATAAGAACAAAAACTATTCTTTGTAATCACATGCCATCAAATAAGGCTTATATACCTATAAGTACATACTATACGTCCTGTGGCTTAAGAATATTCAAGCTTTAGCACAATTGCCTACTTTTTTATTTTTGCTTCAGATGCAAATTGAGTTTGAAACTTCGTTTGGTGGAATTTCTTTGGGCGGCTGTCATTCGCGCTTATCCACTGAATTTTATATTTGGGCAAGTTGATAAGCTTCTTTTATAGGTATAATTTCGGTAAAATGCTAAAAAAATATAAATATCTTTCGTTACCGAAGATAAGGTGATCCAAATTTTAATAAAATTATAATTTGTTTACGTTTTATATATATATATATATATATATATATATATATATATATTCAAGTCGCGTAAGGTTTGTTGTGTTAAAATGTTTCTGTTTACTGCTAGTTCATAATACGGATCAGTGAATCGGTATTAGATTACACCCGACCGCGGTAGTTGGAGGTCGATCCTTTATGCAAATTTAGTTATCTGACCTTAAGCAATTTATAGATATTTACGGTAATAAGATTTGTATTTTCTAGAAAATTAAGCGTTATAGTGGAATTTAATGGTGATACGTGATTTTCACTGGCGTGGGATTTTTAACGTTTACGTAACTTTAATTGATATCAAAATAATTTTATAGTTATATTATCTGTGTAAGCATTTTGTTTATTATTTTAATCATTTTGTGTGAATTTTAAAGGATAGGTTTCATTAACATATTATTCAGCAAATGAATATTCAAATAGACTGAGTTAAGGAAAGCCGCTAAATGCTTAATAGTAGAATTTTTTTTTACTTCTAGAAGAAAAGGCGGAGTGCGATAAAGGTTCAGTACCACTGTAATTGACTCTAAAAACCATCGGTTGTGGATTCGGTTTCCATTTGGGGGAGTATTATATATAAATTATTTTCATATCGCTCTGATATCAAAGCGTGGCGCTGAGTTCCGCCACTCAATACGTAACGGACGGAAAATAAGTAGTGTCTTGGCATTAATACTTCCTGTCTACCTGGCTATGCAAGATAAAAACATGAAGTAAAAAAAAGTATATCCATATAATTATATGTATTGTCAACATACAGCCTGACAGCGTTGTGTACCCAGTATGTACAAATGTATCGGGCATGAGCAATGATAATTTATACACAAACATAAATATTAAATTCGGTTTGTTCGTTCCTTTACGTAATAATTTAAAAAAGCTCAGAAAGCCCTGGTGTTTATTTTGCATGTTATTGTATAATAAATGCCTTTAGTTTGATATTTTTCATGTGATTGCATTATTATAAAAAAATACTTTTAAAATTAAAAATTTTTAATCAATTTAATTTCTTACTCCTTAAGCCGCATAATATTCGTAATAAAAATAAACTACGTTTGAAAACGACCAACATCGAAAACTGAAAAGTAATAAATAATTTTATAAAGATTTAATTTAAACATATTTTGTAAAGCAATATTAATCAAATAAATTAACTACTATTGTTGAGGCCGGCGCAGTGGGACAGCGTCTGACTGTAAATGCGATCGGTTGTGGGTTCGATGCCCACTTGGGGGGACTCCCCTGGTATATTATATATTACATAAAATTATTTTCACTTCCTCGCTCTGGTAAGACCAAATTGCGGCGTTGAGTTAATAGCGTATATCTTGGTATTTGCAAATACATTTTTAGACACCTGCGAACACTTTACAGAGTAAAGAGTTCGAAACGTTAGGTGTCCAAAAATATATTCGTCGAATACCAAAATGTACACGATTAATCCAATTAAAATAGTTTCATTTAAAATGACCATGAAAGTATCAGTATCGTATACCTCCCAAGACTTGGTGAAAGTGATATCGTCAAGTTAACAAATATGATCATAAAATTATAATCATTATAACTACTGGGCTCATCTGAAATTAATTTTTGTGGGACCAAATGGAAGCCTTACTGCATCGTACAAAAAAATAGAACTTTCGGCGTAATTGCTGTAAATAAAAAATAGCTGCTTTTGGGAAGTCGATTAAAAAAGCGTCAAAGTTTTTTACTCACATATGTAAAAAGGTAAGTAATATTTATTAATTATATTTCTTTGTCTGAGGTGTCGATATATCGTCATACACAAAAGAATAAATTAACGAATTAATAATTCGTACTTCTAAACGTGTAATTATTGTAAGTGAAATTCGTAAAAATAATGTAAATTCCTTGGTTTTATTACTTTTAATATCTTTTATTAAAATTATTAATTTACAGTATATTAAAACCTTTGACAATTTTACCGTTTTATTACGTAAATAAAAAAACATTCTTTATTAAGGATCCAAAATCCTTATTAAGGAACCAAAATGTGTGTTTGATTAGCGACGATTATTAAGAACAATTAGGAATAATTTTAATAAAAGAAGCAACGCCATCTATCGCTCCTTGTTTGAATCTCATACAAACTATATTAAAAAAATAAAATTTTCAATGGTAAAAAATAAATGCTATAAATATATATTATGTATTTTGTTATGAATAAGCAAGAAAAAATTGAATTATATTTTAGTAAATTACAAATAATAATAACCTAATGTTGAGAAGATTTTAAAAAGCGCCATCTGTTTTGTATATCATATACTTAACATAACTATTCACTGTATATGACTCTTTATAGTTCTATAACTATATAATAGATGGCGCTTCTTTTTTAAATAAACAATCGTTTGATACTTAGAGTTTATAATAAATTATGTACCTATAAATATTTGGATTCAGCAATAGAAAGTAACACTCATTTAATAATTATCAATATTTTTACTATTAAAGTACAAATACAAATAATTTAATTAATTTCAATGTGTAACAGTGTTTGATAAAAAACTAACGGGTTAAAACTAGTCCTAAGTCTCAATTTTCAATTAGAAGTATTACGGTAGTACTTAAGTGAAGATAAAAACATTTTCGGCTTCCGATTAGGGACTCGGGACAGGTTATGTGGGAATCCGTCCGAATTGGCAGATCAAGACAGACACTACCCCTTTTATCCACTAAAGCTTCACGGTGCTCCATCTCGAACGCCACTAGCTGAGGTCCGGAAATTCTAATATTCCTTTACTTTGGTGGCGGGAGCCAGTTCTGCACGTCGTTGCACTCAAAGGTGGTGGGTCACTCCCGACAGCCTGGTCTGAATAGTGCGCAGGAAGATCCACGCGGGTGAGTAGGCGATCACCTTCCCCAAGCTGACCGTCCTCCCGAGTCACACTAAAACTAGTCGAAAGACACTAGGCTCTTTATCTGAATTTGCAGCACTCATGTGAAGTGACGAAAATCAATGCCGCGGAAAATCAAACCAAAGCGGAAAAAATGTAAATAGTTTTTACTTACTAAATCATTTTTCAGAGTGGAATTCGAATCGCGCTCAAGCAGAACAGATTCTTTTACATATTAACAAAAACTAATTATACATTACGTAATATATTTCTAAGGAATACATATATTTTCAAGCATAAGTATGTACATCAGTCATGAATCGAAATAAGGGAATAAATTTTCTGAAGAAAATCATTCAAACTCTCTCTAAAACTCAGGGTAACTATTTTAAGGAGACTTAAATAATCAATAACAACTTCAGTCATTGTTTAAACTTAAACTTATCATACCTAAGACGTAAGGTTTACAACAAAGAATATGATAAAGACATTAGAAATCGCTAAAGTTACACACGTAAAAATGTATACCAAAATTATAAATCAAACCAAATCTACACCAAAAGTATAAACCTATACAATTGAATATATATTTTTCCTTTCACATATATCTAGCCCTATGAAAATTTTAAAACAACCAAAGAACTAAGCCTAAAACCCCCTTTCACAGATCGAAGAACATTCCAGATTCGAGAATAATCAAAACACATTAAACCAAAGTTTAATTAAAGACTAAAACGTTCAATTCAAACTTGTATTTTAATCAAATATCAATTTAACAATAATATTAAAATTAACGAGATGTAATAAACAAAGTCATAAACTTCAAATAACAGTTATATATTATGAAACTTTATGACAAAGAACATTCTAGATTCAAGGCATTGGAAAAGCACGGAAAGGTCACATATAAATACTAACAGTTACAGTCTAATCGATAATCCCCAGGCATCAGGTCAGCCCACCTCTACTTGCTGTCCCGTTTATATCAGAAAATTGTATATGAAATGGCGAATCCTGGTTGGATAGGGACAGATGCACCTGCACTGCAATCTGCATGAAAGCAATAGGAGATCCATCAAATTCGACAACGCATTCATCTGAAACATTTCAGCGAGGAGAAAACGAAGCAATTACGATATTACATTGCATTGCTCTAATATATATGAGAATGACGGAAAAAAGAGGTTTAAGTGTACGGTTGTGGGTTCGATTCTTGTTGGAGGTAACGTCAATCAGTATTATTTTTATATAAAAAAATATGTTCGTACTTAAATATAGATATTTACTATTTTAAAGTGTTATTCCACACTTAGAACTATTAGAAAACGATGCGGTAAACAATTAGTAAACGGTAAATATAGATTTCTTTCTCTTGATTATGTTTTGCATCTTATTTTGGGATATTTCAAGTACCACACAAATAAGTGCTATCCACAAACAAAAGTCTTCATTAAACTTTAGTTAAAAGTAACTTTATCTTAAATATATTAGATATCTACAAGCACGTAAGTCGAAAGCTAAAATATTAATACATCATTTTGAAATAAACACGCTTAAAATTATGTTCCCACTGTTATATTCATTGTAATACCATACAGTGAAAATATTGTTTTGTTATTTGATCTGGACACTTGTGCACATGCACATGTGTGCAAACTTAAAAAAAAAGGATAAAATAAAAAATTATAAATAAAAACTAAAAACTGGCAAAATCTTCTTAAATATTACGCAGCATTAATTATTTTTGTTTACAATACTAATAAAGGGTAGTCGAAAGTTAGTGGTGCAGTCTGTTAATGTGTAATTAAATATATTGTATTTTTTATTAAAATGATTTCAGTGGTTTTACTAAGTTTATAATTTAAATGTATAGTTAGTTATAAGCAGTTATACTCAAGTTTAAATAATTTATTTAATTAGGTTAAAATATTAATCTTTAATATATTAAATAATTGAAACATACCATATTAATATATTGAAAGATAAACAATCTGTTCTTGGCAGATGCTACCGTTATAGATTTTAAAGTAAGCCAATAAGCTTGGCACGAATATTATAACTTAATACATACAATATTTTAATTTCATCGTTATTTACTACAAGAATTTCTATAATATTATTTAAATACAGATTAAAAAAATCAAACGATATATTTTTAAATAAGTGTTAAAATACATTACTTAAATAACATTCAAAAAATACTTTTAATTAAAATAAAATAAAGATAAATATTTTAAATACATCTTTAAATATATATATATATATATATATATATATATATATATATATATATAATATAATATCTTTAAATATATATATATATATATATATATATATATATATATATATATATATATATATATATATATATATATATATATATATATATATATATATATATATATAACATAAATACATATTTAAATACATACAAATCTATATGTTAAAATAGCATATTTTCCTCCTAGTTTACATTTACAAAATAGTTTAGACACAGAAATGCCAACAAACAACAAAGCAATAATGCCAACCATAGAAAACTAAATACTATCCTGACCACCTTAAGTCGATTTGTTACTCATTCACCCAATGAATAAAAGAATTTGCAACTTGTTGCATAGCCAGTTTCTTTTATCGAGTTTCGTTAGTTTCCAATGTAAATTATCCTATGATTATTTTATTTTATTATACTAAATAAGCATTTATCAAAAGCTTAGTATATCAAAATTAGTTCATAGAGATTTATTATCAAAAATTATAAATATAATCTAAAACTTTCCTGAAAGGAAAAGAAAAATGAAGCTATTTTTATTAAAAATTATCATATTTATGTGAATTTCATATCTATGTAAATTTCAGTGGGTCGGAAGCGTTAGTGTACTATATTACGTGTTACGAAAACTTAACAGATGTCAGAGTGTTCTTTGTGGCAAACTAACTGAAATGGTCTGGGCATTATTATATATCTTAAAAGAATAAATGTCCACCGTTCAAATATTATACTCAAAGACATAAAAATATAGTTTAAAACAATAAAATATAATAAAACGCAATTATTAAACTAAAAGTAATTCTTGATAAATAGAAAAACATCCGAAATACAAAACTTTTATTACAACTTTCAGTTAAATTTTCCTGATAAAGAAACCAGTTTCAGCGCAATTAAAACGTTTCAAATATAAGGCTGCGAACAAACCTTACCACGTCACCACGTGACTGTGGAAATAATGAAAATTTGGAAATTTCTACAAGGATAGGCAATTAAATGTTAAAGTTAAGTTAAATTCAGAATACACCTGCGTAGTAACTAACAGGGCGCATGCGTTGTTACATTGATCCCCTGACATCTTCCACCAAGGCTCATTTCGCTGGTGATAGCCTACCGGTGAGTACATTTCTAGAAAAATAGTGGTCCCAGTTCTAACAGTAGGCAGTCAGTTCAAAACAAGTGCATGTACCTTGCCGTGGCGTTGATCATAATTATTGCAAGTTTGGTCAGGCTGCAAGTAAGTCAGATTTTTTTGTATATTATGACAATGGATGCTTTTTTCTATTTCTCCAACACAATTTCTGCTCTGTGTAAGTAAATGTTTACTGTACTTTCAATCTTCTGTGCATTATTATTATTTGTTTTTAATTTATGTTTTTTTTTTCTTGTGATATCCGTCAAGGTGACCTTTGCCATGTCGTCACGTCACGGCTTTTTCTATGACGCACTCAGCCTCGCTTAAAGAAGTAAGGAGCTTATTTATTGATTTAATATATATATTTTGACTGTTTTCATATTTTTTAATATATATTGACAGTGTCTATGTATTTGTGCGCGTCTGCCATATGCTATATACGTATATGTAAGTGTATGTATGTTTGTATGTATATTTATTACGTAATATTGTCTTGCTGTGCTGTTCTATATGGTATATGTATGTAAAAAAATATTTTTAGCCATGAGGGGGGTGCAACAGGTACGCGCCTGCGCCATAAATCCTATGACGTTACCAAAGTTTCCAATAGACGTTGTCGTATGTGGATATGTTTATTTTCTTCGTCTACTTTGAACCGACTATACATTTATCAAACATATTTTTATGTCATTTTCACGCAATTTAATCAATATTAGTAAAATATTTACTTTTCACCAAAATAACACAACTTAAATCGAATTCAGTCAATGCGGGAGTAGTTTAGATTTTTATCACGACGCTTAATAGCTTAGAGAATTTCGATGTTATCGCTGTTCGTTGGAAATCGATCGATTCGTATAAAGATTTATTAGCTTCGAGTTCGAATCGAGTTGCATTCGAGATGATGATATATTGTAGTTGCAAGACCTGCGCGTTGCATCCTGAAATATTGATGTTCTAGATTTAACTTTGACCTTTGCCTAGGACATTCATGAACAAAGAGCTTTGCTGTTTCGCAATACAAATTTGAAAAGCGAATGTTTGAGTCGTTAAAAATCTGAATAAATTTAAATTTTCCGTCGTGTGTTGTAATTTGAATAATAAATTTTGCTTTGAATAGCAACTAGCGAACTTAACTCAAAATAATATTAGAGCTTTTGAAATAATTTCGATTTATTTTAGTTTAGTTTAGCTTTATTAATTGTTCCTAAAGATAAGCTTTTAAATGTTTCATCTTATTAGGTTGTTGATACAAACCGTCATATCGTTTATTAAAAACATAGCTAACCAAAACATAGTTAATTTTTATGACACGTACTTATATTTATAACTGTCCAAATAGCTCGGGGGATGGTCCGGGCCTCCTACCACCCCTTTCCACCTTTCGAGATGCATCTCGATGCGCCGACTATTGATTTATGAGCCCACTGTCCCGGGAGGAGGTAGTGTGGGGGACACTCAATTAATACCTAGGATGACCGACGCAGTTGTGGCCAGTGCAGTATTGATTTATGACCAACGCCCTTTGAATTTTATTGCAATTCAACATTGCTTGACCTTACGTAAAACAATTTTTAGTTTTAATTTGTATTACTTGTTTTAAAGAACAATGTTAAATAGTAATTTCAAATTTAATAATTTAAATATATTTTTCACATTTAAATCATTTTCAATTCCTGTTACTTCCTAAATTATTTTGAACTAAAATAAATAAAATATTTTTAAGAAAAAATAATTAAACAAACACTTCTTATCAACTTCAATATATTTATAAATGTATTAAAATATCGCGAATACTGGTCTATAAATATATAAAAATAGTGAAAAATATCTATTAATATGTAGCGTTGACAAGAGTGCGTGAGCGGAGGAAGCGTCGTCCGCCCACTGCCGGCGCCCGCGCAGGTGTCGCCCCACCACCTCAAAGCCATAGAATGTGCCATCGATAAAAAGATATTTTTTTACATATAATAACATTTGTAAATTAAAATAATATATTTAAATAAATGTCAATATTATTTTTTTAATCACTTCAAATTATACGCATTATAATAAATTGAACATATTCATACGGACAAATTGAAGACAATTTATAGTTCTATAGATAATAACACAAATATAATACAAATTTAATAAAAAAATTTCAATGTTTTTTGTGTCTATGCGTATGCGATCGTTGAGAAAATTGTAAATATTATAAAGAAACGGTTACAGATTTTGTATTTTCCCTTAATAGTTTAATACCTCTAGTAAAACGTTAAGTCCCTAGTAGTACTAAGAAATAAAAATATTTAAAATCTAGACGATTCTTTGCTCGAAAATTCAACTTGAAACCTATTAGTTTAGAAGAAGCTGGATATTTATCAATCAATTTGAGCTTAAAAATACTAAATTATAATATAAAAGTTCCATTAACGTTGAGTTGCGTTTAGTACTTTTTATATTATCCATAATCAAAAATTTTCACATTTTTAATAGTAATAAATATATATAAAAAAATGTTATAAATACTATTTTATATATTGTTTACCTACTCTGTGGCATAGAAAGTTTGAATGAACGCTGGTGAATGGACAACACTATGCGATCACTTAGTACGAACCGCACAGACCGGTATGCCATCGCAGTTAGTCTTATTCAACAAATTATTGATTTATATATACAATTTAGATGGGCTTCAAGTTACTTGAGCTTGAAAATGATCGTTATTATTTTATATATATAGTTAAATAACTATGTATGTATGTTTATTATTAAATGATAATACTGAGATTTGTTATTTAGATTTTATTTGAAGATACATGCAGGGATTGATTTGCCGCGTTTTGGGCTATGCAGCTTGCGATATGGGGAGAGAAAATTTAAGCCTTATTAATGACCTTTTATTTAATATTCTATCAAAAAAGATATTTGATTTTTTAATTAAAATAATTTTAGATAAACTTGTCGTCTGTATTTTGTATTTATAACCTAAAATATAAACTAAAAACATTTATGGACAGTTCCTATATATAACTCATATAAATGGCTACCATTAAAAATAGTATATTATAATTATACACTCTGTAACATTTCAAAATTAGTAGATTGTGTTTTATAATGGCAATTTATAAATATACTTGAAAATTTATAACTCATAACGATCACGAGTCACTGCTTAAAATAACAAGTAATTTGAGACCTAATTTAGTTGAACAAATCTGTTAATGACTACGCTTTACACGATACGATTTATCACGATACGACGTATAAAATATGTATAGTATATTATACGATATTATGTGTATATTGTGGGTTCGATTTCCACTAGAGGTAATGATTATATTTAAATTATTTTAATTTGCCGGTCGTGGCGCAGTGGGACAGCGTCTGAAGGTAAACGTGCTGGGTGGTGGGTTCGATCCCCACTAGGAGGAGTGATTATATTTAAGTCATTCTCACTTCCTTGGTCTGGTAAGACAAAGTCCGGTGTTGAGTTCCACCACTCAACACGCAATGTCTCTTATTTGGTGGAAAGCGAAGTACGGAGTGTCTTGACACTAGATACTTTCTGTCTACCATGCTATGCGGAATAAAAGCCTATCTACCCTCCTATAATTTATTAATATAAATATATATTCATAACTTACTTAAGTTTAGATATACGTTGATCGTGGCTTCGAAGTGCTCTCTACAATATTTAAATCAAAGCTGACCAAATACTACCAATATATAATTTTGTTTTAAACTCGCTCTTTCTCTCACTATAGAAAATCGTAATCAAATATTAAAAAGAATATCAGTCGATTACTTGATTTTTTCAGTATAATTACAATATACCAACAATTTTCCATTAATAATCATATTTATATTAAAGAATCATTTAAGTTGTATAAAACAACATTTAATTAGTAAATAAATACTAATTAAATGTTCTTTTGATAACTTAATTTAAAAAAGGGTTTTTTTTACATTTATATTAAATAAACGTATAAATTAATTAAAAATAAATCGATCGTGTGATATAAGGAACTGACAATTTTTATAGCTTGCTATGTTTGAATCGTCACCCATCAATATGACCGACAGCCATTCACACCTCTTTTAATGGTGTATCTTACCTATTTTGAAATCTGACTTGTTGACCATTTACATGTTTACATACAAAATGTATGACTCATATTTAATATAACGTTTATATTGTTTATTTATGTATTCAGAGCTAGCACCAATTAGTTTAATAATATTCTATTAGCAATGAAACTGAAAATATAATTATAATAAATGTACATATTATTGAATGCATTTTGATTGTATACTTATATTACAATAACTATTAAATAAAAAAAATTCTTTTTCCAACTGACTGACTGACAGACATCGATTAGCCATAATTTTGAAAGCCAATTTGTCTAATAGCCAAATATTTTTGATTTAAGATATAATTCCTGTATTAATAATAAATCCCTGAAGTGGCTTAAAGTGTTAGTTTAGTGTAAAAAACTTTATTACCTACCACATATATATATATATATATATATATATATATATATATATATATATATATCATAGTTACCAAACATTAAATTTCAATTAAAGAATTAAAATGTAAATGTAAACATATCAAAGGGAGCCGACGCAGAACGCCAAAACATAAGATAGCATCTTAATCGTTACGCCCACACGCGACATACAATAGATTCTCGTGATTTTTTTATAAACAAAAACATCTTACAATATTGTTATGTCATGTTAAATTGTTGGTATGACTGATTTGCATTATGTGCCAATAATAAAAAAATATAAGGCTATTAACACACCAGCGTTACCTAAATAATAAAACAAACACTTATATTGTTATCTAAAGCTTAAATACGAGACAAAATAATGAATTCTATTTTCGGTAACGTATAAGCATTTATAAACCTAACAATTGGATATGTGTAATAATAAAAAAACAAAGTTCGCTCGTGAAGTTCGCTTGAAAAGAGCCTTATTGTGTTGAAATTTAATACAATCGTGTTTCTATGGCAACAGAGATGAGTTATTAATTTTTTTTACGTCTTCATCTGTTCTCGTAATCACTTTATTATGACAAATCAACAATCAGTATTTCATTTTATATATTTGTAATTGAAGCGGTCATAGTAATAAAGTAACTTATATTATTAATGCATACATATTTTATCATTATGATTATTTGCATAAGAATATAATAATTAAAGAAGTGAATTATACATTTTTAATTAGGTAATATAAATATGAATATAGTTTTTTTAATAAATTTAAATTCCACCAGATTCGCAATGGGTCATCTCGGAGTGTTGGTTATGGCAATAAGCATCGTCGGGGCGATGGCGTATATCCCCCATGGTTCTATTGGGGAAAAGGTTTGTAACAAAACCCATTCATTTATATTCTATAAAAAACCTATAAACTACAAAATCATCATACAAAATTTAAAATTTAATTTAATTTAAATTATTATTTTTAATATATATGTATGTTTTTCTTAAAAAAATCGTATAGAATATTAACAGCCGATTGTCGCTATCGAGCATATTTGACTAAGTGTAAAAAGTATAAAACTTTATCACTTTACCACAAAATTTTATATATAAAAAAATACCTCTAAATCAATACATTCATTCAACAGGAGCATATACTAACCGAAGCTTTGCTTCGTGAGGTAGTAGAGCGTATGGGCAAAGACTTCAACGATGCAGCTTCACCTTTTTTGAACTTCCCGACGAACGAGAGGCACTTGGCGTTGATGGCGCGAGCGAACAAGCAGATAGAGCCGGAGCAGCTGGACTACGACTCATTGATAGATGGGAACCCGAGCCCCAGTCTCCGGGATCAAGAGTATTTGCAGCACAGGTATTAAATATTTGTTAAATGTCGTAATCTGAAAAAACTACTACACGCTTTTTCCCGTAACTAGTTCGCACAAAAAATGTAGTAACAATTTCTCAATATTATATTTTGGGAGAACATAGAGATATTGCGCGTTGATGGCGGAAATCGAAGCCACTCATTGCTTTACTAGAGGAAGTAACTAGGAAAAAAAAAAAACATTCGCATGAGTTAAGATCAATCTTGTAACAATTACACTTATGATCAAAGACTGCGCACTGCGCTAGAGAGGTTGAATGTTTGAAATTTGCGAGGATAAATGTATAATATATTCAATCTTTTTTTCCTATAGCTCGCTATGGGGACACCAATATGTCACTGGAGGTGCCGGCGAAGGTGAACAGCGCTTGCAACCCTCCGGCCTATTGCCCAACCGGCAGATGATCAAAACTGACGCGGTGCTGCCTGCTTACTGTAACCCTCCTAACCCATGCCCTGTTGGATACACAGGTATGAATATTGTTCATATATATCGAGCAAATTGTACTAAATTGTGGCCTTTGTCTGAGCCGGATTGGTACTCATTTCTATAAATATAGCTTAATTTTCCTTAAGAGCATTGTAACTAAATGCTAAAAAAATCAAATGTAATAGAACAAAGCATAGCACTTGAGCATCTCTTCTAGATTTTTGTGTTAATTTTTAAGGATCGAATAATCTTACAGAAGACCAGGGTTGTATCATCGACTTCGAGAATACGGCTGCCTTTAGCCGCGAGTACCAACTAGAACAGCGCTGTATGTGTGATGGGGAACATATGTTCAGTTGTCCTGCTGAAGGCCACCCTGAACTAGAGTTGCGGTTCCCCGATCACAAGAATTTAGTCGCCAAAAAATTTAAAGACGACGTTAGTATAAATTACAATTAACATCTATTGGACCTTAGGCTTGTAATGTTTAAAAGCTTTGAAAATTTTCCATTTTCAAGCGTTACACACCTGAATTTTTAATTTCTCTTGTTTTCAGGGTGTAAACACATTATTCTCCGTTATACGTCAATTTTGGAAAAGTATTGATTTCATTTATATAACTAAATTGGCTTTGGATGTATACATTTTGTATACACAGATTCTGCCGTTAATGGCATTTTTTGGAAATAACGATGAACATTAATTCATATAAAATACTACTGTAAAACTTTTACTCAGATACAATATACTTACATATCAAATCAAGTTAGAATTTTTAAAGAAAAAAGGAGAGGAAAATGCTTAAAATATTTACTAATATACATAAACACGATATTGTATGGAATCCACATATTGATATACGTCCTTTTCTCTCAAGTAAAGAGTCTTACAAAAACAATTATAATTTTAGGTGGAAAACCCGTACCTACTGGGTGAACGTCTACCTATAGCCGCCAAAAAGGGATTCGACGTTCACGTTTATTAAATGTTACATTACAGTAGTCTTACACTACGTGTTAGATTTAACTAAATGTCTTAAAGATAATAGATATATATATATTTGTGTAAACCTTTTTCTGATGTCCATTGCAACCCCATGTAGAAAGAAAATGGTCTTTGAGTAGGAAAGGAATTGAAAATATCAAGAGCCGGTATCACTTTATGTCTTTCTTTACTTCTAACTTTATCATTATACATTTAATTTTTTTTAAATAATGATCTAATGTAAAATAATTTGCTTTGTTCGTATTTCCCATAGTATCTCATCTCATTCTCAAAGATATAGAGTATTAAATTGACACTGATTTTTTTTAATTATATTTAATAATAATATATGAAGATGTGGTTGATTTTTCTCAATGTACGTAAGTCTCGGATTGTACACTCGCCAACTAAATCCATTGTATCGGAAAGAGAAAAATCAACACACATTTCTAGGATAGTACTGTAAATTGGGACGTCATCCGAAAATGATCTAATCACAATATAACAAACATATAGTTAATATCAAATGCGGGAGCTCGACTCGAATGTACAGGACATCTGAATATAACCCCGATGATAAATTTTAGTGAAGTAGCTAGCTAGTTTAGGCATAAGCTTTTATACACGTTATATCCATTTATAAATTTAAGACAAATTTTGAAATTTTGAAGTATATTTCAAATGTACATTTATAATACAGAAAATCACTCGGAAGAATGGTTACATTGCATTCCCTCACTCTGGTAAGACAAAGTGCGGCGTTGAGTTCCGCCACTCAACACACGATGTTTCGCATTCGGCGGAAAGTGAAATACGGAGTGTCTTGACACTAGGCACTTCTTGTCTACCCTGCTACGCGCGACAAAAGCGTGAAGTAAAAAAAATATATGGAAAATAACCAATATTGTTAATCAAATAAACACTGTTTATTCCTTCATAAACCTTGGCGTTTAAGTAATATTCAAAACGTTTTATAAAAGAAAGAAAAGTTGACTAGAACCATAACAATAAAAAGACTATCTAACAGATATATATTTAAATCTATAAAAAAATGTAATTCTATATTTTCGTATCAACGCCATCGCTTTGCAGAACAACGTCTGTCTGTAAACGCGATTGGTTGTGGGCTCGATTCCCACTATGGAGAATGATTATTTTTAAAATATCTTCACTTTTACGCTCTGCTAAGCGCGGTGTTAAGTACCGCCACTTAATACGCTACGCCTTGAATTTACTTAAAGTTTTATTTTAGGAAGTTAATACCTAATGTTTTTTTGAATCAAATAAATGTAAAACAAAACAATAAAAAAAAATTGATTTAAAAAAAAGTTTAAACTCTAAATCATCGTATTAACATATTTTTGTTGTGACTATAATATGTAAAAAGAAACTTTTATCAACTAAATTATTATAAAAAAAACAAAAAAATACAAGGAAAGCTATTAATTAATTATTATTTAGCTTTAAGCTAAGCTTTAAGAATGCTTTATTCGCAAAATCTGAAGCATTTTTTTATCCAAGAGATTGAATAATATTATATATATATATATAATATTATTCAATCTCTAATCTAATCTATATATATATATATATATATATATATATATATATATATATAATATTATATATATATATATATATATACATATATTGTAGATGTAATAAATATAATTTTAAACAGTGACGACAGTATGACTATCTTACGGCAAAACTGTAGTGTGTAAATATTACTTAAGACTTAGCATATGAAAATAAAATAAGTTGCTTATAAGAAAAAATAAAGAAAAGAAGGTCAGTCATAAAAATGAGTAGCTGTATATACAGATTATAAGATTCTAAAATTACGTTAAATTAAAAAAAAACTTAAAAAAATAAAAAAAATCTCAATAACAAATAAGAGAACAATACAACCTCATAGCCAGTTAAGAATAACAGTAATTGTGAATAACCGTAAGTAACATACCTGAAATATTATTAAATATTTTTTTATATAATTCGCACGATATAAATACAATGCGAACGCAAATGTATGTAACCCATAAAAAATAAAAAACCAGCCAGCGCGCACAATTATTTTAAAAATATTTAAATTGGAAACAAAGTACTACAAATATATATATTATTTGTAATTTCATATTATATAATAAAATTATTTATATTTAAATTTTATGATATTCAATTAATTCAATTATGATATTCAATTAATTCAAAGTGCAATGTAGAGTTACATAACATAACACTTAATTTCTCAAATTTATTCAGAAAGAACAGTGTCCTGAAACTCTGTTCTTTCTGTCTTGATGTAGAGATCACTATGAAATACTACTTGCTATTAATTACCAGTGTACAAGCATAAACATTATAATTCAATCTGAAGTATCAATAACACGCTACAGAAAGAGAAATAAAAACTTAACAAAAAAGTCTAAAGTAACTTAATTAGTTCACTAAATTAGTTAACTTAGAAATTAGTCAAATTAATTTAAATAAAATAATAAAAAGAGGGTGTATTTATTCTTAACAAGCATTTCCGATTTTTAATATAGACAAGAAAAAAACTATATTAAAACTATACAAAATTCAAAAATAATGTACAATAATTAGTATTATAGCCTATATCTGTGTTATAAACATCCTCCAGAACATCTCAGAGTTCAAAGTATTTGAATAAAAATCAAAAATAATAATATTTCAGATGTGTCTACTAACAAAAACATCTACACATAATAAAAAAATAGAATATGAAAGTCTTAAGTGAAATATATATAATAAAATTGACATTCCCAAAGGTCTTCCTTAGTATTTATGAAATGAAAATAATGATAAATGCTTGAAATTACTAAATTAGTATGTATCGTAGTTTATAAGGAGCTTCAGTTTAATATTTTATTTTATTTTATAACATTCAATAATTATTCTAAATTTTTAAATAATTGTCAAAAATACAATATTTTTAATTTAGCTCATATTTTATTTAATAAATTATAAATATATTTTTTAAATAATGTTCCAAAACAAATATATTTGTATTTGTTTGCTTCTAATTTTCCAATTATTAATGGACTTGAAATTCTTTCGACTATATTTTCTTAGTGTAGATATAAGTTAGTAAATAAATAGAAACTTACGATCGATTTCAGTGACGGTCACAAATATCACCCGGACTAGACAAAACATGAGATAAACACAGTATGTGTTATATAAAATTTATATTTGATATTTACATTTGAAAAATAAAAACTTATTAATAAAAATTCATTCTAGAATAAATCTAAAAATAATATAAAAAGTTTTTTGTGGGATAAAATATTATAATATATAAAACAGTAAACGCACACTTATCCTGTTTATCAAGGCTTTTTAAAACTGACTCCTATTTAAACTGAGCTAACAAATATGTGTTTAGATTCAGGAACAAACTAAATTTGTAATATAAATAAAATAAATTTTGTACCTTACTCGCAATGTGTCCGAATAGGCGGTAATCAAAAGAGTCTACGACTAGAAGTTGCCGTCAACAAAAAATGGGAAATATGCGTAAATAAAAAAAAACATAAAGCATATTAGTACTTTTTAAAATTTTATACAATAAAATTTTGATAGACATTTGTAATGTCTTTAAATCGATTTCAAATACTTTTTAAAACATAGAGACTTAGCTGACTACTTGGTCTGACTACATAACTAAATTATAAAGTTAGGTTAGTGACTTTATTTCAGTAAAAGCGTCATTTGACGTTTTAATCAAAAACTCTTATAAACGGCTGAAGTAAAGAAATTGGCCTGATTGGACTTCTGAATAAAGAATTGACATATATTAAAAAAATAAAAAATAAAAATGGACTATTACAACAATATTAGAAATGGTACAAATAACTTTAAATTCGATAGCTCAGCTGAAATCGATCGAAACTATATTAATAAGGTGCACTGGATATCTTATTGTTAGAAAAATTGTCGTGATATGTGAATATGATAGTACCTATATAGTATTTAGTATAATGATGTACATACATAAAGTCAAAACCTATATATATACCTATGATAGTATTTAGTATAGTGATGTACATACATAAAGTCAAAACGGGACGATGGCTAGTCAAAACCAGTAGCTTGTAAATAAATAGCTAAACCAAAGAATCTATTTTTGATAAAAAATAATAATAAAATAAACCAAAAAAAATAAAAAGAGGCCAAAAAATATATATATTTCTGTATGATAATTAAAAAAACACAAAAAAATGGATAAGTTAGTTGGTAAGTTTTTTTAATCTTTTTAATTGAGCAACTATTCCGCGGGGCAGAGGGAACGTAATCAATCGCGGATCTCCTCTTGTATATATAAAATAGGTTTTTCAATGTTTTTTTATAATATAAATATACGTATGTTTTTCATTCAGTTACATTTCTTATATATTTTTTATTTAAAAAAACTGAACTCAACTCAGCGTACATCAAATATAAATAATCATTAAACAATTTTTAACTATCTATTTCGATTTTATCTTTTTTTAAATAATCTTTATTTTTTATAATAAAAAGAAACAATTTATATATTTTTTCATTTAAAAGTTTTAAAGCGAGGCATGTCTAAATCGATTTTTCTTCACCAATTCTAAATATTCATAATTACTTTCAAAACTAATTAGTAAATTAAGATATTTTTATTATGAACAGACAAACTTTGCATCTGTTACAATAAAAATTCAGAGTCACCTAGTTCCTAGAGTAAAACTGAGTATCGATAGGTCTAGTTAACAAAATGAGAATATAAAAATAATTAGCCTTAAAACAGTTAAATATAAAATATAATAGTATTCATGCCTTTCGTTTAGGTTTTTGTTGGTTACTTTACAATTGGATCTAATATAACCGATTTTATTTTAACAAGTATTATATATTTATATATGTAATTATATATTTTTATATATATTGTTAATTGTACATAGTTTTAAGGTTTTAGCATTATTTTTAGTCTGTATTCGGTGACGATATTCGTTATTATCATAAGATCAAAGTAGACGAACTAATCAAAACAAAACTGTATAATATCAATAATCTTGAAGTATAATAATACAATTATAATATAAATTTGCTTGTGAATATTACATTCAAGCTTGATAAAATGATTATATTAATGTACAAAATATAAGATTTACAATTCTTAATTTAAATTCACAAAAATATAAGCAAATTAAAAAAAAAACTACAAAAAAATGACTAAAACCACATTCAGTCTACAAATCGATCTTTTATAGGCATTTACGTATTACTAAACTTAATAATGGCGAACGCATCAATCTGTTAGAATGTAATTAACCACAATACCTCTACTATTGACATTGACAGATAAAGCATTAATTAGCGTAAGTTACCTACTTATAATATATAAGAGACAATTTTTTTTAAAGAGTTTCAGTCATTTTTGCTTAATTTCATCTTTTTTTTTGAGAGTATAAAATTATTTTACAAAATATTTTAAATATTGATCTGGTTTTTAGATTTTGTACATTATTTATTCATACTCAATTTATTTTTTTAAAAACTTATATTGCGATGTACAGAATAATTAAGTAATGTAAATGACGTAAAGGAAATGTTCCAAGACATATTACAATAATATAAAATCCCAATTATATTAGACGTGTATATTGGGCTCATCTAAGCTGGAATTAGTTCTAACTCGTCTAAGGATCTCACAAATTTGATAATATTATTTAGAAAGACACATATATTTTTCTAATAAAATATTAAATTAAAAAAAATTAGACTTAAGCTTATTTAAGTAACGGATGAAACGCTATCGTTTTCACCCTTCGGAATAAACGTTTGAAAAATCATAGTTTTGAAAATAATCGTACGTTTTATATACCTACATAAAGACAATCGCGACTCAGTGGAATACCACCTGTACTGTACCTGAATACTGACACTCGTTCGGAATTTCACACGGTCAATAATTATAATTAATTCTATCTGTACTCACAACTTTACCCGCATTAAATTTTACGTAACTTCTATCAACTTCTATCTGCCAACGAAAGTTCTACTAAAATCGGTCTGGGCATACCAGAGAAACAAACAGACAGACAGATAGATAGACAGAAATTGTCAAAAAAAATATTTCGGTACACGTATCTTGTATTCATTTAGTAAAAAGTGATTATTTTAATGTCTCAACTCTCTTAACCAACTCCATCATTTCTATATAATCAAACAAATATCATCTAAATATATAAATATACCATTTTTTTATTTTTAATATGAATAAATTGTACTTAAAATGTACTGAAATTAAATGTAACATTGGCAAACTTATACAAGGAGTGCAGAAATCTAATATTTTTAATAATGCATTATAAATGTAAAAAAATAAATATTACACATACAACTCCACCATCTTTTTGATTGTCAATAGATTTACTAATGTTTTTTTAATCTAGTATACTTTACTCGGGTGGTGATAACGAAAGCGTAGCTAACATACGCAAAAGTGGCGAATACCAAAGATTACAGTAGACACGAGGGCTGAACGACCAAAAGTATGCCTCTTATCATTTCAACAATGGTTTCCACGAAAATAATAAGTACAAAATATTTAATATATACTTCGTAAACACGCACAAGCAGATTTTAAGATTGATTCCTATGTTATGTTTTTCGTTGATTATGGCTAGGACGGAGAGCATTTTAAGTAGGATTATGAGCAATAATAAAAAATAACAAAGTTTCAAAAATTTTAACTTTATTATTTGACATATTACATTATTTACAATTTTGCTTAAATTTTACTTCTTAAAACTACCTATTATTAAACAAATTTCATGAAATAACCTCACGACAATCGGCAATGTCACCATTTGCGTCTAATCACAATCCAAAACATATATATACAAATGGAAGCCGCCATGGCTGAGTGAAGTAGCGTTACATCGTACATGCAATTGGTTAACAGTCCGAACCCTACTTTTTTGGAATGATTTGCTTAAATAATTTTATTTCACCTCTTCTGTAGAGCAAACCGCGTTCCAAGCAGTTTCTCGAATTCGGGCGGAAGGTAGAGAAGTCTCTTGTTCTCTCTGTAATCAGAGACCTCTCTTAATCTCCTGCAATATAAGTAAAACTTTTAAACTAATATTTGTGTTTCTTCAATCCAGTTCTTTATTTACGGCGCTTTGTACATAAACACTAAAATGATTTCACAATACACAAACATAAATGTGCATTATTCTATAATTTATCACACTTATTGCATAGTTAATTTAATTCCATAACAAATTTTTATAATTGTATCCTAAAAAAACATTTTATGTAACCTTATTTGTTAAGGTATATTTTGTGTAGGTTTCGCACGATAACGAAGTCTCTGAAAAGCGTAAAGTAACAAGCTTGGAAATTCCAATAAGAGTTGTATTTTTGTTGGGAAAGTCATTCACCCCTCGTTTTATATATTTCATTATATTAGATGATATAATTAGTTAAGGGCTTAGTCATCTTGTGTATATACATGCGAAGGAAAAACGAAAAAGTCACTAAAGATCACAATTTCTAAACAGAACCGTAGTTTGTATATACCATTATAATAATATTATGTAATTAGCATAAGTGTACATCATTGATAACGAAAATTAAAGAAGAAGCAAACGAGTAGCCTGTAAATATCGTTATAAGTAGATATAAGTATAATTAAAATTATGTATATATAATATACATAAGAATTATGATAAAATCCAAATAATATTATGGCTGAATAGAATATAAATGTGTAGTTATTTTTAAATATTTGTTACAGTTAAAAGGGATGTTTTAATAAGTTATAAAAGTATAAGTAATTACGTTATTATATTTTTAAGATAATCAGACCTGAAAATCAGACAACGACAAAATTAAATAAATTGAATGAATAACAAATAGTATTCAACAAAGCATTTTCACTGAAGAGATCATAAATATTTGGGAATTTTAAGATGTTCTTCTTAACTAGTTTTCTAACTACTTAAGTACATATTTAATTTTTTTTAAAATTACAAACGTTTTACTAACCAAGTGATAACGCATAGCCCGATGTTTGTGATTTTCAAATACGTAGAAGAATGTATGCAAATTTCTACGGCACGAAATTTCAATGGCTACATACTAACAATCAGACAAAAAAATCTACTTTTATTATATTAACTTAGATTTTACTAAACAATCATGGACGTCAAGTAACAGTAAAGAAAAATGTTATTTTTTTTAATTACACACTGTAAAATTTAATACTAATGCAAAATAAATATTAAAAAAGAATAAAAAAAACGAAGTTCCAACAATGTATAACAGGCAGTGAAATTTTTTTCTATTGTTTTTAAGTGTTTCAAATATTAATTTTAAATTATTAATTAAATAAATCTACACAAATTATATGATAAGGATTGTATAAAGTAGACATTGCGTTACGTGGTCTCGGTGCAATATACCAGTAACTAATTTTAGTATATATATAGCTATGCATAATGCTATCTAGAATAAGACATATAACATTTATTTGCTTGTTACAATGTTCATAGAACATATTTTTTTATAATATATTTAATATATTTTTTTACATTATAAACACTTGTTCTAAAAGAAATCAACTGTTTATTACTGTTGGGGCTTAAAAATGCGTTACAGATAACATAAATTTTGAAAAAATCCAGATAATATTTTTTTTTATTACTTAATTTGCTACTAAAAAAAGTATACCCGTAAGTATGTTCATTTTTATTCAAATATGATTTAAATTAATTATTTTAAAAGTATCTTTTATTTTAAACAAACTTTGATTATAATTGTAGGCGCAATGCTTCAACTAGGCCTTGGATATAAAGTGATGTTACATATAAGAAAGCACAGGGCACGGTTTGGTTCGTAGTTTTCGTAGGTAATGTGAGGTTGCAATGGAATTATTGATCTCAATTTTTATTCAAATAAACTGTATTCGGTGTAAAACATTGTTTTATTTTTTAAGCCTCTCCTTTTATTTTTTATGGAATAATAAAGTTATAATTAGTTCCTTTCAGTTATTACTGTAATAAAAAAATTCGGGCGCAGTGGGACAGCGTTTGACTGTAACGCGATCGGTTGTGGGTTCGATCCCCACTCGGGGGAGTGTTTATATTTAAATTATTTTCACTTCTTCGCTCTGGTAAGACAAAGTGCGGCGTTGAGTTCCACCACTCAACACGCAATGTCTCAAATTCGGTGGAAGGCGAAGTACTGAGTGTCTTGACACAAAAAAATCTTTGATGTTGTCTACAATTGTCGGGATCTTTGATCTGAGAGAGCAAGTAACGATAATCGATTTTACTGTTCAAATTATAGTTTTATGTTTCTAGTCAACCTGGGTTGTTATTTAAAAGTAAAAGTATCCCAAAGTTATATTCACAAATGGATCTTTAAGAATATAATTTACATAATGTTTCTATATAAAGTATAGTATAGAATTTTATAATTTATCAATATTGACTCTACATTGCTTCGAAAGTAACTAATTGTATATGGATAGGGGGTGGGTTCAATTGTCACTCGTTTGTTCAATTTTAATTAGGTAAATTATGGTGGTTTTTCTGATAAAACAAAACGTAATAATCTGGTGAAGTGAAAATTATGACCTAGGGTTGTACTACTCAACATAAGCGATAATGTGCCTAAAGGGTCTTTGCAAACAAAGCGATGTATCAATATATTCTCTATCCTTACTAAATGTGTATCGGTATATGTGAAAATAAAACAAAAACAAAAGTCCGTAAATTATAATGTAATTGTCAGAGGAACTCTCACACATCGGCACGACGTTTCGAAACTATTGAAAAAAATAGAATAAAATTAAAAAGTCTATAATAGACTTTTTAATTTTAATCTATTTTTTCAACAATTATTTTACAATAATTATATAATTATAATTATTGTAATAAACTATTGAGAATCTATGGTAAGGTGATTCGTTTTTTGCCTAAAGGCACGCAACGCAGGAACGCAAAGGAACGCAGTCACTTGTAGTATGCCTGCTACTATTTCACGCGCACATGATTTGCATCGTAATAGCTGTAGTGTAAATGTATGTATTACTGTGTGTTTGTACAAAATTCCAGGAGTAATACAGAATCAATAAAATATTAAAATTTTAGTTTAGAACTGGAATATTACTAGATGCTTTCTTTTAGTGTATTGTAATAATATTTTTACATCTGTATGGACTTAATGTATTTTATCAAGTGTGCATCGTCACGCACCACATTGCCGTTTGACTGTAAACGCGACAGTTGTGGGTTCGATTCCTACTTATATAAATGATTACAGATTTGGCTAAATTGTGCTCATTTCCTGGCGGTAAGATAAAATGCAGCGTTGAGATCCGTCACACAACATACTATGTCTCAAATTCAGGCGTAAAACCGAGAACGGAATGTATTGACACTACATTCTTAATGACTTCCCTACATTATTGCAAAAAAGAGTAAGTTTAACGTTGAGAATCTTGAAATCACCTCGTTCCCAACTTGCACTTTAGCATAAGAATGGGTATCTATCTATCAGGTGTTAGAAGAATATGTACCTACCTTCCTGTGTTATATTGTGGATAAAATATTTATGTATCTAATCAAAAATCCTTAAATGGAATTTGAATCTAAAACCACCGTCCGCAATCAGAGTAAATACGTTACATCACTGTAATTTTTTATCTAGTGTAATAAATTACAGAAAGAATTTTAAGACTTCATATATCATATATCATATTATCTGTTGACGTATGTCACTACAAGTTATTGCCCCTAATTTCAATTCCATAGACTTTATGACCCCACACTATTTCCATTTATCGTCTATCTATCTATGGGAAGAAAAACATTTCCTAACAAACGTACTAAAGACAAGAAACACGGCAGAACTCCATGAATTAAAAGTGTGGATATCCATGGCGTTGCAGAAAACGGAGTTAAACTAGGCATTAACGCTTGTTTCAACTCTTCAAACTACTCTCTCTCTCTTCTTATACAAATTTGAAAAGATTATTTTTAGCTTCGCCTTTTATCCCGCATAGCAGGGTAGATAGAAAGTACCTAGTGTCAAGACACTCCGTACTTCGCTTTCCACCGAATTCGAGACCTCGCACCTTGACCATGTTGAGTGGTGGAACTCAACGCCACAGTTTGATTTATCAAAGCGAGGAAGTTTTAACACATTTACAGTCCAACGCTGTCACACTGCGCCACAACCGGCCTCAGAAGATTATTTTAATACACATTTTCAAGGAAACTATTTTCAACGGATTAATCGCGTATACTTCGGTATTCGAAAATATATTTTTAGAACCCTAATGTTTCACTGAACAACTTCACCACTTTAAAGTAGTTTACCACAGTTTTCCAAATACGTGATATATAGGTTTAGAACTCATGATTGGGTCTAAAATTTAACTATTAACTATCGCGAGCTTCATAAACTACTTACTAAAAATACATTTACAGTAATTTAACATAAATCTTATAATCTATTATAATGTATCTTTCCACTGACGATAGAGATCTTATAATACTTCCATTAGTTCAAAGGATTAACAAAAACAAACAAAACCATTGTCATTAGCTTACAATAATAACATTTTCTCTAAATATATCTCTAGCCGATTTAAATGCATTCAGAGACCACAGTGGCACAGTGGGTGGCGTCTGTGTGTAAACGCTCTAGTTGTGGATTTGATTCTCACTCAGAGATAGGATATAATATAATAAAATTTATTTTCGCTTCTGCGCTCTAGTACGTAAAAGCGCGGCGTTGAGGTCGCCACTTAGCATGCAAATTGTACATTTTTGGCGAAAAGCAAATAACGCCAAAAGCCTTGACACTAAGTTTCTCTTATTACGTCTTATGTTATGCGTAAAGCATACTACGCTTACAGTGTAGAAGTATTTTTTTAAATACAATTACCTATTAACTGAAACAGAGCAGGAGGGCATATAGAGCACCGGTCGCTGTTTTGTTGACCTTTTCCCATAATAAGATATTAAATTTTTGCGATTTTTACACATTTTAAATAAAACTATTTTATGCGGATTAATCACGTATATTTTGACCTTCGAAAATACATTTTTGAAAACGTGAGTTTTGCGGTACGGAACATTTTGTGATCACAGATAGGATCTAAAATATAGGTCTGAATTCCAATACAATTAAAATAGTATTATTTGAAATCGTTTGTATCTTTAAACATATTTGTTTTCAATATTTTTTTAATATGTTCTATTTTATTTCCCATATCACACAAATATTTGTTTAGAGAGACGGTCCCAGAAAGTACTTATAATATTTATGTTTCGCTCTAAAGCTAAGGCCAGTAACAGTCTTGTGACAATTTATAAACAAATATAGTAAAGTAAATATTTTTTTTCAATACTTCAGCGTCACTCCTCACTCAAAGTGTCCATTGATTATTTACACCTCTTGCATCATAAATTCAACCACTCTGTCATCAACGGCGACGTCACCATTAGATCTGTCATATATAGCAACGTAATTATATCATAATATGAAAATAACATCCATAGAAGGAAAACTTTGATTATCCTTGTATGAAATTATTTGAATGTACTGGAGAGGTCTTCTTGCTTGTATATCAGTTTTAGACTTATTTCTATTATGATAGCATAGCAGGACAGACAAGAAGTACCTAGTGTCAAGACACGCCGTACCCCGCTTTCCGCCGAATTTGAGACATTGCGTGTTGAGTGGCGGAACTTACCGCCGCGTTTTGTTTTGCCAGAGCGAGGAAATGAATATAATTTAAATATAATTGTTCGCTCGAGTGGGGATCCAACCCTCAAACGACAGGCTACGCTGTCCCACTGCGCCACGGCCGGCTTCACTTCACACATTATATGCTTAAAATTGGTATTCAGATAATATAAGTATGAAATCTGTCTTCACCTAATCCTTATTTTCATTATTATTGCTGTTGGAAAAACACTACAGACACTATTTGATTTTAAAAATTATATCAGCATATCCTTTGTTTAAAACGGGAAATCTTCTAACTGTAAACGCGACTAGTTGTAGGTTCAATTCCTACTCATAAGCATGATTATATTTAAAATTTATTTTCATTTCTTCGCTCTGGTAAGACAAAAAGTGACGTTAAGTTCGCCACTTAACACGTAATGATAGATATAGATTAGATTTCGAGTGGTAAGAAGTTAACAGTTTCCTGACATTATTTTTTCTCTACCTGTCTCTGATTACCAATAACCGTGAAGCTGCTTTAAACTAGAATTATAAGACTCATAGAGCTTAATGTCTTCGTCCTTAAGGCAGGTTAATTTTCAAAAATATACAGATGAAGATTGTATAACTGAACGCCACTAAAGATAACACAAAGAATCAATAATTATAATAAATTAATTGATGTAAGTATATGTTCCAGACAGTTTTGATATTCTTAATATTTTTTTACAAATTTTTCTTTTTGATAGTGAAGGAATGTATATTATTATAATTATTAAATTATAATTGGTAAAAATGGCTAAATAAATTCAATAGATTTTTCATATACGATGCGTATTTTAGTAAGACAAGTAAAGTTTTGTTGTTAACATCTCTGCAGAATAAGTTGTAACAAACGTATGCGACTTAGCTGGATAAAGAACGTGTGGTTTAATTGTGAGACCGTTTCTAATAGATGCGGGTTGGAATCTCGCTGTTTTATTTTTTCAAACTTTTTCAACATATACTTTTTTATTTTAAGCATATGAATTACTCTTGCAAAAATTAAAAAGGTAAAAGAATCTGTTGGGAAACAAAAAAAAACAGAGACAGATAAATGTCTATTGTACTAATGCTCTCTGGATGTCAAAACCTAATATCTATTACTGGGCAAACGCCTATTATATACTTGTTAATAGCAGGTTCACGCTTTATCCCGCATAGCAGGGTAGTCAGAGAGAGAATCAAGACACTCCGTTAACTGCGTAGATACACATTATTATAATAGTAGGCACGTTTTAAGATATGTATATTTAAATACGTTTAAATACGAGTGAATATTTATCTCTTCAATAATATTCAAACCAATGTGAACTGTAGTAAGTCAGTGACACGCCACACTAATTGGGTTACAATGCCGCTTTATTCATTAATTCTTGCTTGCGTTATATTTTTATCCTAATAGATAATAAATGTAAGAAATGGTTATAAAAATATGTTTTCCTTATTGACAAAAAAAATACAAAATTACTATCGAATGTCATGTTATTTGTACATACTGCAAAATGGTGAGTAGCATCGTCGAAAGTAAGATTATTTCAAACGATTAATTATGTACTGTAGGTTTAACAGATTAAATATTAAGCAAATCTTAGGACAATTAAGCAGAGTCGAGAATCGAATTCATAATCACGTATGGAGTTAGATACGTGATTATGAATTCGATTTCCGTTCGGGGAAACGATTTTATTGACATAAATTTATTTTTTTCACTCTGGTAAGATAAAATGCGGAGATGAGCTCCGTCATTTATCATGAAAGATCTCGAAAAAACATAAACAATACAGATTAAAAATTCAGCTGCACCGTAATGGCATAATTGGTATGCGTTTGTAAATACACAAATTTGTACCTCAAGCCTTTTTTTAATAATTTATAAAGATATTATAATTAAGTTGTTAGAGAAATTTTTAAAAGAATACTTTTAAAAAATCGCTTATTAGTGCGCGAGCGTATTAGAAACATTTAAAATAAAATGTCGGAACAGAATAGGCAAAATAATAACTATAACAATAATTAAATTAAAATATATTTACACATAATATTGCCATATACATCCTGGACAAAGACGGTTGCATCGCTAGTATAACTATAATTTAAAAAAAACATTATATATATTATGTGAGAATTTTAATTTCGTTTACAAAACATACAAATTTTGTTACAAGGTTCGGTGAAAAATAATAACAATACATTTATAAGCATCAAATTTAAAACAAGTCGCTCTAAAAGAGGACGTTTAAGGTGAAAATACAAGCACAGTTTGCTCAGTGATATCTCAAAAGATATATTTTACTCTTGTCAAACACCGTATAATATATATTATGTAAATTGTAACGAGTAAACAAAATGAAAATACGTCGGGAGAGCAAACAGAGATCATTACATTTGTATTAACTTTAAGTCGTGCAAACTAAATTTATTTTGTCGACTATTTGCATCGGTCTCATTGTACCGCGATGTGGCTACCGTTATTATTAAATTAACTCATATAAGCGTATTTTTGTATTTACAACTAGGTACGTCATATTAAATTATTATAATAAATAATATTTAATTTGTTCAGTCCCCTTTTATGGGGCTACGATTAATAAATTATAACTAATATCACACTTATTCCGCAGAAACATTAGAAAACGTGTAAGTTTTATATAAACACAGAACGACACTTGTTCCGCTAATTACGCAATGAGGATATAATGTCTATATTTTTCCACGGCTGCGTCCGTACTGAATATTCCTTAAACGCTTGCAAGGTCACCAGCAAACAGTTTTCTAACATCGACCAACTAATCAGTATAACTATAGACAATTAAAGCTCACTTCGCGACTTGCAGCCGAAGCCGCTCTATTACAAAGTTATTGGATGTTTTGCATCACATGACGTCATCTCTATTGACGTATGAGAGCACGCGATACGAATATGCTTAGAAGTCGGCTCCGCACTCGTTTAAATATGCCAGTGATAATTACTGACCAAAACATCAGATGACAAAGTTATTGCTAATCGCCTAACGTTCACGTCACTTATCACTCTTCCCCTGGCCGCTTGTTTGCTCGGAACTCGCCTCGTATGCTACTCGGATCGAGCTAGACGGACAGTCCGCCTCTGAATCTGGAGGGTCTGTCGCAAACTAGTATCAGTTTACGCCTACCGGTAAACACTTGCACTGCTTAATTTTCTGCAGACGCTTGCGCCTAAAGGGAGGATTTTGCCCGGGGCAACGAAGCGTGACGGTGATCCAAGTAAACTTTTTTGGTTTGCAAAAAGAACAGGATTTGAACGCTGGTGGTGGTCTCTCGTCGTTGTTGTCTCGACGTCGAGGGCCTTTAGGTATATAAAACGAATTACACTGCCCGTAACAAAAATTATTTATCACTGTCGCCTGCACACATCCAGGCTCTCGAATTTTTTGAATTAGCTGTTCAGTTTTACACCAGTCCTCTTTGAGATATTCCTTTTTTGTCACAACGAGTGCATTCCTAGAGGATTTGAGAATGTTGCGAAAAGCCACGCCTTTGGGTATCTCTGTTGCATCTTCTTGTTCAGGAATTGACACAATCATTGTTTCCGAGCTGCCTTCACCGAGCTCATTACGCTGAACATATGATGTCGATGGCGCAGTAGCTTCCTCCGTACGCCTTCGCGCCGCGAGCACTCTTTCAACTTGTTCCGTATCAATAATATCCAAAATCGAATCAGTTGGCGTAAAAGGCCTTTTGCTTCCAACGCCAGCACTCTCACCGCAAGCGGCCAACAGTGCCGCTGCAATAAGCCAGATGCACGATTTCGAAAAGCTCTCCATCTGTAATAAAATGAAACATGTAAATATTAGTAAATATAACAAACAAGTATTCATTTAAAATGAATAGGTTTCGATGGAAAGGAAGTCGTGGGCTAACTCACGTTGTATCGAGAGATGAGAGGTAACATCGTAGGCAGTGCGTCGGTGTAGTGGTCCGCAAGTTGCGAGCGACGCGCTATGCGTGTGCGCAGGGCCGGCCGGCGAAGCGGTAATGAGCGTGAGCGCCCCTCAATGGACCACCGCTCAATGAACGAGATGAGTCACGCACCGCGCCTCCGCCACAGAGCCGTTACTATCAGTAACCATCGCAGACGCGACACTTCGCACACGTGTTAAAGATTACCATCAGATTATGTACAAAGTGCAAACAATACATTCAAATACCATTTTATTTTGTTATAGTGTTATAACAATCCCAAAGGTTTGTTTATTACACCATTAATAGTTTCCGTAACTTGCTTGGTTGTTGATAAGAAAAAAGATTATCTACATTCAAATTTGTTTCTAAAACAATGAGTCAAAGACGTTAATATTTACAGGTGGTTTATCTTGTTGATATTTTATTGTTCACTTCTAATAAGTCAATACACATTTCAATATATTGTTTGTAAATAATAATAATATTTAAAATACGGAAGGAAAATTAATAATATATATATATACATACATATATCCGCTTAGGTAACAGTTATTTAAAACGGCGTGAGCAATAATGTAAAATTACACATAATGACGGTAACGGTTTTGAAATATAATAAAATGAGGACGACCATTATATAACATTGGAATTACCTATTATATGTTTGGTTTTTAGAAATACCTATGTATGTATGAATAAAAATCAAAATTTGTTAATCGTTGTTCTAATAATAAACGTGTAATATTACAATATTAACCAAAATTATGATGTCTATATATATGCAGCAGCATTGTATTTTATCCCATAGCAAAGTAGGTAGGTAGAAATAACTATAAACATATATATTAATTAATAAATAATTAATATCAGGAACGTATATATTTTATGTTAAATATATATTTTCAAAATAGAGATACTATTCCTATAAACTAGATTACTCGTATATCCGATAATACTTTTCATTATTATGATCCAACAATATACATACATATGTCAAAAATAAAGATACGTCATGTTCGTCTCTGATGTGCTATAATACAACAAAGCTGAAAGTTTCCACATACTTCGCCCTACTATGTTAACATAAATAGTTTTTTTTTTTGGTATAAAAAAATATTTTTTCAAATATTACTGCTAGGCACAAAACAGTATTCTCAGAAACATTTAATCTTTGACAATGAAGGAGATATTTTCTCACCTATCGCTGGGCGCCGGCGCAAAAGCATCGTTTCGTCGCGTAGAGGCGCCAGCAGATGGTCTTGCACCAAATCTCACTTATACCCGTTTCCGCCCATTTGTAACCCACAATGGCCATAGAAACTATGCATCCGGAGCCTTCTGCGAAGTGTGGGCGATGTGTGGGTGAAGGTTTTACTGAATCGCGTTTTTAACAAACATAGCTAAATCACTTGTGATAAATTGTCCGAGATAGTATTTGTATAACAAAACAGTGATCTTTTAACAGTACTACCGTTTTATCTGACCGCCTTATGTAATGATTGGTTCACATAAATAATTGTATGCGTGGGCTCGCTCGGCTTATTTGAATTGTTTACATTTTTTTTATTAATGCAATACATAATTTTTATTTACTACTGTATTTATTTCAGTATGACTTAAATAAATCATACGAGATACTCAGAATAATCCTTTTGTTTTTGATACTAATTAACTTACTAGCATGATTATAAAAAATGTAGAAGCTTTCCCGAAATCGTTTTCAAGAAATAACATAACGCGTTGAACAAACATAAATATCATACAATAACTGAAAAAAAAAACAAAATTTTCCTTAAAACGTCATTAAACAAAATTTATTATCAGTAATCAAATCTAATTCACTTAGCATAGCACAGATCATTTGTATTATTATCAAGACGTCGCGTCGTGTAAATGACTCTATCATCTTATGTACATGATATATTAATACACGTAAAGATAAACTAATGTTTTCTTTACTATATATGTAAATTAAAATATTCCTAAACTATTTAATCAAAGATATATAATATGAAATTATCTCGAAATAAACACTTTACGTCCAAATCTTTGTATACAACGCAATAAAATTCCGAGTAGAATAGAAAGGAAGTATATTTAAAGTTACAAACGTGCATTTTTTACGGCATGGCATTTAGGCGACATCGGAATTTCATTCATTGGAGTCCATTCATAAGTTTTGTCCACCTTTAGAAAAAAATACTAAAGACCCTTAGACGTGTCGTCTACAGCGCTTTGTACATACAGGGTGCTTAAAATATTATTATAGAATAATAATATATAAAATATTTTTTAGTGGAATAAAAATATATCAAGTTATTAACTTATGCTAATATAAAGCGTGATGATATATTAATACACGTAAAGATAAACATTCATCGCTCATCACACTGTCTCTATTTCGAGCGGAAATCAGTAAAAAGAGTGTCTTGACACTAGGTTATCTCTGACTATTCTATTAAACGAAGCGTTTCCAATACATTATCATAAAACATAATGGCTTGGTGCATTCTTCTCGATATAAATTGTATTAGTGCCAAATTATGTAAATAATATTCACTCGTTCGTTCGCCATTTTGTAGTAATGAGTCGTTTTCTTTCCAACTTTTCAGTTTTTGTTCCCATATTATTACATATGTAATGAAAATAGATATATAATTTTAAACCACATACATTTACATATTTACTGATTTTTCGATTGAGAAGAAATGCACAAGTAATTGCACATAGGTTCCAATTCTGATCTTTAAGGGGAAACATTTGGACTATAACTAACAATAGACATAGTATTCTTCTATCTTAGTTTAATCACATAAATTATATTAAGTTATTTTGGTCATTATACCTCAGTGTCTATTTTATAGGTATTACGTCGTTAAAATACAATTTATTACATACAATAACATAAGAATAATTAAAAATTATTTATATATCTTACTCATAATTATCTCGTAAAGTTTATAAAACATTGCAAGTACATTATATTTACTGTATAAGAGAATGCTAAATAAAAACAACATGCTGTGTTTAATACCTTTTGTGGCTTCATGCCTAAGTATAATAAAGTGTTCACACTACACAGAGGCCGACCGTTCTTAGAACCACCGTTGATCTGCACGACATTTTTTAAACTTAAGTCGCTGTATAACGAGATATATTCACCTATATGTATATATACGTGTTCACTGGAAGAAACAATCCTGGCACAGTGTAACAATGTCTGACTGGTTGTGAGTTTGATTCTCAATCGGGAAGTGGATGAGATTTCAATTATATTCATTTTATTGCTCTGGTAAGACAAAATGCGTTGTTAAGTTCTACCTTCTACATTCGGGTCTCTCTTACTCGCTATAGCAAAAAGCATAAAAACCTATCTACGTATAATATTAATACGTTTATATATTAATTTATATTCTATTACTTTAAATTGACATTGATACTTTTTAGAGTGATGTATTGACTTTATTTGTACATGAGAGATTTCGGTTCGCTTACATGGTATGTCAACCCGAATCAAATCAAATGAAATGTTTAAATAGTTCAATTTCTTCAGTTTGCTAAGACGAAAAACGGAGTATAACTCTTCCTCCAAATACGTAACATGCCCAAACAGGACAGTAACTCTAAAGCAAAGTTATGGCATTCATTACAAGATTCTATCCACCTACTGTTTCGGAAACTGCGTATTTTTGCGCTATTTTAGTTAACTTCAATATTACCATGACAAATATTTTTTTTAATTCATAAAAAAAATAACAAACAAAACAATAAATAAACTAATTTGAGCAACATGGGGCATTAAAGATCACATTGTTACCAGTACGAATTGCTAAATAAAATGGTATATGGAGGTATATGTAATCAATATAGCTTAATTTAGCAATGATGGTGGGTTTGAATCCTACATAAGGAAATATGTAGTCAACATTATAAGTTCCTTATTATCCGTCTAGTTTGTACATAATGTATCATTTAGTTCCTATACAAAATACTCGAGCTTCATACAAAAATATAATTTTTTTATTTAAAATTAAAACAAATAAATAATATTAAAAATAAAATAGTTATATAAATGCAAGTAAATAATTTCACACGCAGTTTTGTTAAAAGTTACATACCTATTGAGGAAGCTACTCTAGTTATACTTTTTTGTGACGTCACGCTGTATCCCTAACGGAGATACACAGTACTAGTTCTATTAGTTCATATCGCAGTCTTCTGACCCAGGCAGGCGAGCACAGATCGTTTTCGCGTTCTATTCCGAGCAGGCCATTGAGAGTGCCCACCGCTTCTATCCACGGGGCGTGCCTTACAGGCTCCCGCCACCAGGCTCAAAGAAGGTTGCTATTTCCGTGAGATTTAAGCGGGTAGCAGATGGCTTATGCTGTCCCTGAGTGCTACATAGCCCGTCCGTAGTTTCCAATCGCGGACAAGGCCAAAGGATGGTAACCGAACGAATTTCCTCATGAAAAAAATAGTTTATTTTATTCATATTAAGTAAAATTAGAAAAGTTTTTAGTTGATGATAAATGACAATTAAAATACATGTCTCAGACAAAGTTGTGAATTCAGATAGTACCTGCATCACCATACTTGCCTTCCATTCCAATTTAGGTGGTGATCATTCAGTTCTCCCTAACATAAAATATAACGGGAGAATTGGTTAATTTCAAATAAAAATGCTTAAATGAAATAATTAGATCAGACCATGGATTAGTGTTTTACACTAAACATCGGGTCTACTAAAACTGCTTGAAACATTGAGTTTTCTAATATATATTTTCTGATACTAAACTATTCGCGAATAATCAAGTTAAATAATTTGAAATGTGTAATAATTTGAGAAAGAAAAATACTTTATAATGACTTGTTTCTATATTGTAATTAATCAAAGTTAAATGTTATGTATAAAACGCACTGTCTAGGCAATTTGATCATTATGTATAATGGCAATTCATTACATATAATAACTATGTAATAACTTAGTCTGTAACATATATAAAACTTTTCTGTTACTTAGCGAATCAGAGATAACGCAAGATGAAGCTACTGGGGTAGCATACTGAATTTTTGCATGTAAACAGGAAATATAGGGAAGCCCTAAGCGAATCTCGCCCTCGTCTTATACAAAATGACCACAATGATAAGAAAATATAATTAAAATGGTGCCCCTTACTAATAGAGGGCATTGCGGCGCAGTGAGACATAGTCTTTCTACATAGTCTTTCTACATTTTTATTGTTTGATTTATTTCCACGCTTTGGCAAGACAAAGCATGGACTTGAGTTCCCTTAATACGCGATGACGGACGGAAAGCAGTCAACTGAGTATCTTTAAACTAGGTTCTAGGTCTTCTGACTACCCTGTTATATGGAATAAAGCGAAAATTGTTTTTATATCGATATTAATTTTTATTACAATAATCATTTGTATCAAAATCTACTTTTTTTAGCTTTATCCCCGATAGCAGGGTAGACAGAAAGTATCTAGCGTTAAGACACTCCGTACTCTGCTTTTCACCGAATTCGAGACGAAGTGAGTTAAGTGGCGAAGCGCAACAACGCAACAGCTTTATCTTGCCAGACCGAGGAAGTGAAAATAATTTAAATATAATCATTCCCCCAAGTGAGAATCGAACACACAACCGATCGCGTTTACAGTCAATCGCTGTCCTACGGCGCCACGTATAATTCTTTTTGCGAGTCGCAACAATACTTAAACTCATAAATCACACAGCTATACGAAAATAAGATGATTTTTTTCTATTTTTGGATTAAAGAGATTTGTAATAAATCATCCACTTGCATCGATGCTGTAGTCGTTTAATCAGCGTAGGAGCATTGTCATTCGTCAGTTTGAATGGGAAGCGCGACTGGCAGGCGCCTGCGCACCGCGCCGCCGTATTGTGGTATACGAGCTCCATATTTTACGATCAATGGTAATTACAAATATTAGATATAATAAATATTTTTTATTATTATTGTATATGTCACCTAAATAACACATGGTCATTGTGCGTTCATTTCAGGATTATAATAATCAGTTGTATTTTTTGTTGTAGAAATTAATTGGATATATAAATATATTAAATGTATGATTTCATTAAAATTATTTTTTTAGCTTCGCGCCTTTATACCACTTAGCTGGGTAGAAAAGAAGTACTTAGTGTCAAAACACTCCGTATTCGGATTTCCACCAAATATGAGCATTGCATGTTGAGTGGTGGAACTCAACGCAGCTCTTTGTTTTACCAGCAATTTAAATATAATCGAATCCATATCCTGACCCTGTCCCACCGCACCACGATTGGCAGAATTTTTGAGACAATCCTGAAGTCACGTTCAATACTAAGTATTTTTATATCTAAGTAAATAATTCTATAATATTTTTTATACATATGAACATTATACTATATTACATAAAATAATTCAAAAAAGAAAATACCTAAAAGTAATTTTTAATAAAATAAGAAACATGTGTAAAAATAAAACAATTAAGATCATAAAAATATCTATACATATATGGCTACCCTATTTTCTATATTTTTTCACATAACCTCGTCTACTTTCAATTGATACAACCTTTTTGCGATTTTATTATATACTTTTTTTCTACACGTCTGTCTGTTCTTCAGATTAATTTTTGTAACCATTGGCCTTTATATAAAATGACAAGGGTGAAATATGACTCTCTTTGTACCTATACGATGTGGAAGCCAAGTTATGCTACAAAATTTCGTTACTTTATGGTAGTTTATTTTTTCACTTTTGCTTTTCAAAAATCTATATTTTATCCATGATAATTATTAGATAAATAGTTTTTTTTATAATAAATCATATAACCTTTGATAATAAAAACACAAACAGTTTCACAATCACAAAGAAAAATAAAAATGTTCAAATATTCAGAGGCTCCGGTCATTTAAAACATTAGGCCATTACACAGATACTCTTAACAATTTTGTATACACAATATATTAACTAAATTTAATCGCTTCCAATCGCTTTGATCGGCGAAGTCTCACGTCGGACGGCGCCATTGGACCGACAGTCCAAAAAAATCAATTCGATAAGCAAAAGCGGTTTAATTGTTAAAGGTTCTGTATATTAAAATTAGAAAAAAAACTAAGAATAAATTAGAAATAAATTTATTTATAATCAATAATTGATAAATAATAATAATTTTATTTTCAGTATATTGGAAGTAAATAGATAAGAAAAACAGTAACTAGTAAGACTGATTTAGATTACGTCACAGCTGTTCGTCACAGCTGTACGTCCCTAGAAATTAAAATATGAACAGAAATTTAAAACTATCTTGTATAAGAAAACAAAGAACGAATAAGAAGAGGCTGTGGAAAAAAGTCATAGCAAGTGATGATTTCCGGCTTAAACGAAGAAGAATGTTGACTTTCAACACATAGGCTAAAAGATATTAGTAGATATGTTTGTACACTCTCTCAGTATTCCCCACAAAATGTTCTAGACAAACATATTTTTTGCATTGCTTTTTTATATATATAAAACCTATTTATTTAGAAAAAAATACCGTGAAATTCACTGCTGATGAAGGTAACGTCAAAGACCAGGTACGAGTATTTAAGGCGAGCACACGTATAAATCAAATGGGAGCCCTAACAACTTATGACATAAAATCCTTTATTATTCACACGGTTCCAAATAAAAAATATCTCGCTCAATAGCCAGGACCGAATGGCGTCGCGCCTCGAATTTCATTATTGGATTAACTTGGTACCTTTAAAACGAACAATTAAACGAACGTGATGGGATTGACAAAAAATATCTTAGTTTTTATTACTTTTATAATAAATTCGCGCTGCAACCGCTTAAACTGTTCTAAGAAACGCCATTATATATTATAGATATATAGTAACTACATATGTATTTAGTTTTTGTAGTCATTTAAAAGGTAAAGGCATAATTTTATACTAATCTTGTGGTTAAGCCTCTATTCATTTCATTTTACAGCGGTGACATTGATTTATATAAGGAATTTTGTGAATAATATAAATTTTGTTTTCAATTTATCGTATTTAGGTTATTTATTGTACTAATTATTTATTAGAGACATAGAAAATTAAAATAAAATATGCTACATAACTCTTTCTTCTCTGTTATATAAACTAATAATTCTTCACAGAAATGAGCCATGTTTTTGGAGAAATATATAAAATTAGTATAAGTAATATTTTTAAAATGTTTTACAAATATTTAAGTTACATTCATCTTATTTTTACGATTAATCTGTTTAAAATAGAATTATTTAAGAGTTGAGACTAATCCATCCATCTATTAAATTCGGAATATTGTCATAATTACTTTACTACACAATGTATAAAAATGGCTAAAGGAAAAATTAAATAAATTTGGAATGTTTTTTTAAATAGGTATCAAATTACTTAACCTATGAGATGACCAAAATAGATAGAGTTAACTTGTCCGCAGTTACGAGTAGAAATACAACCGAAAAGCATCTCAAAGAAGTCTCCTATACAGTCAGTCTATCAGCAAATCATGGATTGTCTAGAAATAGTTGATTTATAACATTCACGTCTAAAGCAAAAAAAAAGAATTAGTAAATTATATTTTCAAGATAGTTAAAGTACAGAAGATTTCTGACAATGTAGGGCTTTATAGTACATTTTGCATAGAATATCTTAAGTCTACAATTAAGTAGCAAGTACCGGTGCTTGGAAGTTTTTGAAAAGATAGACACAGCGAATTCGTAGAATGGTGAGAAGTTTATTTTGTATTAAACAATATATGTACATGGTTCACGATTTTGTGATATTCTAGATTATATATAAATATATAAAATAGCCAAAACGGGGCCGGTCGTGGCGCAGTGGTACAGCGTCTGACTGTAAACGCGACCGGTTGTGCGTTCGATTCCCACTTGGGGGAGTGATTATATTTCAATTATTGTCACTTCCTCGCTTTGATATAAGACAAATTGCGGCGTTGAGTTCCACCACTCATCACGCAATGTCTCGAATTTGGTGGAAAGTGACATACGGAGTGTCTTAACACTAGATACTTTCTGTCTACCCTGCTATGCGGGATAAAAGCGTGAAGCTAAAAAAATAGCATATAAAATTGTATGCCAATTAATTCGTGACTACACGAGTATCCGTTTAATTGCCTTGTTCACATGTTAGTAAAAATAAACTACTCGATTGCAACTAAAGTAAATTGATACTATCTCATTTATAGCCGTAGTGACCTTTAGTCTAGACTTTTGTCTGTTACGCACATATTTAAACAAATTTTCCATTAAATTTAAAAGCGCATATCACACCTTTGTTAATTTTATATGTAATTTATCAATTTTTTGCATCCATTAGTACGTTTTCCGGTCTATTCTGTTGTTAGTTACGGCACAGCTGTTAACAACGAATTTATTAGATATAAGAGATTAGATTTTTATATATACCTAAATAAGAATTTTAGATTGATTTCAATTATAGTTTTATAGCTTGTGCCTTTATAATAATTATTCATTAGTAAATAATTACAAGAATCATGGGTTACCTCAACCTAACCGGAAATGTCGTTATTTTGTTTATAGCTTAATAAATGTTACATTGTAATCTGTTCACACAGGTAAGAAGGATAGAGGGGTTAAATAAGAAATGATGCATTCCTGGCGCAGTGGTAATGAGTTCGAATATTTAAATTATTTTATTCGGGTGACAAAGCGGTAAGCGGTCTTGATACTGACTGACTGAGGTGACTAGGAAAAGATGCAATCAACTGGTATATTTTGATCACCATACACATATATACACGTTTTAAAGAAACAAACTAAATCAAATAAATACAACTACTGTTAAAATTTCACTTAAATTCAATAATTTAATCTGAATATGCGCAAACGCAAATATTTTCAGATAAATTTAGACTAGAAACTTAAAAGTACGTACATTTACATAATGTAAGTATAAAATATAAAACTTTCTCTTTCACAATTCTCCTAGAAGCCGGGTTATATCAAAACAACTAACGGTAATAATTGATCAACGATAAGCAATTAAGCGTGGGTCAAGTTAGGTTAATACGAGAAATGTTCCCGTCGCCATAGAACTTATCGGAGGACGGACGGACAAAGAAATCATAATACTTATATACCGACTCGTACACGTCGAGACAATACTTAAGAATTTTGTATAGGAATTGTTGATTTAGTAAATTATTTTTCTGTTTGGCTTTTCATAGTCAAACAGAACCTAGTGCCAGGACACTCTTACTTTTTACCCGAAATCGAGATGTGACTATTGAGTAGCGAAACTTAGTACTGTACTTATTCTTACAAGAGGAGTAAGAAAATATATTATTTCAAATATTTAATCAATCCGTTGTATGGGAATCAAACCCACAATAAATCACATCTACAATCAGACTGTCCCATTGCGCCGCGATGGTCTCAAAATATACAAATATATTTTGTTATACAATATTTTTAGATTTTAAGAAATGTAAAGTAAATATATTAAAAGCGATAACACAATTGCTATTAGCCATTACGGTTCACGTCTGTCATCGTAATACGTAATTATAAAATGACGTGCCCTACGATGGCGCCATTGTGTGAATTTAAGAGTATTTGTCAGTTACAGAGTGATTTCCTAATCGATTTATAGAAATATTATATTGATTTCTTAAATTATTATTTTATGTTATTATGTATATAAACTCTTCGCAAAGCGGATTCAACTTTCAACTTGAAGTTTCTCTTATTTCGGTCACCAAGTATAATTTAATTAAACAGTGAAGCTAAAAATGAGACCGTCTTGGCGCAATGACACAATGTCTGACAATAAACGAGTCTAAACTTGGTTGTGGATTCGATTTCCAATCGGGGGATCAATTTTTTAGTTATGATAAAACGAAAGTGCGTTGTTACGCCACTCAACACGCAAACGCAATGTATTGATGTTAAGCGGAAACATTAGTCGGTGTCGGCTTTCTCTGATTCCCTACTATGCGGAATGAAGTGTGCAGCTATTGCAAAGAATTATATTTATATTTTTAATAGCTACATTTCTTTTAGTTTTTATCCTGGTTAGCAGGATAGACAGATGTACCTGCCGTACAAGACATTCCACACTTCACTTATCACCAACTTCGAGACATTGCGTACAGAATGGTGGAATTCAATGTCTTACCAAAGAAGGGAAGTGAAAATAATTTAAATATAATCACTCTCCCAAGTCGATCGCATACTGATCGCGTTTACTTCAACGTGCCACTGCCGGCACCTACATTTTTTTTACTTTTTTTTAGCTTCACGCTTTTATCCCGCATAACAGGGTAGACAGAAAGTACCTAAAGTGTCAAGACACTCCGTACTTCGCTTTCCACCGAATTCGAGACATCGCGTATTGGGTAGTGGAACTCAACACCGCTCTTTGTCTTTACCAGAGCGAGGAAGTGAAAATAATTTAAATATAATCACTCCCCCGAGTGGGGATCGAACCCACAACCGATCGCGTTTACAGTCAGACATTGTCACACTGCGCCACGACCGGCCTCAATTTTTACGTTACATTTTTTCCTTATTAATTAATTTTACTTAAAATATGCCTTTACAAGTCGAGCACAATTTGCCAACGTAAGATAAATACGGCTCTGTGGAAATTGTCCGATGAAATCACAAGATAACTACAGTTAAAAGGTAAAAGTTAGTAATAAAAGTAATTCATCTTAATTAAGCTATCAAATTTTTTATTGCCATTTATACTTTCATTATTTTTAGAATGGTCTGATTGTTTATACATCAACAAATAAGTAACAGAGACTGAATTTTAAAATGATCATGATGATGGAAAGGATCAAAGGGGTACAAAGTATGAGTGTCCTGAGAAGAATGAATATGAGGATGTTGAAGTGCAGGAATGGAAGATATAAGGTATGCGAATTTTCTTTTTATTTAAACGCGTCTCTCGCAAAAAAATTATAATAATTAGTGTCGGTACTCAGAGCTGTGTTGCTAGAGTGAATGAAAATAATTTTATATAGTCAGTTTCCTGAGTGGGTATCGAACCCACAGTAATTGTATACTCAGTACACTAACAAATACTTTAAAAAATGCGCTACGAATAAAATAATATTGATATAAGGTAACATCACTCACACCCACTTCCTTCCACAATTTAATTGTTATGTCAACAAAAAAGAACTGAAAACTATTATAAATGACGCAAACAAACGGCAATAGTACCAAAGATAGAATAGTGACGTAAGTATTAATCGTATATTGTGCTTGAACTGGCTGATGAAGTAACACGGCGTCTAGTATGAAGCTACCTTTACATGCGTTGAAGAGTGCTTTATTTGTTTTTCTGTATATTGACTTATGTGTTAAATTTTATATTATCTTCATGCTTTATCCCTGGAAGAAGTCAAAGAGAAGGGAGCGCCGAATCTTACGATTCCTCACTACTGTTTTTGCATCGTTCAGCCATTAACATCTTCCTATATGTGTTTGGTCCTGGTCTTTGGGGGTCCTCATGCTTTTTTTGAAGGTCAACCGAAGTCTCCCCCTACCTCTCGTACCACTCACCTTTATTCATATTTTTTTAGCTTCACGCTTTTATCGCGCATAGCAGGGTAGACAGAAAGTGCCTAGTGTCAAGACACTCCGTACTTCGCTTTCCACCGAATTCGAGACAACGCGTGTTGGGTGGTGGAAGTCAACGCCGCAACCAAAGCGAGGAAGTGAAAATAATTTAAATATAATCACTCCCCCGAATGGGGATCGAACCCACAACCCATCGCGTTTACAGTCAGACGCTGTCACACTGCACCACGACCGGCCTCAATAAATTCATAGTATTTTTTATATATTTTAAAATTATATTCCAACCATTTAAACGATCAGTGTAAGGGCAATATATGTGTAATTTGAACTGTCTTAAGCGTGGTATATGATACCTATTACGCTTAGGAAGAAATTGAGAAATATATGCTCATACGCATGTTTCTAATATATATAATAAGTATAATTGTAATCCTTAATATATTTTTTTATAAATTCGGGTCATTGCTCTTCCTATACGTTCCAGTTAAATAAAAAATAAACAGTAAAAAAATACATATTATTCTTTAAAAACTATATATACATTTATAGAACATTGGGACAGCAGACAGTGAACTCGTTTGTTAGTGGGTTCGATTCACACCCGGTGTTATATTTAATTTATTATGATTTCACCGCAAACCTATGATAAAACAAAACATGACATTGCGTGTTGAGTGGTGGTTTACGATTTTGGGCCGAAAATAGAGAACGAAGTGTCTTGACACTAGATTCTCTCTGACTAACCTGCTGTACTGGAAAAATAAATAAAGTTGGTACCTTATTTTTCTGAGCTTTCATTTTCTTTAATGTCTTCCATTAATTTATAATACAATAAGATCAGCATACAAACGGATGTTTTAACATGTAATTTTAAAATTTTCTTGTTAATAAAATAAACAATGTCATTGTTACGTAATTTAATGTATGCCACGATACGTATAAACACACGCTGTACATCAATGAGCTAGCGAACAAAGAAATTATATTGCTAATGTGTTCATACTTTACGTGTTATCTCACCTATAGACATATAGAAAGCTTAAAAATATATATTTTTTAAAAATATATTAAAGGTTGTGAGTTTGATTCTCAATAGAATTGAAATTATTACTTTATTTGTACACTACTTGTTTATATTTAAACTTTATTTTCATATCTCTGCTCTGGTAAAAGATTGACAAACGCGGCATTGAGTTCGCCACTCAACAAACAATATCTCGATTTCCAGCGGAAAGCGGTCAAGGAACCGTATACGTTTTTTCAAAAATGTTTTCTAATCCAAAGTGTGGAATAACACTTTAAAAATAGTACATATTAAAATAAAACAGCAATCTCTCTTGTTAAACGATTATTTCTTAATAATCTTTAAGTAGTAGAAATTTGTAAAAATCTCTCTACAGAGATGCTAAACAACATAAATAAGTTGTAACAAAAACGTATAAGAATTTCGACGCAGCTGGTAGTAGAACGCATGGCTTAGCGGTCAGAGCGCTTGGACGGTATCCAAGAGGCGCAGGTTCGAATCCCGCTGCGTTCAAATTTTTATACGTTTTTCAAAAATGTTTTCTAATCCTAAGTGTGAAATAACACTTTAAAAATAGTACATACAGTCAAGGAACATTCTTTACACTAACTCTCTGAATACTCTGCTATGCGAAATGAAGCTTGTAGCTGTGTTGCCTCTACACGATGGTATTAGGTTCGATACACATTCAGGGAAATAATTATTGTATAATTTATAGTATAATAACATTTCAAATTGGGCAAAATGTAGGAAGGGGTGGCTTATCTTTGCTTCTTTCTTTCTCATATGCATGAAGCTAAAAGACGCTATAAAACAGTTTGATTTTTGTTTTCACATCGCCATACGGTTTCACTTTAATACTTACTGTTGCAAATTCAATACCTTATAGTATACGGCTATTTTTTTTTAACATTACATTTTTACGCTAAGGTTCCTTGTACAATGACAAAGTTCAAATGAAATTCAAACATGTCTGACCTTATATATTCTATATTTATAATAGGTAGAATTCAAAAGGTCAGTTCAAAAATATATAGATATTTATATAATATTACCGTACAATAACGTAAGTACCGATAATAATCATTATATTACACAAAACATGAAATCATTCTCTCCGTATTTTTTTATTAACATCACGTTTGTTAGCTTAAGGTCTTGCTATGCTATTTAAATGCACTTTCAATCACCTTAATAGGATGTCCATGATAACAGGAAAAATATTTTAAGTGTGTACTTTTAGATTTTTTAAATATTATGTGCATCGTTATTCACAGTAACATTCCCCTTATAAGTATTCTTATTTAATGTAAGTAAGATGAGACAGTAAAGCGCGCATAATAAGTAATACATTGATTTAATATAAACAATGCTTGTTTAAACTACACCTATAATTTGAATACTCGTCGTCGGTGAAACGTTTACGTATCATTAAACCAGTACCAAGGTTCCTATTTGTGTTGTTTAACATAACAAATGACACTATGACGTTCTAGCAAATGCGTCTCGAGGAATGGCAACTTACTATGTAGAACTTTGTAAATATCTTTGTTTTCTTTTTCTGAATAATTTGCGGCATACTTTTCTCGTACGTAGGTTTTTGATTATTTCCACATTCTTTATTATTATATGTTAGTTATTTGAAAATATATGGATTTATTATTTATTTATATTAAAAAAAATTATTTTATTTAATAAACATTCTCATTTTTGTATGAATAGATATAGCGGCGCTAGAAAATGTACATAAAACAGTGAGACAAACTCTGATAATTTTTCTACTAAGTATTAGTTAGGTGTAGTTAAACAAAGCGTGGCGTTAACTACCGCCTATAAACACGCAATGTCTGGGATTCTAACAGAGAGTAGAGAATGGAGTATTTTAAAAGTAGGTTCCCTCTGGCTGCTCATATGAGAAAAAGAATGAAGCTATAAGCTATTAAAAGTCATTCTAATCAGATACTTTTTACTAAGACTAATGAAGTATTTTTCTTTTAATATTTTGTATTATAATTAAACACAGAAACTTTTATCATACTCTAGTTATTAATGTTAATGTGAGAATATTTTGTAACAAAACATAATTATATTTAACACATGATATTACATGAGTGATAGGCATGTAATAAAACATTAATTAAAAAATCTTTTTTTAAATATTTTTTTTCATATACCATTCTTGTCTAAATATTAGGTCAGGTTATGCTAAAATTTATACTCCGCTATTTTTTGCGCTGGCAGTTCTAGTATAACAACAATACTATTTCTATCAAATTTCATTGTTATCAGAACTGAAAACAAAATTCAATTTGCACTTCAATATTACTTACTAAGTACTACTGGACAGTAGGTCAAATTAAATAAACTATCAAGATTTTACATACAATGACTAACTAACTGACTTACACGTAAAGATAAATAAAAACCTTCTAAAAGCATATAGAAGTCATCGTAGCACAGTGTTTTTGATTATTTTGATTTCCTCGCTTTAGTAAGGCAAAACACGGCGCTTAATACCGCCATTCAACACACAATGTCACGATTGTGGGCGGAATTTGGATAACTGAGTGACTTGAAACACGGCTCTCTGTTTACCCTGCTATACGGGAAATATTGTATAGCTACAAAAAGTACATGAAAAGAATAGAACCAAATTTAAATATATTAAGTTCAAAATATTTATATTAAAATCTAATTTATAAAATTTTCGCTGATCATCACTGATCATCCTGGTCAACCTGCAACAACATTAAGGGTCTTGCTGTTACAATATCTGGACACATGCGCAAATGTTTAAAGACATTAAAGGTTAAAAAGTGATTTTAGAAGATTTTAATATAAAATAACTAGAGAACGAAGTAGGTAAAACAAACAACAATCACAATAATACATTTTTCAACAACATTATGACAGCATATCTAGATCATAACATAGTATTAAGCACTCAAGTAAAGATTATGGTAATATTTTAATAACAGTTCACGTCTAGCCCACTATTAGATACAAGATTGAATTAAATCATGTTTCGTATTTATTTGCATAGAACGTATTATTCGAGGAACCAGATAGAATTGCATTTATATGTAGTGTACCTGTTTCTATAGAATAAAGCAGTAGGTCGAATCATGTAATTTTTAGCTTAGATTATTCATTTTCTTCGTATTTCTTCATATGGACATTATCTACAATTATTCATTGCTTTATATTTTTGCCGCAAGAAAGGGTACTAAGAAAGATTCTAGTATTATAACACTCCATTCAGCATTCTGTCTGAAATCGAGTCGCGCGTAGCGGAATTCAACGCCGTGCTTCGTCTTATCAAAACAGTTAAATATTTTTTCCTTATAAGTTATTTCCAGGTGTCACTACTCTATGATAGCGTATTAAATGATACATGTAAATAAATAGCAAATCTGTAAATTTTTGCCCGAAGTATTACAAAATATTATGGTAATTGTCACTTGAAATGCTATATAGCATATGATTTCGGTTAAAACTAACTAAATTAAAAGCACTTCCATTCTGCTCGATAAACATTAAAGTAATAGATATCTAGTATTACATTAATGAGTGATAACAAAACCTTACTATCCAAGGTCGATGCGTCTGGACACACGCCAGATGAGCAAATTTGATTTCAAATGTGTACCATTATAAGATCACTCAAATTTGTTTGTAAATAATCATTTTAAAACACACACGTATGTTTGTTTGCTTATTGTGAATTTGGACGCAGGTACGTTTTTATTATCATTAGACTATAGAGCGTTCAATTCTTTCTCGGTTAACAGATATTTAAATTGTTTTGTATTCCCGTTTGGTTCCCGACGCGTAACACGCAATACTGCCAACCGAAAGCGATTAACGAAATGTCGTGACACAATTAATTTTGCCTATTTTTTAAATTTGTATGAATTATAATTTATTTTCTATTTCTTTTATCTCACTTATAAATAAACAGTCCAATAGCTCCTTTAAAAATTGAATGCATATCTTTGATTTTATTAATAAATTGTAATGCATTCCTAACCTAAATAGAGCTAATAGAATAATATATGTATGTATACAAGATTTTTCAACACCAATTGCTCTCAATGAGTGAATATTTTCTTTCTATAAATAATAGCCGAGGCCGGTCGTGGCGCAGTGTGACAGCTTCTGATTGTAAACGCGATCGCAGTTTTGGGTTCCATTCCCACTGAGGGGAATTGATTGGAAATGAATTCGGCGGAAAGCGGCGTAAGGAGTGTCTTAACACTAGATTCTTTCAACGCAGGATAAAAGCGTGAATCTAAAAAAATAATAATAGCCTAAGCATTGACGTCGTGTAAAATCCATATATATGTATATTTATGTACGTATGTATGTATATTTTAATATCATTACGTTTTAATGAACGTGGTATCATAATGAAAAAAACAAAACAATACATCTACGATCCGTTTGATTTTTCCGACTTCAATAAAATTATAGTTTTTTCCTTAACGTTTACAATTCATATCAATTTGTTATGTTATTTATGTTATCCAATATCCATAGATCTTGAACTATGAAAATTAGCAATTATACATGTATTAGGTGTCTAGAATTGACTATATTTATTTCTGGATATGTGTTAATAGCTTATAATACGATGGGCGATTTACAAATAAAGTACCTAGTGTCAAAACACTCCGTACTTCGATTTCCACCGAATTCGAGACATTGAGTATTGATTGGTAGAACTCAACGCTGCACTTTGTCTTGAATTGGAAATCCAACCCACAACCAATCGCGCTTACAGTCCGACCTTGCCCACTACGCCACGACTGGCCTCACCTTATATTCCTCATGTATAAAAAGCTCTATTATGAACACAATTCATTAATACTTAATAACTATTCTTCTAAATAAAATCTTCCGAATTGAATTTAAATCAATAAATTATTAGATAATAAGATTTTTGATTTTCACGATTCTTACACATTTTAAATGAAACTACTTTAAACGGATTAATCGTGTACATTTTGGTATTCGAAAATACATTTTTGGAAACGTGACGTTCCGAAAACTTTACAGTAGTCCGTGATCACATGTAGACTGTGATGGCATTTGTATGTCAATTGATACAAAAATTAATTATATCAATCTACCGCCATCTGTTTCGGATACGCGATACCAGAATATTCGCGATTAATCCGTTTGAAATAGTTTCATATAATAACTTTAAAATTCAATTCCAAATGTAACTATTTTAAACTTGTGACCGCAGATTACTACGGTAAAGTATTTGTAACGCCTGTTGTATAATAAAATGTATTTTTTGATTAGGGCTCAAAGATAACGATTTTCTATAGAATATGAGGAAAATATAAAGACATTTATTATAATATATGTACTCATAGGTATAATTAACGATATGAATATATATGAAATTAACTAATCGGACAATTCAATCACTTCTACAAGGATTGCTTAGATTTATTTTCACGTCAAAATCTACATATATAATCATTAATTATCGTAGTAGACACCATCGTAGTGCATTGGGACACCGTGTGATTTTGAATGTGATTGAGGTTCGTTTCCCAATCGGGGAAAAAATTATAATTAAAATTTAATTTCTTCTCTCAATATCAGAGGATAATGCCAAACGGCATTATCCCGACGTAACAACACGCATTGTCTCGATTTCAGTCGTAAAGCAGTCGGAGTGTCTTGATACTAGGTTGTCTCTGACTAATCTGCTACGCGTGAAGCTGTAAAAAATTATCATGGCACACACATGTGGGTATCAAACTAACATATTATCTACACTATGTTAAGTGCAGTTTCTATTAAAAATATGCGGAGTTATTTTTTTATTTGTTATTGTCTTTCTCCAACTTCGCAGTACCTAGTGTCAAAACAATCCATGATATACATACATTATACATATATATTATACATTAATTATACATATACATTATACATATATAATTATCGCTGTTAAGAGGTGAAAATCATAGGTGTGGTTTGTCTTACAAAAGTGAAAATAATTTAAATATAATATTTGTCATGAGTGGAAATCGAACCCACAATTATCAGGTTTGCATCTAGACGCTGTCTGTTTGCGCCACAATGCCTATATATTGTAATTCTCTATACTTGTAAGATTTAAAGATATTAAATATATTTCGAATAAAACATCGGCACTTCAATAATATATACGTTTAATATAATTTCTGCATAGTTTCTATTAAGTCATCAGCTAATAACCGCTTACACTTTCTACGAATGCTTATAATTAGATCGAAAAATTGGGTCGAAACGTAAAGTGAGAAACGAACTTGAAAAGGTAGATTAATACCAGTATTTCAAGCGAGTTTGATAACGATGGTCTTTTGCCAAATTTCACTATGCTGTATGACGTCCGTTGGCTCTCTATATTTCCAAACAAACAAATGTTACGTTATATTATTATCGAAAGGTAAAGATATAATATTTTTTTATATAAAAATAATTATCTTTTAGTAGCGATTTATTATAAAAAAATACTTTAAAAAATAAATTTAACATTATTCTCTATATTCATTTAACATCCTGGCACGAATTTACAGATTTTCACAGATTACTCACTATGAAAATTTTTTATCCGGACACGAGTGCAGTGCAATTTTTAAGCAAATCAAGAAAAGAAGTAGCTTAAAATACTTTTGAAAAAGTTTATTATTTATGTATAAATAAATATATACAAATGTATCTGGAAAGCGTAGTAAAAAGCTTTACGATTATAACTGCGATGTAAGGTGGGGCTGTACTTTATTCATTTTTCAGATATTTACTATGAAAAATTAACTATGATATATGAAATATGTCAAAAAATTCTAACTAGAGCATCTTCATCCAACAGGGAAGGGTAATCAATCTGTTACAGTGACTGTAACGCATCAACATCAATAGAAGCCGCGATGACTCACAATGTTTATATTCGATTATCGGCTATCATGTTTTAGTTCGCGTCTGATGGATTATGGATCAGTCGGTAGCGAACGCGATGTAATTTGAAACTAAAAATAGTCAACCATACATTGATATTGTAACAATTAATATATGAAGGCCGGTCGTGGTTCAGAACGCGATCGGTTTTGGGTGTCGATTCCCACTTGGGGAAGTGATTATATTTAAATTATTTTCACTTCCTCGCTCTGGTAAGACAAAGTGACGGGTTGAGTTCCACCATTTAACGCGAGTTTAAAAAAAGAGATATCATAATAAAAATCAAATCAATTATAAGATACAAAATGTTTCTTTCGACAGAACTGGTTTATAGAAAGAAGCATTTTATACGGAGTACCAACAACATATACGACAATGGGTACCCCAAAAAATTTCTATTCAATTTTAAAATTTTTTTTTGGATTTACATTTTTTTCATAGTAAATCATATTTAAAGCCATATATATTTTGTGACATAATATCTGAAAAGGTATAGGTATATTCACTATTTTGTTTATGTTAGCGTAATAGGTGTTTAGGATTTTATGGGACGACAGACTGACAAACAGTTAAACTTCAAAGCTAAATAGATAAAACGGTATCACAATCACATTTTCAGTTAACATTTCGAAAATGATACTAATGCATTTCCTATAACCTGCCACTTAGTTCCAACGATAATATGGACGAAGAATAATTATGAGGCAGATTACTTATTTGAGTTTCCTTAAGTACCAAAAAGTTGAGGCCAGTAGTGGCGCAGTGGGATAGCGTCTCACTGTAAATGCGATGGGTTGTGGGTTCGATTTCCACTCGGGGGAGTGGTTATATTTAAATTATTTTCACTTCCTCGCTCTTGTAAAGACAAAGTGCGGCGTTGAGCTCTAACACTCAACTAACAATGTCTCGAATTCGGTGGAAAGTGAAGCACGGAGTGCCTTGATACTAGGTATATTCTATTTACCCTGTTATGCGTGATAAAAATAGTATGCGTGTGATACAAAAATACAAAAAAATGCATATGCAAATGCAAATAAAATATGTGTTTTCATTTAATTAGTACACAATCAAAATAATTAAACTTTTTCATTCAACTTATTATTATATTTTTAATTTTATACGTCTAATTCGATAGGGCCTTCAAATAAAGTTATGCTTTGCAAGCCTTTATTAAATGAACAGACTCATCTTTAAGTATATTAAAAATACATATATCAATTTTGTTTTCAGTACTCATAAGTATTTTTCATTAAAAAACACTTTACGTAAAACGATCCATAACTATATCTCTGGCTGAGTTAACTAAGAAGTACTAATACAAGAAGTTAACTAGATAAGTAATTAGGTATATTCTCCTGTACTGTTATTATGAGAATATATTTTTTTATTAACAATTCTCGCTTTTCACAACTAAGAAATAAAGTATAAAAAATATTGCTAAGTCTATCTGTTTCCCATATCGATCATTTCAAAGATATTGAGCATTGAGAGACAAATCTTAAGGCCACGATCAGATTTCTAAATACCCAGATAAACTCAATGATAATATTATTTCAATTACATTAAATCCTACAATTATAGATCCAAATACTTACCAAGTGTGCCGTGAAGGAGTTAAATACGATATATCCACAGACATATACATATATGATAAAATTTAAGTACATCTAATTTAGTCCTAGTTTCAATCCAGTGAGTCAGTGTTTATATTTTAGCCGTGTTTTAGTTCTACTGTACATACGTCTGATAGATTAGATATTATAGCTCATTCGGTAATATTGCGAACAGAAATAGATGTATGCACTTTAATATAAAAAACTACTATTAGAAGTTCTTGTAGTGCACTTGAAATATATTTATCGTGTACAAGTGTAACTTCGAATTACTCATTCTATGCCAACTTCTATTTAACTTTAGATCAAAACAAATTGTATACTTTGGATATATTATATAATATGAAGTAAAATTTGATATTTTAGTAAGAGCCACGGCGTTGAGTTACGTCAACGAAAAGAAAACATTAGGTTTTCTCTATCCTTTGCAGGATTTTTTGTCCAAAATATCGTAGCTATTATTTAAAGTCATTGGAATAGCATCTGGCTGTAGACGTGATAGTTGAAAGATAAATCTCCACTCGACATGATCTATATGTATTATAGCAAGGATTTAAACATATAATTAGATGTTCTGATATTCATTTTCGCGCCCTGGTAAGACAAAGCTCGTCGTATATTTCTGTCATTTGACACAAAATCTCTAAAAATCTTTATTAATATAGAAAAATATTTATAAAATACAAAATTGTGTGAAAAAAGTGTAATCAATGACGAAATTTAATCGTAGGAAATATAAAGAATGTGTATATATAGTAGAATTAATACTTATAAAGTAAGTATAGTTCATATAATTTTAAGGTCATTTATATAAATTACGAATTTAATATATGAAGGGAAAAACATGATAAAAAAAACTTTTTATAGCAAAACATATACTCCTATATATTTTGATCTAAACAGATTTATTTTGTCTGTTAGATAAATTGTAATATTGTTTAGCTTCATGCTAATTCATTTGGTATTATGTTTTAGTATTGATTACTATCGTCAAGCATTATTATTGATTCTACGTAAGGGAATCCTTGGTGAGGACGTCCAGGAGCGTGTCTAGGTCCGTTATAAGGCTAATATAAAGAGTATCAATTAAATATTTAATTTATTTGCTTTGTGTTGTATTTAAATTTGTATATTGTTCTTAATTAGTATAAAAATGTTACTTTTTTTAGCTTGTCGCTTTTACCCAGCATCCCCGAGTGGGGATGAAACCCACAACCGATCGCGTTTACAGTCAGACGCTGTTCCACTGCGCCACGACCACGCATTTATTTTTCATTGTACTTATTATTAAAGTTTGCAATGTTTACAAGAAAATAGAATAGATGTAAGTAAATTAAGACTTTCTATATAAGCTTCTAAGCGTTTCCATTTTCTCAGATAAGAAAATACCGCAACATAAATCTTAATGTCTCTGATTCAGACATTAAGTTCTCTTTACCTAAATCAGTAAGGGAGAAATAATGAAAATGATTTTTATGCAATAATCTTGCAAGTACCGCTGCGATCGCCTTCAAGTAAAGCCAGGACAAATCATTTACACACAGTAAGGTAAACGAAACCGCGTGTTGTTTATTTACGTTTAAGATAACATTGGTGTCAATACGTCTGTCAGAACAAATATGATGATTCACTATTAAAATACACATATATTAGTTATATGCTTGAACAGACAAACGACTACAATTAATTGTTATTATAAAATTGCCTTTGCAAATTCTGCAACGCATAACTGCGTTGTGTGTCATTCGGTTTAATAATTCAATGTCAATTTAGATATTGGTCATGAGAATGGTATATTTCTTAGTGCATCTCTGTTGCGGTAAAGGGAATATTGGATATCAGTGTGGACTATGACCTCAAAATTGCATTTATAACACATGTAAAACTAGAATAATGCAAGTTTTTTTAGCTTCACGCCTTGCGTAGTAGGGTAGGCAGAGATAATATAGTGTTAAGACGGTTTATTCTTCATTTTCTGAATGTCTTTGCGTCATTGCGCGCAGCCAAACTTAATGCTGCTTATTTTCTTAACACATTGAAAAAGCGGAAATAATTTAAATCCAAGCACCACTCAGTAATTCACAGTCAGAGACTGCAAAATAAAAAATAACTAAATGTAACTCGCTTAAAAGTTTCTTCTCTTCAACCTTGTCACTGTGTAAATAAAAGAAGAAGCAGTGAAAGAAATTACTGAAACAAAATCTTTATGGTCTATCTATGTGGAAATAAGTCATTATATTGTAATAAGCAATATTGCCAGCAAATAGGCCACCTACATTGTTTTCTGCCCATTAGACCAAAGTGTAGCGAAACAGGAACCATTAGACCTTCGTATTGAATATATCACAATATATTGAGTTATTATGGATAAATAAATAATGTATCGCATAGCTGTAATCGATCTATATTTCTCACCTTAGTACTCACATTTTTTATGAAACCGTATATGACAGATACAATAACCAAAAATATTTATGTATAGTTCAAAAATTATTTTCTTTTATGATGTAATAAAATGTAAGTATTTTATATTTTAGCTTTATATTAAAGTTATTTTTATTTTATAATTTTATTTAAATTATTTTCGCTCTCGTAAGGTAAAGAACTGCGTTGAGTTCCGCCGCTCATTACACAATGTCTCTAATTCGATGGTAAATTTGTCTACCCTGCTAGGTGGGAAAAAGGTGTGACTAAATTTTATCATTTAAATATCAAAAAGATATTAATAAATGTCAAATTAAATAAATGAGGCCGGTCGTGGCGCAGTGGAACAGCGCCTGACTGTAAACGCGATCGATTGCGGGTTCGATTCCACTCGGAGGAGTTTATATTTAAATTATTCTCACTTCCTCGCTCTGGTAAGACAAAGTGCGGCGTTTAGTTCCACCACTCAAAACACAATGTCTCGAATTCGGTAGAAAGTGAAGTACAGAGTGTGTTGACACTTTTAGGTACTTTCAGCCTACTCTGCTATGCAGGAAAAAAAGCGTGAAGCTAAAAAAAACCTTAAACATCTCTTATACATACTTATTTCAATTATAAAGTATCCATAAATAAGAAATATAAGGCAATTTGAATTAAAATACATTTGCTGACATGAAAACAGTCGACCATTTAAATCTAATTCACTTGTCAAGTTAAAAAGGTAATTTTCTTATCAGATATAGCAAAGGATCTATTACGAACTTATGCTAGAGGTAGCGAATTGACATGTTAATTCATCCATTATTGGCTTAAATCGATAGTAATAATGTATGCCGTACATAAGTAAAAAGTCTAGAGAATTGTTGTTACATATTTTATTCTATTTTATGATCACTTAGTTACATATAGTTTTATTCCTTATTTTTCACATATTTCAATACTGCTGCATTTTAGCTTCGCTCTTTATCCCGCATAGGCAGGTAATCAGAGACAACCTAGTGCCAAGACAATCTGTTGACTGCTTTCCGCCCAAAATCAAGACTGGGCGTTGTTGAGTGGGGCATAAAACGTCGAGTTTGTCTTACCAGAAACGAAAAATGAAAACAGTCTTAAAATACATATAATCATTTACCCAAGTGGGATTATACTCACAACTCAGCGCGTTTACTGTCAAATGTTTTGCCGCTGCGCCTCGATAGCCTGAAAATGTCAAATTTACCAAGCCCCTCCATGTTTTCGTACTATGTTGGTGGAGCAATATTGTAGTAACATCAAATATTAGTTATAATATAATTAACATACCAATATTATAAAGCTATGAAGGTTAGTTAACGCCCAAATAAGTGGCGTCAAAACATTTTCTTACAATAATTGATTAAAGGTTGGTTTCGGTTTAAGGGTATATATCGTATCCTAGAATGTCTATATTTTGCTGTTATGAGACCAGAGGATTGAGGCTGGTCGTAGCGCAGTGCGACAGCTTCTGGCTATAAGTAAACGCGATCGCTTGTGAGTTCGATTCCCACTCGGGGGAAATCCTATTCAATTATCTCTCCTGGTAATTTACTAAGTAAGTAGTTAGCCGCTGATATATATAAGGTTTTAAGCATTTTTGTCTTGTTACATGGAATTTGTATACTAAATATGTGACATACTGATCAATTGTTATGATAAGAATATGAATAAAGTAATAAAGCATATATGTGTAAATAATACAACCAACGTACATTTTATAAGAAATATTTTACTATCTGAGTTAATAATAAATATAGTCAAATTTTAATAATAAATGTAGGCTTCACTAAAATGATTACTCAGGATAGTCAGAGACAACCTTGTGTCAAGTCAGTCCGTTGAGTGCCTTCCGCCTAAGATTGACATTTCTGAGTGGCAAACTCTACGCCGCCCTTTTTTCTTATCACAGCGGAGGAATGTAAATCTTTTTTATGTATAATCATTCACTGAGAAGCAGTCAAAGTCATAAGCAGTCGCGATTACAGTCCGACGTCCTATTGGGCCACGGCATTAAAAGTATTTAGCTACGTTTGTTAACTATACATTGCAAATAATGCCATGAAAATGGTGTTGATTGTTTTTTAAAGTTTTTTTTTAAATTACATTTATTTTACAAGGATAAAAGTTCTCTCGGCCATGTAAACGTACTTTAAATCGTTTTCAAAAACTGAAAAGAAAATTTAATCAATTACGAATAACTGACTGTGATAGACATGTGTTATTTACAATTTTTCTTAGTCACAAAATATTGTAAAAATATAAGTAATTATATTCATTGATGACTTACGATAAATTTAATTGACCTATCTTATGTCTGTACAAATATATTTTGTTTCTTGAACGATAAATCATTCTTTTAATGTGGAACAGGCTCATATTTCTCTTCATAAATAGATTTCTTTTCATACATAGATTACATAAAAAGTAAAGTTTCAGGCCTATTGAAAAACGAGGCTGGTCGTGGCGCAGTGGGACAGCATCGGACTGTAGATGCTACTACTTTTGCGTTTGATTCCCACACGGGGAACGGTTATATTTCAATTATTTTTATTTCCTCGCTATGTAAAAAAATCGCGGCGTTAATTTCCGCCACTCAACACGCAATGTCTCGAATTGGAGAGCCTTATCATAGCCCATCGTTGAGAAACCTGTTTAAAGAAAAGCGATAATTATTTAAATTTTTTGTTTAAATGTAGTAAAAAGTGCTTAATAATGTTGTGCTCGACATTATACCTTCACCTAGTGTCAAGACACATCGTTTTTCAGTTTCACCCCGTATTTAAGATATTACGTGTTTAGAGGAGCTTAAAGCCGCACTTTGTCTTAACATTCATATAATTCATTTATCACATTTCTATAAACACGATATATAAAAAATATATGACGTTTTACATGAGATGAGGAAAATTGCTTAGTATTCCATGAATTTCTCATGAGAGTGCCGAAGTCATCGTCTTGCAGGGAATGGGGCTAGGCGCAATGCCTGTGCCTATTGTTCCAGCTCCCCTCTCTGTCAAACCAAATCAGATATACACGCTCATAGTAAACAAATAGTTTCAAATAGGCTTTTATTAGATTTTATGTTTATATCAATTATTTTTTTATATTATTAATTATATTTATATTATTAATTTTGCATTAATATTAATCTCCTAGTATATTTCGTTCCTATTTCTAGAGCCTGAGTAAAAGTAAACCTATTCACTTAATTATAGGTAAAAATTAAAATTAAGAACCTACGCAGTGACAAATTTCCAATTTTCTCATTTAGGTATTAATTGATCATACAAACGGTTAAAACAATTTTGTACTACGTTATTATATAATAATCAATCTTCTATACAAGACAGTCAATTCCAATTACTTAAGTATTCAAAGCGGTAATCGGGATTGCTTTGATCCATGACACGTCAATCAACGTTGATAGACACTCTGGCACTTTTTGCTCAATGAAGTCATATTCGATAATAGTATTGTTACATAATATCTCGGTATATTTAAAGATTTTTAAAGCAGTAGTTTTATTATATAGTTAGCTTAACTTGGTAATTTAATATTTAGAAATTTGTAGCTGGTTGAGGCTGGTCGTAGAGCAAAGGGATAGCGTCTGACTGTAAAGCGATCAGTTGTGGGTTCGATTACCACTCGGGGGGTGATTATATATTAAATTATTTTCACTTTCTCGCTTCCATAAGACACAGTGCACCGTTGAGTTCCACCACTCGCAATGTCTCGAATGTCTCGAACTCGGTGGAAAGCGAAAAACAGAGTGTATTGACACTAGGTACTTTCTGTGTACCCTGCTATGCGTAATAAAAGCGTGAAGCTAAAAACATTATGGTATAAACAGATTTACAAAAAGTTGTAAAAGTTGTAAAGTACTTTGTATGCAATATTTTTAAGTTCCAACTCGTATCCAATTTATATATTTTTTTCATTATATGAGGTGTTATGTATACACTTAATATAATTCAGAAATATAGTTTTATTTATACTTTAAGATTTATTTATATTATGCTATGTGCTGAGTCCATGACTTCGTCCTTAGATATCAGTTATCTGCCAGTGAAAATCCCGTTAAAATCGTGCCGTTCCAGAAACAAGATGGAACAAACAAACAGACAGAATAGACACAGACAAAAACTGTAAATAAAATTATTTAGATATATATTTTATGTATACATATGCATATTATACATAACGCATTTAGTAAAGTCGTTAAACTTACAATTTCACAAACAAACACTTCAATTTTATTTATTTATATAGATGTATAAATTGTGCTTCTAATTGTAATTCTCTCCGCCTACTTTGTAAAAACCGAAAATTGCTAGTGGACAGTTAAATCAAACCTAAAGTAAGGTACACTTTCCACTATTCAAATCAGAATGCAATTAATATTTGTTTATCTGTGAACAAGGTTTTTAAAAATTGTAAACGTCTGGTTTTCTTATTTAAAAATGTCAAAATATACGTGATGATTTCGTTATTAATTCGCGATTAGTTCTTTTTAGACAGTTTTTCATACGAGTCAGTCAAAGAGAGGCTAATATTTGAGATCGTGGAGCCCCGCGCCGTGTATTGTCTTACTAGAGCGGAAAAATGAGAATAACTTAAATATAATTTAACCCACATCTTAGTTACAGTCAGACGCTGAAGCACGAGCGCCTCTAACATTAAGAAGATTATTTTATTTTAATATTTCATACTAGTCGGCATTACGTCTTCATAGTATAAATAAAAAAAAATTGCAAAGTGTTTCATTGCTAGAAAATTAATAAAAATATTGTGACACATGCATGAGCCGACATGACATCTATAAATTTTAATTACATACCACAATTATAAATTAATTATTTATAACTTGCCTTTTATAGCCATTTAGCAGGTAGGTCGAGTATTTAACTGTTCTATAAAATTATTACTGTATGTAACGTTTACTACTATTATATATAACATCGAGTACGAAACGGGGTACACGCGTTGTGCTAAGTTCTAAGAGATAAGATTTTCTCATTGATTTTTGACCATTATAAGGATCCAGATGTCCCGTTGGTGTATGTCACGTTATATAATCGTGTATGTCAAACACAATGGTGTATTTTACAATTTTTTTAGTATTATTAAATTTATATATATTAATTTTATATATTTTTATGCATTATTTAATAAAATTAGCATTCTGCTCTCCTTTTCTATATAAACTACAACTGTGCCAAATTTTATACTCCTCCGATAGCGTTATTCTCGTAAAAATCGGTCCAGAATGTACTCGTATGTATCACGTATTAATATATAGATTAAAAATAGAAATTTCGACTATTGCTACGACAGAGAAACTATAAAATGGTGTTCATTATAGTTAATAATAATAAAATTAGATATATAAAACTAAGTACGCTAATTGACTGGACATTAATTAGTGAAACTAAATGTATCGAGTGTGGTAAATTAGATATTTTGCATGTATGTTCCAGCAATAAGCAAGCGAAGGTGAGTCGTAGGAGATTGTTGCTAGAAATTCCTCCAAGACTAAAAAAAACTGGATTATACAAATTACCTTCGAAACAAGGGTAAATGGAAGTAACGCATCATAGGTGTCATCATAAACGAAGTTCTTAAAAGCATAAGTTTTTAAGGTTCGAAATGCGCTTACTTTTACATATGCTTATTAGATTTTTTTAATTGTAGATAATTATTTAGTCCCAGTAGTTTAATATACCAGTAGCATTGTAATTAGAACTTCCAATTGAAATATTAGATCACTCTCTACCCATTCTCAGGAATGACATCATAATATATATTTTTTCTATAATAGCAGTGTAATGTTACCACGTGCTTAATTTAAAAGAGAGCCTGTTTTTTGTCGGTTGTTACTCGTTTTTTGGACGCTTCTAAATGAAAGCAAAAACAGATACTAGGGTTACCACCTCTTTATATTATATATATATATATATATATATATATATATATGTGTATATATATATATATATATATATATATATATATATATGTGTGTGTGTGTGTGTGACGTCATCATTATTCATTATCTCTATTCGTCCTTTTTTTAATTTTTAATATTAAATAACTAATGTTTTTTTATTAGGCATTGAAAAAGCAAATCAAAACTGTTGACGAATAATTAGACATACAAACTTTATAGCATAGTTGAATCGACAGAGTGTATCTAATATATTAAATTCGCTCCACTGTGTGCTGGCTTCGATTTCTATGCGAGAAATAATTGAAATTTTTAAATTATTATATTATATAGTATTAAGCGGTTATAAGTTGCGCCACTCAACTTAGCATGCGTAAAAAACGTGAAACTACTTTTTTCCTAATATGAATTAACTTTTCTTATATAACTATATTTCCAATTTGCTATGCGGTACGTGAACAAATTAAAAAAAATAATAAATTAATTATATTTTGTTAACCCTATGTATATAATCGCAAACGACAACTCCACATTATATTTTACAACCGAACCATGTGAAATATACCGTATTAATTAAATGCGACTAGAATAAATTAACATTACAACTTTTTATATCGGTTTTTTTAAGTAGTTTTTTTTTTGGATTGTGATGATCACATGTCCATAAATAGCATTTTTTAAAGCTCAATATCAAAAAAGTGTTGTATATTTGTTTCAATTTTATAGTTTACTGTGAAACGAGTTTACCGTGACAATTAGTGTACGAGCTGTTAAAAATGCAAAAATATTGAACAATTTTATATTTATTTTTTTAAATTTATTTGTAAAATAAAGTGTTTTTTTAATTTTACGCTTTATTTTGCATACCTGGGTAGTTAGAGACAGCTTATTATCAAGACACACAAGCTTTTCATCTGAAATTAAACTCAACGCCGCACTATGTCCCACCAAACGGAGAAATGAAATTATTTTTTGAGTGTTTATTACATTCTTCCGATTAGGAATCGAACAGATAACCAATCTCGTTTGTAGCCAGACACCATTGCACTGCACCGCGATAGCTGCTATATATATCATTCTTTTATATAAAGCCATTTACCGTTTATATATGCAACAAAATATAAAGAAAAATAATTTAAACACCATGTTCAAATAACTAAGTTATCATAGTATTTATAGCAATCAAAGCACATTGAAACCATCGTACTTTCTTTTTCTTCGTTCTTCCATAACATGTAAACATTAAAAAAGATAATAAATAAAAGATTTTTTACCAAAATCAAATGTATTTGACATTTTGCGTAGTCGTAAAGATAAGGAACATTGTAGAGGTTAGCAAAGGTGATATATGTATATAGACTGTAGAGGGATTGAATACGGAAATGAAGTCATCAATTTTTTTACCCCATAAACTGGTTCGGTAATTAAGTTGTAACAACAAACAGAAAGCCAATGTGTACCTAAGTGGAGATAAATCTGTTCGTGATCTCATGCTATTATCTAATTCGTTATCTGTACACGACAGTGACTAGACATAACTAAATTGTAAAGCGAGAAGCTCCATCAAAAGCGACTTTCGTCATAGCGTTTCGACGTAGAGCTATAGCATTTTTCTCTTGCTGCCTTTGCCAAGCTGTACGATGATAGTGGACTTTAGAATTCATGTTTAGAGGTCATTGTGGCAAAGTGCTTTGACTGTAAACGTGGTTGGTTTTGGATCGATTCCTACTCAAGCAAATGGTTATAAATAAAATTGATTTTTATTTCTCCGCTTTCGTAAGACAAAGTACGATGTTGAGTTTGTCTGGCTTAATTTCAAGCGAAAAGCAGTCAACGGAGTATTTTGACACTCAGGACGGAGGATCAAGCTGTAACAATAAACCATGTTTGATAACCAAGCTGTTTCATCTTCACAGCGTATATTATATAAATATTTTTATTTTTTCAGTTCAATTGCCTAATATGGAGAGCAAAGTAGATTTTCTCCAATGCGAATGATACTCTAGTAATTCTTCTTCAAAAAAGTAAGAACGTTACAATTAGGTAGAGAAAAAAATTAGCCTTGAAGATATCGCTGTTTCAGACGATAGCCATCGACTTTTGTAGATAGGTACAAATCATACCATTATTTATGTTTCACTTGTAATGTCTTTTACTAGTACAATAAAGACTACTATAATCATTATTATTAATAACACTTAAACACAATAAATAAGGTGAAATCGATTAAAAATAAATTTCGTAAAGACTTACTTAAATTTCGTAAAGAGTTACTTAGTTTTCTATATATTCTGATTCTTTAACTTTAAAACTTTATTAAAAAAATAATAAATATTACCGTTGTTTTAGTATAATCGAATGTACCAAAGATGGACAAAATTTTCAAAGAAATTTATAAAGCTGTCACGAAAAACATCATCAACAGAAACATCGCACGTACTGAACGTGTATAATTGTGGCGATATTATTATACAACCATACAAAGGAGGAAAAGATTTATTTGTAAATTTACTTTATTATTATAACAGCAAAACCTTGATAAGTCGAAATCCCCTAAATTTTGGAAAAATGTTTTGTTACCTTCAATTCAACCACCAAAACTTCCATTTCGGCGATCTTATCCTTCTAGTCACTTTGGTACATATTTTTACACTTTTACACCCCGCATAGCAGGATATACAGAAAGTACTTAGTGTTAAGGTACTCCGCCGAATTCAAGTCGTTGCGTGTTGAGTGGTGGAAGTCAATACCGCCCTTTGTTTTACCAGAATGAGAAAATGCAAATTATTGAAATATAATAATTCCTCTCAATGAAATCGAACCCAGAACCTATTGCGTTTACAGACTTCTGCTAATTCACTACGCCACGATCGGCTTATACACTTTCCTCCATAACTGAAAAAGTTAATAGAAAATTTATTTCGAATATAACAATTTATAATGTTTACAAGTCGATAGTTTGAAACTTATTACCTTTTTAATTCTAAGAAAAATAAATTATTGACTATTAGAATTTACCAACAATGTAAGTGATGAATAAGTAAAAATTATAAGAATGAATCCAACTTCTTTTCATCGGATCAAAAATATATTTTAGTCGTAAAGTCTATAATTTCAATGTTTTAACATCTCTCTTCATATTCGACTTATAGAGATCTTCATGCTTTTATCCCCCATAGGTAGGGTAGGAAGTACTTAGTGTCAAGACTCCATACTCAGCTTTTCGAGGACACGCAAGTGTTAAATGGCGAAACTCCTTGCCTCCTAGGTTTCGCGACTATTCCTTCGCTCCTTATTAGAGAGAGAAACTAAATAAAAATATAATCATTACCGCGATTGGAAATCGATCCCATAACCGATCTCGTATACATTCAGGCACTGTCTCACTGCGCCAGGGCCGGCCTCAAACTCAGTAGGTACAGTGGAAAATAACCGCATCACCCTTACCTAGCTATAAAAATTAAGATAACATCTATTACTCACATGGGTTTCCAGCACGCCAGCCGGACACGCCTCCGACTCGAGACAAATTAAATGCCACCGAATCATGCAACACCAACATTAACTTATTTATTAACTGCCTTTCGAAAACCCTTAATAGTTAGTGACTTATTAATTTGTTATTGATTTATCGTGACTAAATATAAGGCTCAGTACACTTCTAATATATATATATATATATATATATATATATATATATATATATATACATATATATATATATATATACATATATATATATATATACATAATAATTCCCCGGATTGGAATCGGACCCACATGCGATCGCAGTTACAGTCGGACGTTTTCAGACGGTCCCTTAACAGTAAGTGTTAATACCCGTTTGCTAAGATATAATAATAATAAGTTTTTTTTATCGCCGAAATTTGAAAAAAAAAATGATAAAACGATGATCTTTGTTTACCCCGCAGATGAAATTTGGATTTTCGTTTTATACTTAGACGTTTCGTTTCGTTTTATACTTAGACGACTTCCTTTATATTTTTAAGAAAGATATCCTAGATATTTACTGACAATTATCAAATCCAAGCTAAAAAAACTAGGTACAACTTGCTTATAATAATAAAAGTTGTACAAAATTATAGTACTAAAAGTGTCTTTAGAAAGATAATTATAAATATTTTAAAATAGCAGGATTCGAATCTGCGCCTCGTGGTGACAAGTCCGTGTAAGACCTAGCTAATTAAGCTATACATTCTTTTTGAGCAACGTCGATATTCGTATACTTTTTTTAACGTATTTCTTTTAAATAAAACATTCTATAAATATATAATTTACGAACTCACAATATTTGAATTAACAGCCAGAAACGCGGTTGTAAATAATGACACACCCTCAATTCATTTATATTGACGTCAAATGACTAGTCAAAGGTTACAATAATAAAAGTCATTCTTACTTAACCATTCAATCTGAAATAAATTTCAAATATAAAGTATAACGTATTTTTATATACAGTACGCTTTATCCCGCATAGTAAGGTAGTCAGAAACAACCTAATGTTAAGACACTCTGTTGACTGCTTTCCGCCCAAAATCGAGAAATGTCTCGACACAATGGTGTGCTGAGCTTTAAAGTCAACGCTGCACTTTGTCTTATCAGAGCGGGGAAATGAAAATACATTTTAAAATATAATCATTTTCTTCAGTGAGAATCGACGCTTACAGTCAGATGCGTCGCATCCACAAATTCTCTGTTGTTGTAAATGTCCTTGGAGTGAAGGTAACTACTTCCCACCTGGTCCTTCTCCTTGTTTGCCTCTTATTGTCTGTTCAATAACGAAAATCTAATTTCTACTACTTAAATATCAAGTTTCCAATTCAAATAACATCCTAAGTGATAGACCCTAGTGCCATATTTTTACTTAATTAAAAAAAATGGATGTATTGCCTGCAAATACATATTTTTAACAATACTTTTATCTGTTCTTCAATAAAATTTCGCTTATAATGCGTAGTTTGTGTGAAGCTTTATCCAATTGATAATTAAGCCTAACTATATCGACGTATTTTACTATACTGGCATTTAAAACACGATCACGATGTCGTTTGGGTCCTTTTACTCTATGATGTCAGTATGAAAATTGTGCCAATCATCTATAGGTGCTGTCAGCATAACGATATTCTTACTAAAATATGTATACTACCTACATACGTTTAATTAAAAAGCTAATATTCCTTTAACTTTTTACTATTTTCGTGGCATTTTATTCTCCATTTTTTATCTCTTTTTTAAAACATCAGAACATTAGGGATTTACAATTTTATCTATCTGTCTGTCTGTTTGTTCACGCTAATCTTAGGATTGGCTAGACTGATTTTGATGGAATCATCACTCATAGATAGCTGATATAAAAAGGATTACCTTACGCTACTTCTTTTTAGGATTATAAAATAAAGATCCAAAGATACTACGTTACACGTAGGCTAAATCGCGGGTATAGCTCTTAAAGCATATATCTGTAGGTAAAGTATTGATAATCATTTTGAATAAAATTATTTTAAACTGATTAACCTCGTATATTTTGGTACTGTTTCAAACACTTTTCAGTAGCACGGGAAAGGTACATATTTAATTTAGGATATTCTTACAGGTAACAGCAAAAACTCCAGGATTTGTGTTTTTACTGTTTAATTCTAATTATATCTACAAATAAACACCAATTAACGAGCACAACCACAACATAAATGATAGACATATCTTCGTGACATCACATTCAATTGCTGTATAAATCATAATAACGTACCTGTTAGGTTGGCCACATACTGGTGAGATTGACGCTCCGATTTAATTGGGAAATGTTGGCCTGAATTTGGTTTTCGGTTCAAAATTCAAATCTAAATCAAATATATTTTTTTTATTTGTATATAATTTTTTATTTGAATATATAAAGGTAATAGATAAAAATTTATATTTTATATTTGTATTTCTTTTTCATATTAGATAACAATTAATATCTGAATTACAACATAAATCCAGCATATTTAATGTATGAGAACTAATTTGTTATTACAGGGCTTTCTCCAAGTACATATCTAATACAAGCATTGCATGAGTCATGGAGAACTCTTAATAGTTCCTTTTGTAAATCTTAATAAAACAACAATCATAGGCAATTCTTAATTAAAAGTTGATCGTTTAAGATATTTTAAATATTGTTTCCAGGCTTCTGTTTCTTTAAAACGCCCGCTTACTTTTATAAAAAAATCATCCCTCCACTGGTGAGTATCAGTACTGGTTGGTCTGTGTAATCTGAGGGCGTGTGTAAGTACTTATGAATCTTTTATTATTTTTAAAATGTTATTCCATACCTAGGATTACAATACGTTTCTAAAAACATATAAAAATTTGAATGCAGCAAAATTCGAACCCGCACCTCTTGGAAATCGTCCAAGCTCTCTGACCGCTAAGCCATACATTCTACTACCAGCAATGTCGAAATTCTTATACGTTTTATTACAACTTATTTACGTTGTTATGCATACTTATGCATAATTGAGTACTCAGAGAAACAAAATGAAAGAGACACGTGAAACGCAGTTATTTGTCGAATTCAACTTTAAGAAACAAGGTATATTTTAATACACAATGTGGGGTATCCTTTGCTTCTGTAAGTTTTATTTCCCGTATTACTCACTGTAATAATTATGTCACGAGACATCACTCTTTGAAAAGGCCGATCATTGAATATTGCGTCACCTCCCAATGTAATTTATGTATTATAGTTTTTGCTTTAATCCTTCATAATTTTGTAGCGTCAGCATATCAGTCAATACGGTCATGCCAATAAAACTCTTCTCTAAAGACTTTAATCAATTTCTTAGTACAAACTTATAAATTAATCTGAATAATTGTGTTGTTTATATTTACTCTTAAGTTTTATCGTTATATTTACTCTTAAGTTTTATCGTTCTTGTTAAAGACCTTAAAATTATTCCGAAATTTATTTGGGTTACATTCTTATTAAATTTTTATAGGACGTTGTGTTCAGTAAACTGGTCTTATCAGCCTTTTAACGCCCACAGTTGGACATAAGCCTCTCCCAGGATTTCCACGACAATCAATCTTACACTTCCTGCAACCAGCGGCTGCATGTGACCTTGATCAGATGGTCATCCGGTTCCTGGTCGCTACTCAAGAACCTTACCGCCCCACCAATGATCAGTTCTCTTCGCTATGCGACTATGTCCTAATTTTAAATATACATATTTTATTTTACCCTTTTTTTGCTATCGCTTTCCAATATCTTGCATAGGTAACAAATTTTAAATATTACCCAGTATTTACATTCCGCTTAGTACACAATAGGGTAGCGCGTGTTTCCCCCGCTAAACCATCATAAATCACTTATTAATCATTACGGAAACCAATAAGGAAAATAACAGATTGATGATATGAATCAATAGGTACTAAAATACAATTCAATTACATATTCCACTTACGCGTCGTATGATGTGACCGCTTTCAAAGTTCACGGAATGTTTAGTAAAGATTTTTTCGTTTGATTTGTTTTTAGTGAATCGCTATGTCCTTCATAGCAAAGTACTTGTTAGAGAGAACCTAGTGTACTCCGTACTCCGTACGTCCAAAGTACTCCGTTCTCCACTTTCCGCTCGAATACAAGATTTTTTTATATAAATATTTATTTAATGTTAACGAAAAAAGGTTGTAATTGTGTACAATCGGTCAAAAATATATAAATGCCTTAAAAATAATAAAAAAAATATTTTTAAAGAGTTATTCCACAGTCAAGATTAAAAGATATCTTTTCAAAAACGTATAAAATTTTGAACGCAGCGGAATTACTAACTAACGCATTACAAATAATTAATCTCGGCTAAAATAAACAAATATTAGTAGGTAAATATATTTCAATATTGTGGCTTAATTTTTCTTATATGAAAAAACCGCCACTCAACACGCAATATCTCGAATTTGGCGGAAATCGAAGTATCGGAATCTTGACACTAGGTATTTTCTATCTACCCTGCGATACGGGATAAATGCGTGTAAAACAAAAAAAAGTATGACAAACAGAGAGTTACGGGTCAAAACACTCAGTTCTTCGCTTTCCAACCGAATTCCGGACACTCCCTACCAAGTAGTAGAACTTATCAATAGATTCTTAACTATGACTCTTGACACTAGGCAAAAAGTATAAAGCTGCCAAAAAACAGGTTATTGGCAATTTAATTTAATTAGATACAAATAAGCAATAAATAGATCAACTTAATAATGCACTTGAATCATGCGTCTTATCAACTTGTAAAATAAAGTAATATAAAATAAAAAAACTAACCCCAATTTAAAATATTTAAAACCTCACTAATTTTATGAACACTCAAAGAAATAGAATTATATGCACATATATGTCGTCATTACATTAAGATTAAGAGAAGTGCATCCCATAAAATTATATAAGGAATAAACATAAAACACTTTTCAAAATACATATCAACAAGTCAGTCGTCCAGTGCACTAAATTCTTTTAGGTATATTGAACCCAATCGCATGCTTGTATTTTATTCTAATTGACTGAAAAACATTATTTTCATATCCGTTTTGGTAAAATAAAATGCGGCGTTGAACACTCAACCCGCAACAGCACTCAACGGAGTGTCCTGATGCTAAATTGTCTCTGACAGGTTTGCTATGCGGGATAAAGCTGGTGAGAAAACTATATTTACAGTATTTCCATATTTAAAATAATAATATTTAATTTTGCGGTATTAGAACTTGATACTGCTCAAGCACTCAAAGATATAAGTAAATTTAATTAAAAATCTTATGCGGCTCTTAGGTTATTTGATATTCGCTCGCTTAGGTTTATAATAACGAAATTAATTAATAAATTTAACATTATTATTTTAAGAGTTTATTATAAATCGAACATTTAGTCATAATATTGTTATACTGTTGTATTTACAAAAAAATATATTAAAATTTCGCATAAAAAATAACTAGTAGTAAATTACCACAAAATTATAATTTAACATTTGAGCTCTTTAAGTGCTTCTTGTATTTTCTTTTAGATATTCAATAATCAGGTTAGTATGAAAAAATGAAATAGTTATTACGTATTTCATTTTTTTTACTAGCCAGCTCTACTTAGCCGTTGTTGAAGCTTACCAATATGTACTAGTTTTATGATTTAGATGTCTTAAAATCGGAGAGAAAGTTAAAAACAGAGTTTTCTAAGCCCTCACCACAAGTTTTCTCTTCAGAAACACACTCTTTTTCCCTATATTCAGGAGTTACGTTCAGCTGTAAATTGTTTTTGTTAAATAGACTTCAATATTTCCTTCAATAGATATTTGTGATGAAAAAATATTACAGAGCCGATACGAATTATTAGTAATATCAGAGTGAATATTAAATAAATCCAGAGTTTAAAGCCTAAAATACACACTAAATAATCTTAGACCTAGCCTTTTCTACTTTAATATTTAAATGAGAATTTATTTGGCTTATAATAATATTTGGCTTTGAGTAAGTAGCAGCCACAATATAACACACTGACTTGTATACTATTTTTTTAGCTTCACGTGTCTATACACTCCGTACTCCACTTTCCACCGAATTCGAAATATTATGTGTTGAGTGATAAAGCTCAACGCCGCACTTCGTCTTACCATAGCGAGGAAATGATAATATTTTACAATATAATCATTCCCTCGAGTGGGAATCGAAGCCACAAGCGATCGCGTTTACATTCAGACGCTGCCTCATTGCGCCACTACCGGCCTTAACTATAATTACATAGTGCAATATTTCAATAAAATTTCAATTCAAATAATTGTGTTAAATTGTAGTAATCCATTAGCTATGACTTCAGTGGTTGTTGGGTAAATGTTTCAAGATCACTGTATCTTGACTTCACGTAATATAGTAAATATTAAACGTATGATTTATCCTTCGTAGTGTCGTTAAGCCGACATTTGTATAATATAAGTAGTAAAATTTAATATATAAAGTAGAGTAACCGAAATTGTAAATTCAGATCAACAACATAATCCTGCTTATCTACGATTAACTATATATATTATCTATATTATTTTTAATAGATCGTTGTTACCTTTACTAATATAGTTTTGATTTTACCTAAATCTGCGCTCTTCTTCTTCGATTTTAACAAAATTAACAAAGATATAAATAATTTTTTGGCTATTAAAATTATTGCTTTCATAAAAGTGATTCCCACATTTTAATACCCACATTATAAACCCATAATGTATAGAGATTCTATAATATATTATAATTCTTAGGTTGCTTAGTAACGTAGGAATGTTAAATCAGGCAATATATCAGATAGAAATGGAAGAATTATATATATATATATATATATATATATATATATATATATATATATATATATATATATATATGCGAGAATTTATGAAAATGGCTGATTACATACGAGTATGTTACAGTTTACATTATATTTTATTATATTTTAGGCAAAACTTACTTAACGGATTAAGTTTAATCTTAACAATGATAACATAAATGAAAAAAATAGACGATTCATAGACCTAGTTCAATATATGTAAAAACTTACACAAAGGCACAATATTTATCTGATATATAGAAATAGTAATCAGATCGAAATCAAAAAGTAAATGTATGTATGTATATATTTTTTATGTATACTTTTAATGTTATGATTTATTTTGGTCTGCAATAAAGTATATTCTATTCTTTTTAGCCCCACGCTCTTATCCCGCATAGCGGGGCAGTACCAAGTGTCAAGACATTCCGTACTCCGTTCTCCGCTGAGTTCAACGTCGTGTGTTGAGTGGCGGAACTCAACGCAGCGTTTTGTCTTTGTCTTGACCAGAGCGAGGACATGAAAATAATTTTAAATATAATCATTCCCCCGAGTGAAAATCGAACTCACAACCGATCGGGTGTACAGTTAGACGCTGCTCCACTGCGCCACGATCGGCCTCATATTTTATTCTATTAATTAAATATTTTATAAGCTGTGAAGAATATCATCAACAAATCTTTATATTTGAAACAAAATCTAACATCTACCTACGATAATGTACAAAATTTATGACGCCACAAATGCAACATGCACTTAAATAAATGAGTGTGTTAATATTACTATTGTATGTCAAAACGTCTATAGACAAGACAACCATACAGTTTTGTTAATGAGCGTCTCTAATGAAATGAGACAATACTAATAGGTCTGAGTGGTCCGAGTAAATATATTGTTTTACGAGCGGCGCCAGCGAATGTAGCACATTTCATTACTGCGAATGCAAACGGTACCAATGAGAATTATGCAAGATTTATTTAGAGAAATACAATGTTTCAACACACTTTGTTAGAGAAAATGCCACCGTACTGCAGATAGGATATCTTAAACGTAACATACGTTGAATACATTGTAGAAAATATTTATGATAATAAGATATTTGAATTTTGCGCTTTTACACATTTTAAATGAAACTATTTTAAACTTCACAGCTAGTTGTGACCTCGGACTGATGTAATGTGTTGGAAACGTCACGTTTCCAAAAATGTATTTACTTGCAATGGGTACATCCTGTCTGACCAGCCTTCATGTCTGTCCAACTATATTCAATTATTTGTCATATTTTTGCCCAATTACACCATTTTTACTGTAGAACAGGATAATCGAGAGAACCTAGTGTCAAGACATCCCCTTCTGTCCTTACCACCTGAGTTTCTTTTTTTTATTATATATTTATAAATTGTTACTATTATTATTATTTTTTTCCTTTTAATGAATAATAATAATATTTATTCATTTCATTAACAATAGTTTACAATAGTTTCACAAACATTTCATACACAATTCGGAATAAATTAAATGATGGAATTTGACCTTAGACTTTGTTTAAACTTGGTATTCCTTTCATTATATATTATAAACTGATTAAACAAAACGAACACTAAATTATAGAAAAGATTTTCACAATATGTTAGTAAAATTGCATTTAAAATGATTACGCCGTTTCTGAGATTACCGTGCACAAACAAACAATGAAATCAAATGAAATCTTTTGAGTTTTAATGCTTTAAAAATAATGGTTCTTCGTCCAACAATGGTTTTTCTTACCTCAGTGTTTCCATTTTATTATACTATATCTATATGCATTAAGTTTAAACATTGCAACAGGACATTGGCTGTGAGGTGGCTTACGTGACTGATACCACTTACACTCAGTATCCTGGTTGGACGATGTTTCTTTTATACATATAAATTAGGCGACAAGACGACCATAAAGCACACCTAATGAGAAACGTCACTCTTTCGTCTTGCCTATAAATAATGCAGCGCCAGTCATAGCTCAAAATGAAAAATGTAATATGCATATCGTTACAAAAAATGAATTCTTGTACAAATGCGCGTGCGCATTCAATTTTGCTATGAGTTGTTAGTTACAAATTATAATATTTAAAAAAACCTTCCAATTTAGCATAAATATAACCATGTCCATTTTGCGGCCTTCCAGCACCCAAATTGTGATGCGACTTATTAAATAGGTAGTAGAGAGCAGAGTGTTTGGCTTTCTCCGTTTACAAGTTTTTTACAAGTTTACAAAAACAAGTATTTATTATATATTTTTTATCTACAGCTATCAGATCGTACGTATCAGTAATCGATACCTTGTTGGCTAAATAAGACATATTCAATATCTAGACTCTACATAACATATCTAGATAATGCTCTTTCTCCAGAACATAAAATCTATATTGCATTGTAATATTTTCTTACCTTGGCAATGCACGAATCAACACCACTGAGGTGTCAGCAGGGTTAAATAATAAATAAATATTCTATAGTGATTTGATTGATATGTCCTTACGTGAACACTTTTTCAAGGATTCGTACTTGCAATTAGTCAAGTGTGGATAGTTGTATACAAATATTAAAGATGACTTGTCAGTGGAGGATACGTGATAAGAAATTTATTTAGAGTATTAAGAAAATAATAATAACTCTCGAATTTATATATCGATTCTTTAGGTTAAATATTATCACCCATAATTTTTTAAAATACATCAAAAATGAGATATTCTAATGAATGTTCATTTTTATGCTAATTTTCACAAAACTTTTTGCTTTACAAGATTGTATTTTAGTTAAAAACCTTTTTCTAAGTAAAAACAATTTTGTTGGCGAAGAGTTGAAATTTCAACTTCCGTAAATAAATTAATATATTTATTATATTTAAATCAACACAAACTAAAATCTCAAATAATTTAGTAGAATAAGTTATAGCACTTTTAAGATGTGAGATATAGATTTTTATTTTCACTGCAGACACTTTTTTTTGGATAAAGGTATTTAAAAAAGTTAAAGTATTCACTATTCAAATACCAGAACATTTTAGAATTTTATCGCTTACAATACTTACATTCGAAATATTATATGTGAAACTTGCGAAGACTAAAAATTTTATTATATACTCAATTTTCTTCGTAGCCAACTAAAAAATAACATTGATGGAAGACTAATTTCTCACTTTGTTTAAAAGTACAGTGCAACCTTGATATCACGAAATTGAAAGAATTTTGTTATATACAAATAATTTTTTAATGTGAGGTTTGCCATACCAAAGGTTGGTCTAAAATATCTTATAAGAAGGTAAAAATTGTTACAAATTGTGATGTGTGAAATTTAATGTATTTCGCATTATCAGTTATCTAACTGATACAAATCATTATATTGAGGTCATAAATTAACAAAATTCGGTAAACAGAGGTAAATAATACTTTCTAATATTTTAATTGCAAGAATTGAAAATTTGTTGTAAAAAGGCTTTCGACAAATGCATTCGTAATGGAACAGCATAATTTACATTAGCTTCTTTGGGTAGTTCTAGGAGATATCAAAAAAACGGAATAATGAAAATCGTTATAATAGGAATACACTGTAATTACAAGGTGTTGTGACATTTATCTCCCCCCCCCCCCCCCTGTAGAATATATATAAATACTATAAATATAAAAACATGCTTTGGCTCATGATACGTCTCGCGATTAGGACCCAATATCAACGTATTCACAATAACTCAAGATCTTTTAGAGATTCAGAGACCTATTATCTTAAAATTAATATAAAACTTTCAGAAGAGATTTTAGTAAGAGATTTTAGTATGTAAGATATTTCGTTGTAATCACTTCCAGCTTTTCCAAGGAACGCCGAAGATGCGTCTTATTTAACCCTCTCTTATAAGTATCCTTTGTTGGTAGTCATAACAGAAGGGAAAATAGCTCAATGGCCCCCCCATATGCCGTGAATACCGACCGATCGGCGGACCCGACCGACCTTAGAGTGAACCCTGCGAGACGCAACGGAAAATCGAACGTATATGTTACTTACGATGCCTTTGCAGACGAACAATTATTAGTTATTTGTTCCGTCCGTGTAAGGATCCCTCAATGAGGTTAATACGCTTAATACACTTTTAAATACATATCTCGATGCTTAAAATTACTTACGATATATCTTTACGTACCTTTTACGCTTATTATATTAAGAATATATTATAATTATATATTTGAATTGGTTTGTGAGACCAATATATTATGCCGTCAATTGGTTTGTGAGACCATTATGTATCGTAGATTGGTTCTTTAGACCATTGTATGTCGTAAACTGGTGCTTTAGACCATTACATGTCGTAAATTGGTTTGTGAGACCAATATATTTCGTCTATTAGTTTGTGAGAACCAATATAAGTTGAAGATACGTCGATTGGCCTGCCCGACCAATATTACTTGCCGGTTCGCATATCAGTTCAGACGCACAACCGCTAGACGGCCGTTTGTTTTATATTAACGCACAGCACATACGTAGCAGTCGTTTGTCATAACTAACAATTAAACTCGGTTATGCGTTCTATCACCAAACAAGACGCTAGACAAATCGTTGAACACCATTACGTACTACAGCATTTCGTGACATAATAGTATAGCTCTCCTCGTAAGGAGGCAACTAAAACATACTTCGAAACGTATGAGATATAATAGCGTCACATAACCATTCATCCCACACCAGGGGTGTAAAACAACATAGAAACAGTTGAATCTATGTCCGTCGCCGTACTGGTATCGCATGTGCAACGCAAGACAGCATCAGAAATGATACAAGTCGCGCCACCGACATCAGTTATCAATAAGCTGTAACACTCACCGAACCCCGACGGTCGCGTGTCGCAAGTTATATCAACGTCCGACGCCGTACAAGCATCACTTGCGCAACGCGAGACAGCAGCAGACTCGATACCAGCCAACATCGCCATAGCAGCTCACCAAAGTCAACTACAGCAGCTTGATCAGTAAGCTGTAACGCTCACCAAACCCCGACAGTCGCATAACGCGAGTACATGACGGATCTCCTATAAGTTTAAGAATATTATATAAATATAACCATAAATGCTTTATTCGTTTAATACATGATATTATATTAATTATGATTTATTAGTTATTGTTTGCAGAGCTTAGTATAATATTAAATATTTTATAATACTCAATAAATGCATATAATAATATGTTCATACAACACTATTCAAAGATGGCGCCAGACGCTTTGGTATATTTGTATTACAAATTTCAAATATCCCTTAGAATGTAAATTCTAAACATTTAATTTCTTTAATATAATTATTTTTACTTTATTAATTATAATATTATATTCATTTAATGGCACTTTTATATTAAAAATGGAAAAAGAACTTACCAACAAATTTTTCTTATTATAGAAATGTAAATCTTACCGACCACGGATACCACAAAAGTAATAATAATCATATTCCTATGTATTTCCGAAATTAAATATTTTTATTATATTCACTTCCAATGTGTATATATTTCTATTATTCCAAATTAAATATTAACAATATTCTCAAGCGTCCTTTTCCGCACATGACGCTCCCGCCAATCCTTCTTCTTTTTTTAAAAATCCATTGCATCATTCTAGACTGCCAGTAATTCATTCAGCCAAAATTATATTTAATAAAAATAAAATTGGACACCGTCCAAGAGGCGCGGTTTCGAATCCCGCTGCGTTCAAATTTTTATACGTTTTTTCAAAAATGTTTTCTAATCCGAAGTGTGGAATAACACTTTAAAATAGTAAATAATAAAATTATTAATTATGTTATTACTACCTAAAATACCATACAAAATAATACTTAACGTTATTATTAAATTATTTGTACAAAACATATTTATGTATAGTACGTATCGCTACAGTGTGTTCTGTTCTGTAAATATTTTACATGTTTTTTTTTATTTATTTATTTATTTGTGCAACAAGTGAGCCTACCACTTATTAGTAATTTTTACTTATAAAACTATATTTATAGCTTTCTAAATATATTTTTATACCTTTCTAAATATTTTTTAAAATATAAAACATACCATTTGTACACAGTAAGGGTTGATTTATTAAAATCTCTTTGATTTCATCAAATTCAATTGAAGATTTTTCAGCTAATGCAGCGCATATTATTACAGATAAAGAACCTATAATAGCATCGAAAATTGTTGATACTTGTAATATTTTTTTTAGTAAAAATTTAAGTAAATTATTTTGTATAAAATATTGTTTTATAATACATTCATATGAATTCAAGAAATACATTGAATAATTTATTATAGTATAGATTAAGTAATATTTTCGATATAAGTAAATATACTTACAATTTTTTTTATATCTAATATTCCTCGTATTTTACGAGGTATAATTCCAAAAAATTCCACAAAATATTTAAAGTAAATGAAATGTTTTTATACGTTTTTTCAAAAATTTTTTCTAATCCTAAGTGTAGAATAACACTTTAAAAATAAATGAAATATGTTTATTTAGTATTTATTTGTATTTAATTAAATAATGGATTTTATTTTCAGCATCTCACTCTATTCCATAGACTTTGCAGGGTAATCAGAGAGAACCCAGTATCTTCACCAACTTTTCTTCTTCAGCTACTTTAAGTTGTTTTTTATTAAATGGCGGATCTCCACGCCGTGATTTATCTTACCACAGTAGCGAAATGAAAATAATGTAAGTATGATAATTTTACCAACTGGAAACCGTTATGTTTATAGTCAGACGCTGCCGCATACACAACGGCCTCAAGCTACATTTGTCTTGAAATTAAAGCATTGTGTGTACTTACAAATATTTTAACCATCTTGCTGTTGTGGTAAATATTATCTATGAAAATTTGTAAATAAACAAATGCTTTGTTATAATTTCAACTTTCAAATCGTTTGTCAAACCGGAAGGACCACTTTATTTCCTAAGATTCACGTATACACTTCAATGTAGAGTGAAATAAATCAAACGTCACCGTTATAGGAACACTATCTTAGTAATACAATTGGATCATGAAACTGGTACACATAGCCAGGACTTCCGTGAAGGCAGTTATTTCTACGTATATGTAAATTATTGTATGAATACTTTTAACCATTTTTTTATATGCAACTCAAAGCGATGGAGCTTCTAATGTTTTTTTAAGGCTTGAATAATAATCTATTAATTATTTTTATTCATTTTAAAAATTATTAGAGGAACATTTTTCTAAATATAAATTAGTCAATGTCTCGCTGCTCGAAGGTTGACATTGTTATAAAGCTAGTCCCAAAATTTGTTGAAATACTTGTTATAATCACCAATGTACCCCATATTTGCAAAGCACAGTACATCAAACAATAAAGTTTGAATTTATATACGAATAATTTCTATTTGTTTATTTTATCGTTAAAACCAAAAAAAAATGCAGCATCATTATGTGTGTATGTTCTGCACTGAGCATAATTTTTTACATGAAAATTGTCATATCCAGTTTATAAATTATTTCATGTTAATAAAGATGAGTTCATAACCCAACACGTAGTCTCAATTTCAGGCGGAAAACAGTCAACGTAATACCTTGACACTAGATTGCCTTTAACTACCCTTTTTTAACAAAATCTAGTATAATTGCTACAGTGTCATCGTCTATGGGAGGAATGTATAAAAAATCAATTGTAATATTCATTATAATAACGCATTCAATTGCAATAAAAGCAGAGATAGATGACAACGATACGACGGTTTAATGCCACTATATTTTTTTGAATCAGAATTTACATTTTTTATAGTAAAAAAATAAACTTAAAGTATTACTTACTTAGTTTCACAATATAGAGTACGAGTGTAGCAAATATTGAATACTAGGGCAACTCATATAGATAATGTAGATAATAAAATAAACTGATGCTGATTCAAAATCATTTCTCAGTGTGGTAAATATTTTCTTGTATGACGTAAATTTTGAGAATATGCAGTATGACAAACCGCCTTTAACAGTCGAAGGGGCGAGTTTAAAAAATCTGTCGCAAATTGGTTTTGTGGTTACGAATCCTACTGAGAAGCTCTGGCTTCGGATTTCTACAAGACAGATGGAACTTGTTGCTCATGGCTTGTACCGATTAGAAACTCGGACTGAGCTTCTAATCGGTACAAAGGTTCAGTATAAAGGTTCTCCTCTTCCACGTTATTACAGAAGATAAAGTGAGAATGTGATTAAAAAGAAAATTACTGTATTTATCAAGCAAATGGTGGGCCGAAACTTTCTTTCAGCGTTCTTCCTGTCCCAACCAGTACCCAACAAACTTACTTATTGTAAAAGAAAGTAAACAAAATAAATGGAAACCATAGTCATTTATTTTATACAAAAGTAACCATTGTCAAATTGCACAAATTACAGGTATCTTTTTACAATTTCTTTAAAATTCCGTATACCTATTTTGGTCTCTTTTTTTATAAAATTAAGTTAGAGTCTGTAACAAAACAATTATATATGTAGTACACACTTCTATAATTCCAATAATAAGATTGACGCCTATTGGAAATACTCGTAGAGCTGTGAAAATTGGTGGTCTGCATTCTAAGTAGCTCAAAGTGTCATATATTGTAAGCCGTAAGTGAGAATCTGTAATGATTGCAAAAATGACTATTAATTAAACAGAATAAAAACTAAATTATTTTACTTATATCTATGACTGTTGCGTTACTGACTGACTGACAGATAACACACAGCATTAACTGTTGAACTTAAATACTGAAGTATGATGTAATACAAGTCAATGAAGAGGAGAATATATGTAAGAGGCAACGCTTGTTATCGTATGTATCAAAAATTTTGTATTATAATCTTACTTAGTTCAGTAGTAACATGTTTACAAATTAAGATATTATAAAAAAATCATATATAAACTATTTATTTGTTGAATTTAAAAAAAGAAAGCAACTGCACGTTGCAACCCAAGGGTGGAGAACCCTTTTTGCATAATTATATTTATTTCTAAAAATTAGTTTTCTTTTAAAGAAACTATTATTAAGAATTACTTTTTAATAATACAACAGACTAAAAAAATAAAAAAAAACATATAAAGTGTATTTATATCGAAAATAAAAAAAATGTTAAATTATAAATATAACTAGTCTCTTACCAATTCTACACAAGAGCAGTTGCTTTCCCAAGATTACTTTGATTTTATGAAATTCAACTAAAGCCATTTCAGCTAATGCAGCACACATAATCAAAGGCAGACTTCCTAGTATGGTGTCCAAAAAAATTGAGAATAGACTAAAGTAGCTCACCCGTATAAGCTAAAAACACAAGTAAAAGTCTTTGTTTGTTTATTTAAAAACAATCCGTTTAGTTCAGTCACTCAATGAAGTTTATTGCTTCACTCACCAAAGAACCTGAATTTAAAAGTCCACGGGAAACAAAGATTATATTTTTTAAACAAACTGCCACAATTTCAAAAAAAATCTAAAATAAATAATTTGTGATTAATATTTAGTAAAATGAATTCATTTTTGCGTTCATTTTAAAAGAATCTTATTTATTAAATTATGACCAAGTGAATATAGTAAATGTGTGTGTATGTGTTTATATATATAACGCTTTGTAGTCGAGGTAGTCAGAGACAATAGAACGCGAAACGTTACGATCCCTGTCTCCAGTATATTCGATACTGTGTTTTCGGAGGTCAAGCGAGGTCTCCCCTGAGCTCTCGTACCACTCACCTCTGCTTCATAAATCTTTCTTACGATTCTTTCATCAATCATTCGCTCAACGTGCCCAACCACCAACCACCCGAGTATATTTTTCTCCATTCTTATTACAACATTCGCGCTTACGCCTCCCATTCTGCGAATCTCTTCGCTGTGTATGCGGAATCAGTTTAGCTGGTAGTATACATTGATATTAAAAAATATAAAGTATTTATCTTTCTTTCATTCTTCTTTTGATACACCCACGTTTCCCTGCCGTATTATAACGTCGTACAGATACGTTAACGTTTTGCCGTCGCATCAATGCAGCCCTGCAGAGCACTGTTAACCGTGTTACCGGCAGCAATACTCCCTTTCACGTCCATATATATTTAAAATATATAATTAAGTAGAGTAGTTAGAGACTGAGTAGAGCGGACAAAGTCCTGATCCAGCGATGGAAGGAGTCACCGGCAGCATGGCCATGGGCCATGTTAGATAGTGAGAGGAACTGGTTTGCGATGGACTTCTTCTGTGAGTCATTAATCGCACTGAAGGAGGCCGCGGAGGGGGTGCGCGTATCGCGGCGCGCGCGTTTGCATGACAATGCGATACACTATTCTCCAATTCTTCTTTCTATCCTCGAGGACCTGCTGTGTGAGTGTGAGTCATGGTGATTTTCCTGCGAGTCCTTAAGACTACAGGTGCTGTAGTAGAAATCCCGTAACACCCTGAAGGCGACGGAGGTCTGCAACAGACGGACTGACCACAGGAGTCACAGTGACATGCACAAACGATCCTGCAGCGTCTCACTTAGGTGGAGAGAATTCCCGTTGGGTTTTAGTGGGTAGTATCAGGTTCACTGATGAGTCATCATCTCCGGTTTGTAAACCACATCTGCCTTGCACTCGGGTGGTCTGCATAAAGAGCGTTTCCCAGCGACAAAAAAATGAAATCAGAGACTAGGATATCTTTTTGCTAACTTGCTATTTAGGAAAAAACGTAAAACCATAATATCATGTTACCTATTATTACAGTTATTGAACTTAAGAAATAAGTACTGTTTTATTATATATTTAAACCATAGAACTCAAAAGTCTAAATCTAGTATATACATATATTAATTATTTCATTCATTCATTCGGTCACTCTGTAAACTCTGTTAGAAAATGTGACGATTTATTTAAGATGGCGTCAGAAAGTGTGACAATTATGTTTATACAAGTATGTTAGTATACTTACAAATATTTTAACAAGTTTACCGTTCTCTTGCATATTGTTTAATAGATGTTTGTAAATTAATAAATGTTTTGTTATTAATTCAATTTTTTCTTCCTTTGTTAAGTCTATTAAATAACACTTTAACTCTAAAGATTTTCTTAAACAGCTCATTGCAGAACGAAATAAATCAAATGTCACTATTGAAGGTACGTTACGTAAATAGCTTGTTAAAATTATAGTGGATCCATATATAGACAGACCAGTCCATCCAATGTCTTTTTGTAACCACGCATAAAAAGCACTATGTATAATTTTGATAGAAATTTGTAGATACAATATGTAAAGCGATGGTGCCTCTAACAACCTTCGTGGCATCGACAATAATCTATATATTGTCCGGATTCCTGAGCAAAAATTGTCAAACAAATATTCCTCAGTGTACAAAGCGGATAAAGAATAGATCAAAATTTCTATCGTTAATAATAAAAATGGAAAAACATTCCAACGTATATCAGTGAATACAAAAAGTTTAATTATAATACAAAAAATTACAACACTATACGTCAAACAGTAAATCATGACGATGTACTTAAAGAATTTCTGTTTATTTATTTTATAATAAAACCCGAAAATAATTCTTAATATTAGTATATTTTGTACGGAGCGTAGCTTATCACGTAATAACTGGAACATCCAATTAATAAATGCTTTCATTTTAATGACACTACGGTACACGTCTAGTATGTTGTCGCTTGCGCTGCGGAGTGACAAATGTATATCAAATTCAATTTTTCAATGGTCTCTAATAATTGATTAATAATTTATAAACATGAAGTAAGTAAGTATTATACATGACATATACTGAATCATATTTTTACATTCCATATAAATTTTATTTTAATTTTTACTATTATCACAATAACATACTATAATGTCAAATGTATCTTGCTAGAACGTCTTTTACTAATGTGAAAAAAATCACTGGTGACGAAAATTAAAGATACAAAAAAATGAATACCAAAAGTAAAGAATGTCACAAATTCAGCTTGGAATGTTTCGCCATCATGTCGTCTCTCTAATAAAATGCTTTGGGGAAGCGTTTCATAACAAGAAGCTAGTTCCATGCTCACCAACCAGGTGTCAACGTCAAAATTATTATATATATATATATATATATATATATATATATATATATATATATATATATATATATATATAAATAAAATTCATATTTTTTTAATAAAAACCGTGGATCAACGCAATTTATAGATATTATTATATATATTATATATAAAGATTATCTAATCTTTAAATTTAATCCTCTTTAATATCGGACGTAGTTATCATAAAAGCTTAATTTACATTACTACATTAATGATAAAGCTTTGAATATTAACTATATTTGAGGCAAACGTTTTCTGTTTTTTATTTACCTTCACGCTTTTATTGTTAAGATTAGTGTTAAGACACTCCGCATTTTGCTTTCCGCCGAATTGGGATTGGAGATCCGCTTCGCCTTACCAGAGCGTGGAAATGAGAATATTTTAATTATAATCATTCCTCCGAGAGGAGGGGAATACCCACAACCGATCGCGTATATTTTCTTGACTAATAAACTTAAATAAAAATTTAACATACCTGTGGACAGTATAAGACTATCCACGTGGTTAGTAATATTTTAATTAACCGCTAATCAATTTAAATTTCAAGTTATCTATATATTTTAAGGGCTATTCATTTATATATGGAACAGATTTTAAGGTTTATTCATTTATATATGGAATAGAACAAATATCTAAGTATAACAAAAAATCACTTTAAAATTACAATAGTTAATCTGAGCTGGGCAGATTGCAAATTTTCTTTCCTCCTTAACATCTGCTTTCGCCATCACCAACCTGTGATTCCTGCCCTAGGAGCTACACACAAATAACTTAAATCTCTAAAGTCTCGCCCGCCTTGTTCAACAGAGTTAAATTTCATTTCTTCTGCTCTTACGTGATCCTTTTCCCTAATAACCTTGACCACATACCATTTACGTAACCCTCTTGATAAATGTGTTATAGATTTGATGATTCATACATTAAAAGTAAAAACATAAAACTGACAAAACTTATAGATATGTATATAGAGCACTATTAGATACTATAAATGGTAGGTAAAATTAGGTTAGTAATTGTAGTTGTCTATGTCTGGTATGTCTGGTAAGACAAAATTACCAAAATATATTTTATATTTACATTCGTAATTGCCGGTCAATTTTTGCTATACGTCACATGGTGGATGGTATGCAGTACAGATCAATATATTTAATAATCACCCATCATAAAGGTCAAATAAAAGTTTACGGAAGTTTCTTACATAGTGTCTAACTTGGTCTTTAATTTTTTTTTAGCTTTACGCTGTATTCCTTTCGAGGTAGTCAGTCAGGACGAAGCGCCAAACGCTATGGTCCCTGTATACCTCTTTTGCCTCGTCTACAGTCATTAACATCTTCATACATGTCCTTCGGAAGATCCTCATCCTTTTTACGTGACCATCCTACAGTATAATTGGTACTGTGTTGATCTTCTACCTCTCGTACTACTCACCTTTGCTTCATAAATCTTTCTTACCATTCTCTCATCACTCATCCTCTCGACGTGCCCAACCACCAAACACTTGAGCACGTTCTTCTTCATTCTCATTATAACATACACGCTTACGTCTACCATTCTGCAAATCTCTTTGCTGCATATACGATCAGCTAAATTGATTCCGCATATCCGGCGAAGAGAATGCATTTTTAAAGCATTTATTTTTCTTTCATTCTTATTTGACATGCCCAAATTTCGCTGCCGTATAACAACGTTGGTATCAGTAATGCATTGTGAGCGGCATAACGTACAGGTATGTTTTGCCGTCGCATCAATGCAGAAAGAGCATCGTTAACCCTGTTACCGGCAGTAATACGCTTTTCTACATTCATTTCGTATCTTCCATCTGTACTAAACTTACCTCCCAGATATACCAACTCATTCTAATATCTTTCAATCTATCCTAATCTTACATTTCGTTCTTACTCCATCTCTTTCAAATACTAGAATCTTAGTTTATATCCCATACCCTTCTTTTAGAATAGTGACTAATGGTAACGTGTAACTCGCGTTCTGATGATGCAATAAACACTGCATAATCTGCGAACAACAGGATATTAACTGTCAAACCACCTATCTTCACCCCTATGTCACTTTGTTTTACACGTCGGAGACAACTATCCAAATACAAATTGAAAAGCCAATCATGACATGGCGGAACCCTATTTAACATCTGATTGGATATCAAACTAAGGCGACATGACAGCTCCCACTTGTACAATGACTGGGTGGTCTCAATAAAGAGATTTTACAACCTGCAACAAGTGTCCTTTCTCAAAGTACCAGGGCAGTATCTCCCAAGATTTCGTTCTTACAACCTCGTCAAATGCCTTTTCTAAATCCACAAACGTACAGAAAATTTTCAGGCTTACAGCTAAAAACTTTTCCGTGATCATGCAAACAGAAAAGACCAAATCCATACAGACTATTCCAGGTCTAAATCCTCCTTGGGCCTTCCACAAAAGCCTTTCGGATGTGCTCGCTAGAACTTGACCTTTCATCTTATACAATTAAATACAACTTCAATATGAACTTAGTTGTAACAAACAATAAGCAAAGCCTTGGAAGGAAATATCGTTTAAAAACTCCATACAAAACATCTGGCATAGCAATTCCTCCTCCCATTGCCTGAATTGCCAGGGTCGTGAACGAAACCTGACACTCAAAGAAAATTAGAGCCCTGGTATCAATGCAGCTAGATTAGTCAGGTTGCATTTTTAAATAAGGCACATTTCGTATAAGTATTAAAAAAAACATTTGCAAATTCTTTCATATTCATTTATTTAGGCCAAATAAAAAAAATCTTAAAGGTTAATTGTAGTTCTTGAGGGCCCTGAAGCTTAAAACTTTTTTTACTATCTATACAGAATCTATCAAGTACTTATTATAACAAAGACATATTTGAAAATTTTAGTTTCTTATCAACTGAAGTAAAATAATTATATATGTATACGACGTTTGTAAAAATCCCATAATTAAAGTAATGTCGATGGAAAAAATATGTAGAACTGAAAAACTAGGCGGCCTTGTCTCCAAATAGTCCAGAGCATCTTTTATTATAATGCGTAATTGTTGATCTATAAAAAATATTTTATACATCTTATATCTAAAGTAAACTTTAACATAAATTAAAAAAATAAGTACATGAAATTGTAGTTTTCATGACACATAAGAAATAATAACTACAAACAAGAAACCAATAATAATTACTTTTAAACAAAAAATATTTTTTTTCTAATATGAAAAATGAAAATTTGGCTTAGCAATATTATAAATCGATAGAAACAAAATACACCAATCAGTCATAGCTAATATCGTCATTTTTTTCTTATATATATTATATAATATTTAATATTTAATTCCAATGAGGTTTTAATATAATTTATAAACAAAGCAATATCTAAATTATATTTTAATTGTGAACTTGTAATAAAACGAAATTTTTTTCAATATCAGTTTTATAATATCTTATATAATAAGGTAAGTGATTCTTAATCATTACCTACCTTAATTATTATAATATTCTTTATAGCTATTTTTCAAATTTTCAACTTACTACCATCACAAAGAAGAAGTTGTAGTCCCAAAGTAGCTTTTATTTCTTCATATTCATTTTTAGCCATTTCCGCGTATGCGCCACACGTAAAGACATAAACACTAGCGGATATACAATCAGGTATAAAAAAAAGGAAATAGTGTATCCCCTGAAAATAATACATGTTCTTATTTAAATACTTTTTCAGTCAACTATACAGATAACAATTTAGAAGTTAATAATTATTAAATACCTTTTTATAACTAATTATTTCAATATATACTACTTTAAAATAACCATAAGAAAACTTTTTCAATATTAACTTACTTTAATTTTTAAATTCAATAAAGAATTGCAGAAGTATATTATCATTTTAAAACAATGAAATGTAATTCCATAGAGCATCTGAAACAAATATAATATAAATTATAAGCTGTCAAATACCGACGTTTTATATGACTATATTTTTTACTTATTATTGTAGTCTCTGCAAATATTAACGGTTGACATTAATCTCGCCATATTTTGATCTATTACAGTAAAGATAAAATAACTGTACAGTGCTTCGATCCTAAATTATTCCGTAATTTTCCTCAACCATGACTTTTCTACGACCAAGCTTTTTCCAGCAACTTTTCATGATGACATATAAAAAAACATGATAAAAGTTCTTATTGAATATATTTACACGTACTATAAATGCGCAACTTAACGCTGTGTGACTGTTTGCAAAAGCTTGCGTTTCTGATCAATCTATAGTAAAACCAAAAAATATTTATAAATATGTTGTTATGTACTTACAAATAATCTCGACATTTTGCTATTTTTTTCAATATTATCCATGTAAAATTTATAAACGTGTAAATGCTTCTTTATGATTCTCATTTTCATATTTTCATTTGATATCATTAATTTAAATTGTAGTGTTTTTCTAATTAATTTCATTCTAGACCAAAATATACTAAACATAATTGTAGAAGTATAGTTGGAGAAGTAATTCGAAATTATAAAAAGACTTATACAAGTCAACACAACTCTAACACTTGAGTCAAATAGTGGTACATAGTATACAGCATGTATAATTTTAAATATGACTACAGCGTATAAAATATAAAGTGAAGATGTCTCCATAGGTTTCTGAGCTTTCATTAGCCTGTCTATAGTTTGAACGCTTGTGCAATAGTCTATAAGAAATTTTTCCTTAGTGAATATAGAAACCAGTACGTTGCATACGCATTCTAATCCGACTAGGACATCATTTATAACAAATATAATGTTTATACTACGAAACTTAAAAAAAATAAAAAATAAAAGAACTGTGGCACCACTATAGATAAAACAGTATAGCTTCGCAAAACGACAATATGTTATCTGTGATTTATTTGTCTCATAATATAATCCAAAAATTAATCTTAATGTCAAAACATTGTACACGCAACACATTTTCTTATGGATTATTTTAATAAACTCATTTATTTTAAATTTCATTTCAACAGAGAACTCAATGACAATGACTTCTAGTTAATATAAAGACGAGCCCCAAAGTAAAAGCGGAAAAATCGATACTAATATCGTAAAGTACCGCATTATAATAATACATAATCAGCAATCACTTTGAGGGTAGCGTCGATTAATTATTCACAGATGTTGTCACTTTGATATAATTCAGTGACTAATGAATATTTAAGTGTGAATTTAAAATATTTACTTTAACTTATGCGTAGACAGAAAGTGCCTACTGTTAGAAAGCGCTGAATTATATATTATAATTCGAGATATTGCGTGTTCAGTGGTGGAACTCAACGTCGCGCTTTGTAGGCAAGAACGAGGAAATGCAAATAATTAAATATAATCATTCCCCGACTGGGAATTGAACCCATAATCGATCGCGTTAACAGTCAGACGTTTTCAGTCAACACAAGCACAAAACTAAAATTGGATTACAATTTTACTATACATAGATTGCTAACACAGTATACATTCAGAATTAAATACGATAAATATTGACTAAATGATACAATATTTTAAAGAAACATACACACTTAAAAAAAAACAAGAAATTTAAAAAAATTGAATTTGCTTATTAAGTGAAAAATAAATATAATATAAATACTAATTAAAGGTTAATAATGAAAGGCACAGATGTAATCTCAACACGTAATGAGTCGAATTTAGCAGAAAGCCGAGTATGCAGTGTCTTGAAACTATATTATTTCCTGTCTACCCTGCTATGCGGGATAAAACCGTTAAGCTAAAAATGCTATAAAAATTTAATACAATCTTATATTAAGTGTCTACCTACAAGCAAGCTCAAGTTTTATAGTTATTTTAAATTATCAAAGTGAATCATGTGACAACAATTTATAAAATCGGAACCACTCAAAGCTTTCCTGCAGCCAGCGCAGTCATCTAATGTCATATTCGCTTAAAGTATTTATAAGTATTAAATTGTAAGTATATCCATTCAAATATAAAGACCGGTTGCAGTATAGCATCGTCTGGCTATAAACGCGATCGGTTGTGGGGTCAATCTCCACTCGAGGGAGTGATTATATTAAAATTATTTTCAAGACATAGTGTAGAAAGTATAGTCTCGAATTCGGTGGAAAACGAAGTACGAATTGTCTTGAAACTAGGTGCTTTCTCTCTACCCTGCTATACGGGATACATATATACATACATTTACACAATATTATAAAATATTTTGATATTATACTTACCACTACGTGCTATAACTAACAAATTAATAATTAACATAATATGATGTATTGAACGAATATGGTACGTGGCAGATAACGTTTTTATAGTGATCATTGTATGATCTTATTTCAATAATATTCTTAAACATATAAGAGACCCAATTTTGCTCGGCGTCACTGACACAGTTGGCTTCGGTGCTATGGCGATGTTGGTTAGTTGTATCAAGACTGTTGGTGTCTCGCGTTTCGCAAGCGATGCTTGTATGGCGTCAGATATTGATACTACTTGTGACATGCGACTGTCGGGGTTCGGTGAACTTTATAGCTTACTGATAACTGATGTTAACTGTCTTGCGTTGGACATGCGATACTTAGACGGCCACGGACATAGGTTCAACTATTTCTATGTTGTTTTACACCCTTAATTTGCGATAAATGGGTATGTGACGCTATTATGTCTCGTGCATTTCGAAATATGTTTAAGTTGCTTCCTTACGAGGAGTGCTATACTATTATGACACGAAAAGCTGTAGTATGTAATGGTATTTGCTTGCTTATCTAGCCCTTGTTTGGTGATAGAACGCATAATGTGATACTCGACTGTCAGTGTTCGGCGAATCTATTGCTGATATCTGATGTCGGTGACACCTAACCAAGTTTAATTATTGATTACGATTTATATTGGTCTAACGGACCAATCTACGTTATATAATGATCTCACAAACCAATCAATGGCTTATATTGGTCTCTTAAACCGATGAACACCATAAATTACGAAATTATTATAAACATGAAATTGATAAAAAAAACTGCTGTACGTTTATGAAACGTATTGGGCCGTTTTGCGTGTCCGAATTGATATAAGAATTGACAATTTATATAGGTCTCATAAACCAATTCAAATATATAATTATAATATATTCTTAATATAAACAAGCGTGAAAAGTACATAAAGAAATATCTTAAGTATCTTTTTATTTTATAAGCGTATTAAATATGAACCTTATTGACGGACCCATACACAGACGGAACAAATAACTAATAATTGTTCGTTTGCTAAGGCATTGCAAGTAACATATATGTTCGATGTTCCGCTGCGTCTCTGAGGGTTCCCTCTTTGATAGATCAGGTCCGCCGATCGGTCGGAATTTATAGCATATGGCGGGTTGGGGCCATAATCTATTTTCCGTTTTGTTTTGACTATCAGTAAAGGATACTTATAACAGATGATTAAATAATACGCCTTTCAGCTTTTCCTTAGAAAAGGTTATTATGGTTAGTTTTATATCAATGTAAACATATAAGGTAGGTATTAACACACACACACATATGTATATATATATACATATATATATATATATACATATATATATATATATATATATATATATGTGTATATATATATATATACATATGTTTGTGTGTGTGTGTATATAGCTAGTTTTGCGTGCAATAATTGTTAATTCGTTAAATATTAACCAAATTCAAAAGGGACTATAAGAGGAGCACCAGCTCTCACATAAAAAAAATCAAAATTGTAAAGTGTTTTCCTTTTAAAATATTACAATCTATAAGACAAAAACTAATATTCTTTGTAGTTCCAACAATGGCCACGAGCCCACAACCAAGATTGCCTTATGCAACTTTCACGTCTTTGTCTACCTCTAATCGTGTATGTAAGAAGTCGATTGACCGCAAATATGTCCATCCAGTCTCGCCACTGAACCCGGGTATGTGGTGGACGTGATGTGACCTGGGACAGCTTTAGGCTTTATTCTGCCTATCATTTTTTTTATTTTTGACCTTTTGACTTATTTGTACATAACGGACATGTATAGCCTGGGCCTTTTATTTTCTATCATATTTTTTTGTCCTATTTTCAGAATTCTATGTTTTTATGAAGGGTTCTCCAAGATATATTTTGGAAACTTACACAAAAATGTAAAAATTTTTCAAATTCATTTCATTAATATTTTTTAAACTTATTCATTTCAGTATGCATATGTTGACAGTTCTTTGTATGATTGACATTAGATGCGTCTACTTTCATTGTAAGTGACGAAATTTTTTTATCTTAACAAAATCACGAGGCTATGTTTGAATTTTCAAAACAATTTATTTGTCATTCAAATACATTAAAAACTATACTGACTTCATTTATTGAGAATATTTTACAATGCATAATTATATTACACAAATATTTTATTTATCCGATAGATTTTGATATTGTTTCTATTCAATTGATTGGAGTAAAACAATTATATATGTATACGATATTTTTATAAAACCCTTTATTAAAGTAATGTCGATAGGAAAGATACGTAGGACTGAAAAAGTTGGCGGCCGCGTCTCCAAATAGTCCAAGGCATCTTTTATTAGAATGCGTAATAGTTGATCTATAAAAAAACATTTTATAACCTTTATACCTAAAGTATACTTTAAATACATAAAATTTTTTTAATATATTTTTAAATAAATATAGCCATTTTCATTTTTATTATTTTCCTTTTATAAATTTATTTATTTCCATTTTAATCATGATATATCTCAAAATCCGCTCGAATTCGTGAGGAAATGAAAATACAATCATTCCCCATGGGAATCAAACCCACAGCCGTTTGCGTTAACGATCAGACGCTCTCCCACTGCGTCATGAACATCATGAAACGATTTCACGTCACCATCAAAATTGTATTTAAATTATTTCTTATCTTATTTTATTATTTTTTGTAGCTATTGTGTCAAATATTGATCTTACTGTCATCTGATAGAAGAAGTTGTTGCCCCAAAATAGCTTTCATTTCCTTATATTCCTCCTTAGCCATTTCCGCGTATACGCTACACGTAAAAATATAAACAGTACCGAGAATACAATCAGGTACAAGAAAAAATAAATACTTGATGTCCTGCAAGTAAAGAAAATTCTTATTATTATTATTATTTTAGCCTAACGGTTCCGTACTTCGCTTCCCGTTGAATTCGAGTCATTGCGTGTTGAGTGGCGGAACTCAACGCTGTACTTTTTTCTTTCTTACCAGAGCGACGAAGTGAAAATAATTTAAATATAATCACTCCGCCGAGTAGGAATCGAATCCACAACCGATCGCTTTCACAGTCAGACGATGTCACATTGCGCCGCGACCGGCCTCATGATTATATTCTCGGAAATACAACGATGCCTATGACAATATTGATTTTAATAATTAAATTTCAAAAAGGAATAGTAATATTAGTTTTACTTTTTTTCTTCTATAACTTACGTAAGTTCCATCTTTAGCTTTGACTTCCATAAAAGATTTAGAGCAGTATATTATCATTTTAAAACAATGAAATATAATTCCATAAAACATCTGAAACAAAAAGAATAATACAAATTAACAGCAGAATACAGACCATCGTGGCGCGATGGTTTTGGATTCGATTCCCACTCGGGGGAAGGATTATATTTCAAATTATTATCATTTTTCAGGACGGAGTGTTCTGACACTAGGTTCTCTCTGCCTACCGTGCCTAATCGTGAAGATATAAAAAAAGAACATTGACAAATTTATATACTTAAAAATTCTTTCTTTCTTGTAGTGGTACATATTTTGTCGTACACTCGCCAAGACCGCTTTGAACCTTTAATAATTGGTTAAGGTTTTTCAGACACTTTTCTCTTTACTTTTCACGCTGTGTGACTGTTCGCAAAAGCTCGCGTTTCTGGTAAATCGTAAAATTAAATAGTATTTATAAATGTGTTTACAAGTACTTACAAATATCCTCGACATTTTGCTGTTTTGATCAACATTATCCGTATAAAATTTATAAACGTGTAAATGTTTCTTTATGATTCTCATTTTCATATTAATATTTAACGTATTTAGTTTAGATTCTAATGATTTTGCAATAAATTTCATTCTAGACCAAAAGATACTGAACATAATTGTAGAAGTGTAATTGGAAATGTAATTCGAAATTGTGATAAGATTTATAGCAATTGTGGCTATTGTATCAGTATTGGTTAGTGTTAAAAAATATGTAGCGTGAATAAATTTTAAGACAACTATTACGTATAAAATATAAAGCGAAGACGTTTCAAGTGATTTCTGACCTTTCAATAGCCTGTCTATAATTTGAACACTTCCACAGTAATCTATGAGATATTTTTCCTTAGTGAATACAGCAACCAGTACGTTATAGAAATATTCGAGGACAATTATGATTAAATATACCATAAATATAATGCCTACATTTGAATACTTTAAAAAAATAAAAAGTAAAATCAGACTACTAACGCAGTAGACTAAACAATATAGCTTCGCAAAATGGCAGAAGGCTCTCTGTGACTTATTTGTTTCATAATATAATCCAAAAATTAACCTTAATGTAAAAATATTATACACGCAACACATTTTTTTATAATAGTATTTAATAAATTTGTTAATTTTACGGTTCATTTCGACGGAGTACTTAAAGACAGACACTTCAGGATCATATTAAGACATGCCCTGATGTAAAAGCATAAAAAATCGATTTTAATATCGTAATTTACTGCATTGTAATGATACCTAATCAGCTATCACTTTAAAGGCCAGCACCAATTTATTACATACGGATATTGTAATATTTCAATGATGAATGATTATTTAAGTGTAAATTTAATATTTATTGAAATAAAAAACTATGACACATTACTTATTTTACTTGTAAGTCATAATAAGTTTATTAGATGTTCACGGTTAAATTTTTCGTAGACTGTAATCTGAAAATTAAACACCACAATGAAACATAGAGAACAGTCTCACCTCATCCTGTTCTATACACTTTAAGAATCAGAAGTATGAAACTATAATGTTTGTAAATATTATAATCAGTTATGACGCCTTAACATGAACAATAAAATTTATCTATAACTTTGTGTACGTTTCGCATGCGCCGGCGCCGTCTGCCCACGTGTTGGCGCCTAGGACAAATTATATCGGTGAAACTATACGAGTTTCTACATTATAGCGGAACAACTATACTACAATTTTAAGATGTTATTTGAGGCCAGTCGTGGCGCAGTGACAGCGTCTGACTGTAAACGCCATTGGTTGTGGGTACGATCCCCACTTGGGAGAGTGTTTATATTTAAAATTGTTTTCCCTTCCTTGCTCTGTTAAAGACAAAGTGCGGCGTTGAATTCTACCAGTTAACACGTAAGGTCCCGAATTCAGTGGAAAGTGAAGTACGGAGTGTCTAACCTGCAATGCGCTACGGCATATGTAAGAAATCTTAAAGCTATGTAAAAAGAAATAGTCACTCTTTCTGGCGCCATCTTAAAATGTCACATTCTCTGTCATTTTGGACCGTCACAGTGTTATGCGTGTTTACTTAAATTGAGAAGTGACTTATAAAAATTTTTTATTGATATTATAGAGACAAGCTGTAACGTTCATCTCCCCCTCTCTATAAAGAATGCTAAAATAAAACTATTAAAATATACTATTCCATACTACTATGTATGGTACATGATATGTCTCGCAGTTAGACCCTATTATCGTCGTGTTCGTATGTAACTCAAGATCTTTTAGAGATTTAGAGACAACAGTGACAACAAATGTTAATACCTACCTATTATATTTAAAATTGATATAAACTTCCAGAAGAGAAATATTCCGTTGTAATGTTGCCAGATGATGCGTCTTATTTAACCCTCTGTTATAAGTATCCTTTGCTGGTAGTCATAACAGAAAAATATCGATCGGCGGAACCGACTGACCTCAGAGTGAACCCTTCGAGACGCAACGGAACATTGAACTTGTATATGTTACATTGTATATGTTACTTACAATGCCTTTGTAAACAATCAATTATTAGTTATTTTTTCCGTACGTGTAAGGATCCCCCCATGAGGTTTATACTTAATACGCTTTTAAATACTCATGTTCTTTAGACCAAAGTATTTGGTAGATTAGTTTATGAGACCATTATATGTCGTAGATTGGTTTGTGAGATCAATGTAGGTTGAAGATACGTCGATTGGCCTGCCAGACCAATATTACTCGCCGGTTCGCATATCAGTTCAGACGCACAACCGCTAGACGGCCGTTTGTTTTATATTAACGCACAGCACATACGTAGCAGTCGTTTGTCATAACCAACAATTAAACTCGGTTATGCGTTCTATCACCAAACAAGACGCTAGACAAATCGTTGAACACTATTATGTACTACAGCATTTCGTGACATAATAGTATAGCTCTCCTCGTAAGGAGGCAACTAAAACATACTCCGAAACGTATGAGACATAATAGCGTCACATAACCATTCATCCCACACCAGGAGTGTAAAACAACATAGAAATAGTTTAATCTATGTCTTTCACTATACACGTATCGCATGTACAACGCAAGACAGCATCAGAGAAGATACAAGTCACGCCACCGACATCAGTTATCAGTAAGCTATAAAGCTCACCGAACCCCGACAGTCGCATGTCACAAGCTATAGCAACATCCAACGCCACACAAGCATCGCTTACGCAACGCGAAACAGCAACAAACTCGATACAAACAACCAACATCGACATAGTTTAGGTGAACCACTCACCTAAGCTAAATATAGCAGCTTCAGTGGCGTCAAGAAACATTGGATTGCTCCACCGACATCAGTTATCAATAAGCTATAACACTCACCGAATCCCGACGGTCGCGTGTCGCAAGTTATATCAACGTCCGACGTCGTACAAGCATCGGTTACGCAACGCCAGACAGCAGCAGACTCGATACCACCAACCAACATCGACAAGCAGTTCACCAAAGTCAGCTATAGCAGCTTGAGTGACGCCAAGCAACGTTGGGTTGCGCCACCGACATCAGTTATCATTAAGCTGTAACGCTCACCGAACCCCAACAGTCACGTAACGCGAGTACATGACGCATCCTCTATATGCTTAAATATTCTTAAATATGTCTTATATATAATATGTATAATATAAATATAACCATAAAATGTTTTATTCTTTCAATATATGATATTATATTAATTATGATTTATTAGGTATTGTTTGCAGTGCTTAGTATAATATTAAAATATTTTATAATACTTAGTAAATACATATATGTAACAATATACTCATACAACACTATTCAAAGATGGCGGCAAACGTTTCAGTATATTTATATTCTAAACATTTAATATAATTTATTATTACAATATCTTTAATATAATTATTAAACTTTATTAATAATAATTTTAAATTTATTTAATGGCACTTTTATATTAAAAATTAAAAAATCTTACCAACAAACTCTTCATACTATACAGAAGCAAATCTTACCGACCACGAATACCACAAAATAATAATAATCATATTTCTATGTATTTCCAATATTAAATATTGTTATTATATATACTTCCAGTGTATTATATTTATATTATTCCAAATTAAATATTAATTATCTTGTAAAGCGCAGATCCTTCCGCAGATCATGACGACGCTCATCCCCCATTCCTTTTTTAAAAATCTTTTGCATCATTCTAGACAGCCATTAATTCATTCAGCCGAAATTATATTAAATAAAACTAAAATTATTAATTATGATATTACTATCTAAAAATACTATATAAAATAATATTTAACGTTATTATTAAATTATTTGTACGAAATATATTATATATTTACTTACATATTTATGTATAGTACGTATCATTACAAAGCTCATTGCTAATTTTATGGCACAATTGGGATGTGTCTAACCATTATACTAGTCAAATTACATAACATCTAACGTCCGACAAGAAGTGTTTTCCAATTATTGGTAATTTAGGGAAAATTACTAATAATTGGAAAACATTACTTGTTTACTTACCTGTTTAAAAATATACAACAAAATAATATTGCTATTATTTAGTTAAAACGTCAATCTCTTTTTGTATTTTTTTAGCTTCACGCTTTTATCCTGCATAGCAAGGTAGACAGTAAACACCGCCAGTAGTGGTGTCACGACACTCCGTACTTCGCTTTCCAGCGAATTCAAGACATACGTAACTTTAATTCGTTCTTTTTAATATTTACTTCATATTGACATTTATTAGGTTTTTTCACACCGTATGTTTACACACACACCTTGTACCATCAACATTATCTAATACGAGATATTTATTTATGTGAATATTTCGCTTGACCCGTAATATAATCAATTTATAGTCAGTTTAATAATTTACTTAAATAATTCTAGCAAGTTATTAAATAGGTGGATATGATACGTGTTATATTACGTAAAATGCTTTCATATTTTGTATTACATAATAAGATTTTACACATTTTAATCAATTATACTTTGGTATTTGAAACCTATTTTTGAAAACCCGATCTTTCTAACACTTAACATTAGTATGTGACTGTGGATTTTCTCAAAATATATTTTCAAATTCCAAAATATATGCAATTAATCCGTTTATAATAATTTCATTTAAAACGATTTTTAACATTTAACTAATATTCGTCCGTTTGGGTGAATTTTCTGGTACTTTATATATACAGTATTTTCAATTGTAAAACGTTAATGTTATTACCCGTTATTGTACTATCTACTTTTTCTAATAAAGTACAAATATCAGCTTTATACAGTCAATCAGTTAGTAACGGAATTATTTTACACACAAGCTTATTTATGCTGATAACTCTTACACATATTGGCCAATTTCCATTTTATTATTATAAAAAATATATTTATTCTAACCTATAACCTTAACTGCTACAAAAAGTTCGAATTTGAACCTTGCTCTTCCTTTTAAGATAATATAATACTGAAGCTCAAAATGTATAATACAAATAGCAATATTCTTAGTAGTTCCAACAATGGCAAGAGCCCACAACATCGATTGCCTTATGCAGTTCACACGCCTTTCTCTATACGTCTATACTCAATATGTAGACGCCTAACCGCAAATATCATCTCCATCCAGTCTCGCTACTGATCGTTAGTATGGATTCATACAAAACAGAACTAGCAAAGCAACTGTAGAATTGTTTCTTTGTTTATTGACTGAATAGAAAAATATTAAGAAAAATATTTAAGGCCAACCGTGACGCAGTGGGACAGCGTCTGACTAAAAACGCGATTGGTTGTGGGTTCGATTCCCACTCAGGGTAGTGAATATATTTATATTATTTTTATTTCCTCGCTCTGGTAAGTGCGGCGTTAAGTAATGTAACGTCTCGAATTCGGTGGACCTTCCGGTCTACCTTCCTCTTTCTTTTTTAGTTGTCCCCTTGACAGTGTGACCATGATTGATGACGATGCATATCACTTGGAAATTGCAACACAGTGACCACGTGGTACTGTAAAGCGTACAAAACGGTGGGTCGGACTTTCCAAAATGAAGTAAGTTTTAAAGTCAAATTTATTATACAAAAATATACGCTTGGACGCTTTACTTAAGCATCTAGCTTATATTTTTATACAGTCACAATTATGCGTAGGTCTTCTTCGTAAATGCTCGTTACATTACTCTTTGTTTAAATTCAATTATGCGAATTAAACTGTATAAGGAACAAACAGAGAGCATCTCCGCCCACTTACTTGCAAATAATACAAATAACAAAAACATATTTTTATTACATAAATATGCGGTGACCTCTGGAAATTAATTGTAGACGTGTGAGTTGAACATTTTAAACGTTGTGATTTTAATGTTCCGTATTGTAATTTAATAAAGCTAAGTAGTTTTATAGCAATTTAATAAATTGCATTATCAAACGATTTTTTCTTAGAAATAATCTTTAGGCAGTAGAAATCGGTAAAAGTCTCTCTAAAGAAACTTTTTCTTTTAACTAGCTAGACAGAGTAGAACACTTGGATGAATTCCCTTGGCCAAGAGGCGCGAGTTCAATTCCGATACGAGCAAAATTTTTGTATGTTTTTTATGAATATGTTTAAAATAATAAATGGTTATATTTTGCATAAACAAGAAATTTCCAATGCGTTTGAGAAAACCGTATTAAATGTTTTGCGGTGTGCATGACGCATGGCACTTACTATACGCGCTACGAAATTCACTTCAGACCGGCTATTTTTACCAGTCCTTGCAATAAAGTGGCGATCAATGTGTATATATAGAGGAACAATATTTTACAATATTCAATCAAATATTCAATAATATTAATATTAGTCTTCTTTTTCCAGTCTTTTGCCGTACACAAAATAAAATGTGCGATATGATTAGCTTCGTGCTTCAAGAGGGTAGACAGGAAGTAGGTAGTGTCAAGACACTCCGTACTTCGCTTTCCGACGATTTCGTAATGAATTTAGAAATTAAAATAAATTAAAGATAATCAGTCCCCCGTGTGAGAATCGAACTCACGACTGATCGAGTTTACAGTTAGTATCTGTGTCAGTGCACCACAACCGGGCTCTGCCAGTGCAATATTCAATGAGCATAACAGTTTTGGGTTTAAGTTCAAAATATCTTTAGTCAATTTAATTGGTAGGCAATTATTGTCATTTGTATAAAATCCATGAAATATATAAAAAGAAATTCGATATAAATGACTTAACAGATAAAAAATATAGGTTAGATATACTTCTTCAAAACAGCAATCACAAGCTTATATCTTGTTTTTTTAATATTTCAGCCTGAAACAATGGTACTACAAAAATTCAATGTTTTATAGAGAAAAGTATATAGTGTAATAGTTTCATTGTGACAGATAGATGTAGGTGAAACATACTTTTTATATAACCACCACAATTAACAGAACTGTTGACGCCATCGCACCAAATTCGGCAAGCACTTATTTGAATTTCCACCTGAGATTTGTTATTATATTCCTTACTAGAGTTTGTTTGCTTATATTGTAGAATATTATTTTTCTCTTACCTATGGTAAAGCATGGTATCAATCATTTGACACTTGGTTCAGAAAAATAGCTAAACTAAAACAGACTATCTTATCTTCTATACAACATAAGTTTGCTGTGTAAAGATGAAAACAGATAAAGCTATTTAACAACTTGTTTATAACTTTTAATATTTTTAAGTTAGAGCACATAAGAAAAGAAACCCCTCAGCATTACATGGACATCCGAGTCCATCGTATTACGGAAAAGTAAAAAAATGATCACCTAATTATTATTTTATTTTTTCTTGTTTATATAGTAAATCATCACGATCATAAGGTTGCAAAAATATTAGAATGGAGTATTATAAAATTATAGAGTATGAAATTTCTAATATTTAAAAGTATCGCTATTATTTTCCTTAGCTTTTTCCTGTTGCAATATACACACAAATGTCCCTACATATACTACTAGCACTTTGCATAAAATCGTCGTAAGGGCGTCTTCAAGGCTGTACAGACTTAATGAATTATTTAGGTTTTCCATCACTCGTCCACAATGAGATCATATCTCGTGTCAGCATGAACGAAGCCCACGCTCGATCAGATGTTACTCAAAACGTTTTTGAATGTAGGCCTTGTCAACACTGTATGAATAATAATTGAAAAAAGTTACTAAAAGGAACACATTTAAAACCTTCTTGTTATCTTAGTTATAGAAGCAAGGGCATCAGGTCCGTACTGTAAAATTATTATGTCGTATTAGAGGTTCAGAGGAGTTTACATTTTTAGGCAAATCGGACGTCATAAAACGTTAAGTTAAGTTAAGTTTATTATATTATTTTAATATATTTTTATGCATTATTTTTAGTGGAGTGTGAAATATGAAATTTGGCATAGTTATGATATATATAGAGAGGGATTATAGAATTCTAAAATATTAGAACTCTGCACTTCCTTTCAATATAAATTATAACTATGCCAAACTTCATACTCCACCGCTCGCGTAATTTTTGTAAAAAAACAGTACAAAGATTTTGCTTCACGTATATTAATATATTAATAATTACATTGATTGAATTATATATACAGACAAACTAATAAAAAAGAATTAAAAAGGAATTAAGTTTAATTTTCATAAAACATAGTAGAAAATAACAGGCAACCATGTAAATTCAAAAATTAACATAACAACACTTACATAAACATTGTAAAATTCTAAGAACAAGCTAAATGAAACAAGATTTTCTTAGTAACTCTCATTACTACCATTTAATGATATTATGTTTACTTTTACTGACTAATCTGTTTTGAGTAAATCTCTAAACGTAAAAGTCATTCTTTTATTTACTTACGAAATCTCGAAAAGTATTTGAACTATGAACATGAATTTGGGTTTTAAAATACGACACCATTATCAGTTAAGAAGTCATCTACATCTAAGGAAAGAATAAATTATACCAAGGGACTGAAAAAGGAGACAATTGAATGTCAACTTCACTTTCTTCCAATATTTTGACATTTGGAATGTATTTTAGACTTTTTTTTAATTTAGGCTCGGGCAACACATAGAGGACATTTTTTAAAAACACTATTAATTTTAATTTAATATATAAAACTTAAAAAATAATTAAATTTAGTGTTTTAAAAAAATATATGGTTAAAATAAAATGTCTCAGATACGAACATGCTCAGCCTAATGGGCTTTCCGCATCAGTCTAAAGTAAAGATTTGGAACATGTGAATTTTTATTTAAAAAATAATGAAGACCAATATATATCTAAGTATTGTTCTTTACTTAGAACAAGATGATATTTTCAGGAAAACATGATTTGAATGCTTACACATTAATTTCTAAAAACGTCTCTCTAAATTTCACTGTAACTTGCGGACATCTAGTTGAATTAAATAGTGGATTATATTTGAAACAATACGTATCCAATCCATTGTACGATAAATCATGATGTTTCTTTATGACGCAAAAAACTCGCCACATGTTATAGGCGTAAAACTAATTAGAGTCTTAAATACAGAAAAATTATAAGCAAAATATATAAATACTTCACGGTTAAACGGTAAAGCTCTTTTTTTTTAATTTCATCCCTAAAATTGCAATTAGTAATTAAATTATTATTAAGTTAATTTATATATAAATTATCTTTACTAATTGCAAGGGTAACTATAAATTTACATAAAAGACCTTAGGTAAATTTATAGTTACTCTTTTTATAATGGCGTGCCATCGGGGAGACCTACGTCCGGTGTAATGGACGTCTTCCGGCTGATGAAGACGATGAGATTTGCTATTGTTAGAAAACGGAATCTAGATTATTAAATTTTTTTCTCTATTTTAATTTTATATACATAAAATCATGCATAAGCACATGTAAAAAAAGCGTTGAAAAAGCTCTTCGAAGTACAGTGTGTGAAATATTTTCCGCATATCCGCAAAGTACCACAGTTATATGACAAGACAATTGTTACACTGTAAGACCGTTGTTGACTTTATCAATATTTATATTTATGTGAAGCTCATCCCTTTACTCACTGAATGACCTGACCTGTCTGGTAATACACAGCCGAAATCGGGCCGAAGTTTGAAGAATATGATTCCTTGTAGAATTAAAAGATATAATAGAAGGAAGGCCTTTCTTTAAATATTTATGTTATTGCAAACTTGTAACTGCGGTCTTTTAGATGTTTGTGTCAACACAAGAAAGCTGTTTTTTTGTATACTAATATTATGAAAAAGTAAAATACTTGAACGCTTTATCTGAACAGTCCCCATAAGCATAAACTAGGTCAGAATGTATCACAATTGTTGTAACTTGTAATACTTAATTAAAAATAAAAATTCTTTAAATGGATCGCTACGCTTATTGCCAATAGGTAATTCTATTTCTCAGCATGACGCCTTTTGATAATATTGTACTGCCTCGTGTAAACGATTCTAGACATAATAATTTACGCGGGCGCCAGATTGCATACGTAGGCAGCAGGATGGATTGCATACCAAAAATATGAATGCATAACCTTAGTTTTCTATTGTTTTGACTATATCATTACCAACCCAAACCTACGGTCTCTTGCCTGTCCAAGTAAAGCGAATTATCTTACGTTTGTGATACAAACTCGTTCATAATTACTTGCGCTTATAGATAATGGATATGAATAAGTTCTTGAAAATAAACTAATACCATATTAATATGATTTATGGTTATTTCTAAAAGGTAAATATAAAAGAATAAAAATCTAGAATAAACTAACATTAAAGAATTAAGATTTTTTTAAAAATATTTTTCAAGTTAAGCAAGCCCTTAACATTTGCATCTATAATAAATTATTCAACGTACAATGACTTAGCTCATAAAACTGCTTATGTGACGCAATTTATTTTGTGTACTAACCTGTTAAATGACATTTTTGTCCGTTGCATAGGAACTTCGAAAAATAATCATATTCACCTTAACACTCTCTGTGTCTCGTCTATTAGCCATTCAGTATACAAAAAGAAAGGGTTTTAATATACACAGAAGGTAGATAATTATTTTATTTATTTTTTACCTAAACTTACATTCCACATTTTAAAGACATAAATCTAGCAATAATCTTATTTGGATAGAATAGAATATAAAGTCTTTATTATATACAGAGAATAATAAAGAATAAACATTTCACAAAACAAGAAATACATTATATCACAATGCCTTATTATGTTTAAATATAATGATCTCACCGAGTGGGAATCGAACCCACAACCGATCACGTTTACAGTCAGACGCTGTCACACTGCGCCACGACCGGCCTCAATCACTCCTTCTATGTTAATTACTTCGTCAAAGGGTACGGTAGACTCGTTTGAAACCTTATCTAAATCCTAAAACATAAAAAAATGCAAAATTCAAATTGTCGAGTACTTATTAAATCCCTATGATGCCACTGACAGACAAAATGGGTTCCCTATATTTTGTTTAACTTCAAAACTTCACTGACACCTAATGCCATCTTGAGTTCATTAAAGCCGATTCACACTATCAGTAAAGTCAAAGTTTCGGAACAGTTCTGTGGTTAAAGCTTCATACATTATCTATTAAAAATATCCTATATATAAATAATTTAAACAAAACGAAATATTTAGGTATATACTTAAATATAATAATGAAGTTAACTTGAAATTGTATAATGATGATTAATAATATAATTAATAAAAAAATATATATAATATGTCATGTACAAGTATTGATAAAGATAGAATTGATATACTTTATTAACAAATTAAAATTATAATCAATGCTAAAGTAAGAATAAATATTTATTTGATAGAAGAAATATTTTCTCTGTCACAATTTCACAGTTCAGTTCTCGCAGGCAACGACGCGAGCACGCCGCTAGTTCTATTATATATACAATGCTTAGCCGTCGTCAACTTGAAATCGTAAAAAAATCCACTACGAATAAAATTTATTGCCATATGTTAAATAGACCTAAAATAGACTAAATATAAACAACATTAATTTAACTATATATGTATTATGTATGTAAAATTAGACACAATTGGTATTCAGGACGCGTGACGAGTGATATAGTCGCGACGACGCCGAGCAGGTGGTGGCGCCTACTTTGATAGATATATATAAAAAATATAGTTAATTGTCATGTTCAATTTCAATGTGTCAAGGAGGTTTGTACTTGCCTGGTATGTATGGAAATTACCTTATACTACATTGAGTAGCAGAGTACCTGTAATATGAGATCCGGCTACAAATATTAAGTTAAGTAAAATTATTTGTAAATTTCAAATTATTATTAAAAAGATTGTAGTGATTAGATTATGAACATCAAAAAATAAACATTCGTGAATTTTACACTAGTGTAAAAAATCAAAGATAAAATAGATTATCCCATTGCGAACAATAAAACTGTTTCATCGGATCGAAAATAAAAAGTAGAAAGTTATCTATTACACGCTAATATGTAAAACACAATCTAAAATCTAAAAAAAAAATTCTTTGGTGGTCTATCTGATAAATTCAGAAAAAAGTTAAATTGTATAATTTTACCGGTTTATGAGTATCTTGATTTGGTACATTTAGGATTTTAGCACATTTATGGTTTTAGTACGTTTATGATTTTTGGTATGTTTATAATTTTTATATTACGAACAGTTTGCACGAGAAAAGATAATTATTGATTTTATTATTTCTCTTAGGATTTTTTTTATGAATTCTTACATTTTAAACTTCCTTTGGAAATTTATAAATATTTTAAATTCAAAATTAGCCGAAAGGGTGGTGGATCTATTCGGCTAATTCGAATTTTAGTAAAACCAGGAAACGTCATTTCATTTTTATATATGTATGTAGTTTGTTTGTATTGTTTGAAAAGCATAGAACAGAGTGACTTGATATTATCACATTCTGGTGGTTTTATAAAGCAAAATACACAAGAAAATGATCGATGACATCGATCGATAAAGGTGCACGAGATTAAAAAAATAGTAATTTACATTTTTACACGAAAGCTCATGTTAAAACTTTAAAGCATAATGGAAAGCGCTGGTCTGTAGACGATGGCTGTGGGTTCGATATCGACTCGAAGCATGGTTTTATTTATATTATTTTTATTCCCTTGTTCTTATATAACAAAGCTTCGCGATGAATCCCACCAGTCAAATTTTCGCAATATAGAAGAACGGTACATTTTGATTACATGTTTTATCTAAGTTCTCTGATGTGCGAAAGCATGAAATTAAAGAGCCAGCGACAACCACAACTTCGTTATTTTATAAAAGTTTCTTTTAATAGTATCTTCGACACGTTCGGGCAAGAATGTTCATGACGTAGGGAATTTGGATTGTGGTCACTTGAACATGTAAAAAATAGTAAGGGAGGAAGAAAATATATTTTTTATCAGCTTCACGCTTTATGCCGCATAGGATGGTAGACAGAAGGTACCCAGTGTCCGTACTACCAGTTTCGCCAAAATCGAGAAATAACATGTTGATTGGTACTCTACATCGCGGTTTGTCTTAGCAGAGCGAGTAAATGAAAATAATTTAAATATAATCATTCCCTCGAGTGGAAATCGAACCCATAATTAACCAAGTTTACAGTCTGACGCTGTCCCACTGCACCACGATCGGCCTGCATTATAGCATAGTGGCACTATAAAGTAAAGATTTCGTGGTCAACGCGGTACTTTACGTTTTGCGTATTTTGTGCTAACATATTAATTTATATTAACATGTATGTATGTACACCTATCAATTAATAATGGCCATTATTATAAATTGCGATTTATTGCAAGAAGAAAAACGACGCGAGGCAATAGTCACGTATGCCAATGGTTTATTTTACTTTGCATTTCATATTATGTATTCCGATCTTGTCTTATTAATTCTTTATAATATTTTATATGAAGGTGTGATAAAATTTAATGAATTTTACTACTGTAACTGTCCTGACAAAAATAAAAGCTTTTTTTTAGTTTAATAATACAAAATATGTTTGTGCCTTTTGTTTGTTATCTAAACATAAATTCATGTACTCTTTATATTAAGAATTATGTTTTTAAATAATTACTAAAACTCGAAAAAAGCTTTAAATATGTATTATTATATATTTTAATAATTTCAATTAGCTTTATACATTAAATTAAATTAAATTAATTAGCTTCTCAACAGAACTGCCCGATACTAGGTTCCTGTAGCACTGACTATACTGATATTTTATGTTGATTGACGTATTGAGGATTGTGTGCTTATAACACTTATTTATATTTTTTTAAATTTGATTTTTTTACATAAGTGAGTAGGTGCTTTCAAGTAAGTCGCTAAGCAACCAGGCCCGTTTATAATAATTTCATTTGAAAGGCGGAGCTTTATTGTTGCGGAGCTGTATTGTGTTATCAGAGCTGAAACCCGCAGAGCAGAAATATAAGAGAAATTTGGAGGAAATTATATTTAAATTATATATTTTGTAAATAAAAAATCGAATCCACAACCACTCGAGTTCACAATCAGACGCTGTCTTAATGCGCCACGATAGCGTACTTTTTTGCAGGTTCATCCTTTATCCTTGGCGGACTCAGAGAGAACGGAACGCCAAACGCTACAGTCCCTGCATACTATTCTCGAAGGTTAACCGAAGTCTCCCCGGATTTCTCGTACCAATCACCTTTGCTTCATAAATCATTTGACACCAAAATAAATAGAATTTTTTAAAGAGAACTTCTTATGTATTCGTTGTAGTTGTAGACCAGTTGCTTTGACTTTTACGAAATCAATCAATTTCGAAACTATCGCAACGTAAAGTGACGCAAAATCATTTGCGTATAACTTAACAGAGATAACATCTATATAGATAACTAGTTTTTCTATTACACATTGCCGCATTTTACATTCTGGGTAGGGCTTATAATCCAGCTTCGTATTTTCTGTCTCGGTATTTACGGGAATATGAATTTTCTATCCCGATATTTGCGGGATCCCGCATGATTAATTAGTTACATAACTACACATTTATTGATACTTTACTATTAGAATGAGATCAATCAAAATACCCTCTTTATTTATGAATAAAAGTCAGTAAAAGTCGTTAAAGTCTATCTATAAAAGTAAATAAAAGTCTATCTTCTACAAAGCTGTAATTTCGGGCTGGTTTTTGCTTACATTTTCTATACAATGCCAATAATTTTAAATGCACATACAATCCTTTGATTAGCCTAGCATTGATTTTAAGTATTTTATGGATTGATCGAGTCATTTTGACTTGAGAAAATTACATTAAAAAAATCATTCCTTCGTCATTGCGCTGTGCCAGTCTAAAAATCTCTTGCACCCGTAATCCCGCCACTTGCGGATTGGAAAATGATGCGGGATCCTCAAATACCGAGATCTCTGAGATTGGAAGCCCTAATTCGGGGTAAAAAGAATATAGTTAACCTTTCTTCCACTTTCTCATTCAACATTGAAAAGAGTATAGCTATCGCTTTGTAACTGTAGTTTTAATAAATTAGTGATTATTCTAATTTAATCAAGAGAAACAATCAACCGACTTCACAAAAATAAATACTCCTTAAGTGCGATCTGTACTGTAGCTCGGCGCTTACCGCCATCTAGTTTTAGACTTAATAACTTTCATATTTTCGGCCACATATTTAGTGAAAGTTGCGTAACTACAAACTAGATGGCACTTATCCAAATAAGTCTTCCTTCTCAGAAATTATAGTATTATTATTATAGTATTATAATATTTATATTTTATATCTAGTTTCTTTTATTTTTAATTTATATTTATAAAAATTATAAGAGTAGTGCTAACAGCGACATCTATACAAAAAGTTACCACTAGTTAATTATTTTCCTCCAATCAAAGATGGCGCTGGTGTAACGTTATAATATTTGTAGATATTATAATTGTTATGATTATAAGTAACATTATAAAAGAAGTTTAAAGATATACAGACATTGATGATTTCAATATCTCAATAAATATATAAAATAAATATTATTTAAGCTGAAACAAGCTGATATATTCAAATACATCTGCATAATATAATGAATGATAATAATCATAACGATATATTAATAGTAGTAACTAAATAATAAATATGCATTCAAGTATTTTTATTTTTATTTTGTGAAGGTTTAAGAAAGCTAGATGTCGACGAAAGAAAGAATTCCAAAAAAATAATTACGCCATCTGTATCTCAATCCTGTAATTACGTTATCTCTGATTCGTTTTCATTTGCTTTTTTTTAATTTAATACGAAATTGATAATATATTAACTTATATTTAATACACTGTAAAATGGTTATTTTATAAATATTGTAAATGCTGCTATTACTAAGGATACCTTTACTATACAAACTCTTCTCTAACAACGTACATTGTACACCTCTCCTAAAATATTGATCATGCCCAACGCCCAACTGCGCAACTGCGCCGAAATTTCAAAGAAGCTTAACGAAATGATAGACTGCATCTCTGTTCCGGGATAGTTTAATAACATGTATATCGAAAATAATCTTTTAATCGAAAAAACAAATATACTAGTGCAATAATTAATTTATATTTGAAGTAGTTTTATACAAACATGGGTAACACACAAACAGGTGATAAACAACACAAAACCGGTAAATCACCAGCAAAGGGCAAACATTTCATACGAAACTTGAACCGGAAGAGTTCGGGCAAGGAGAGTAAGAAACATGGCCGTAATAAAACTATTGGTAAACGAGAGACGTGCGATAAAGAAGTCGATAAAACATCCGAATCCGATAACAATGAAGGCATTGAGGCATCCGATAACGATACGGTCGAGTACTTCAAAACATCGGCTGTCGAGGTGGGGAGAGAGCGCACAGAGGTAACGGTGGCCAGGTGCGAGCCGCAGCGCACGGAGCGGCGGTCACCGACCCGCGACCAGTTACCCGCGTCCGTCGCGTCGCCCGCCGACCCATCCTCCTCCGACTCAGTGTTTACGGACCCCTTGACGCCGCTCGCCGTCGAGCTCAACCAGTGCTACTACTCTGCGGAGAGTGCGTCCAGTAGCGCCCACGAGGAACTGCCTCGCACCCTCACGCCACCTCGCGACGATGCGCCCGCGCAACTCACTCCCCGCAACGCACAGGCAATAACAGAAATGCCACATGATGACACCAGTACATCGCTGTCGACTCGCAACACAATGGAAAAAGAAGTTAAAAGTGACATTTTCGATGACATAAGTGACAGAGACAATAGTGAAAAGGTTATGGGCGCGATATTAACAAAGTCAAATAATGAGTCCTCAGTGAAGGAGCTCGAGTACAACCATGACTTTCTCGAAAACAGGTTGAAAGCCTGCCAGGGTCAAACATCATTTACTATATCGAGGCATCGGAAAGTGGAACTTCCTCCCGTCGCCGCAGACTCATCTCTTAATATTATAGACAACGGTAATAATGCAAAATAACATATCTTTATATTATTCAGTGCAGTACGTTGCATTTATCTTAAATAATCTGAAATATACATATACACATATGAGTAATAACAAATTCAGTAGCAACAGTCTAGATTACAGATGTGCGTAGTTACTATACTCTTGTATACTTCACAATTTCTTTTATCTACATTTTCTTACATTAACAAACTTTAGCTTATGATATTAATATAGATGTAAATAGTTATTAGATATTATAGATTACCGACTAATTTATAAATTTTACGTCATACTTTTATGGTCACATACTAATTAACTAAGTATAGATAGAAGTTAGATACTCTTTCTTTTTTTTTCATACGCAAAATTATGAATAACTACACTACGTATAGAAAAAAAATTGTTTAAAATCATACTCAATACACTTAAGTTTTCACCTTCATACATATTTTCACTTTCCGCCCGTTTGCAACTGCTGTGTGTAAAATCTATATTGTAATTACGTTTACTTATTTGAAACTATGAATAACACTACAAGTATGTGTCCGGGACCACAGTAGCACAGTGGGACAGCGTCTGACTGTAAACGCTTTGTGGATCGATAGTCACTTGGAGGGAATGGCGACATTTAATTTATTTTTATTTCCCCGCTTTGGAAAGACAAAGTGCGGAGCCAAATTCCGATCATTAATTAACACTTCACATGTCAAAATGGGATATTAAAATGTTAGTTTTAGTTAAGAATATTTGTTTGCTAAATTTTTCATATTACAAACGCGACAGTCCAAACAATAACGTTTAACGCTTGTATGTGAAAATTTTAGTATCTAACGTATCATTAAAAAAAGATAATATTTTTTTTGTCGCACTCTCCACACTTTTGCTTCCAGAAGACAAAATAGTACCAAGTGTAACTAATCACCACATTATTTCTCCATATAAGCACAAGATTTGTTCTTTATACAATTTCCATATTTATATACCAGAATAAAACTTAACTCTTATTCTGGGATAGTGCTTCATCACTTAACATACTTTGTTTACATGTCTTTCTTCACACTATTAGGGCACCAATAACACAATAGATACTCCGACACTTAGAATACCAGATTACTTATTATTTTTGCACTCTCCGTAAACTACCTTAAATGCTTTTAGGGTAAGCTCTAAGTATTCTTTGCTATAGGAACGTAAAACCGTGACGCTGTTAAGAAAAACTATTATAGTTCACATAACGTGAATCCAACATACGACCTTTTAGCTAACAATAAATCGACAAATTGTTTCCTTTATTGTACTGTATTTTGCAATATGTTTCAGAGACTCCCAGTACCCGTCACTCCAGCGTGAGCGACGTGCCGATGTCAGATTCGAATGTGCTAAGAAAGGTTGCCTCACTGACATTAGATAAGCACAGTGAATCTAAAGTTGTGCGCCCAAAATTTGTGCCCGAGAAATTGGATTTCCAAATTTATGAGAAATTTGAAGGTAAGTTTTATAGCAATACCTATTGAGTTTTGTTAGACACTATCTGTACATGATAGTAGTTGATTCGATTCTTTGTTGGTCAATGTCTATGTTATATAAAATAGTTTCGGTTCGACTACATATACAGTGCGGCGTTGGAAGCCGCAAGCTAACGTAAACATGCTTAAATACGCAATAGGTGAAGAACGGAGATTCGTTACTAAATCATCTAACTAACACGACGACTTTGTTTATGCTTAAATAAAAAATAAATAAAAAATAGTTTAAAAGAAACTTTGCATTTCCCGGCTCTGGACAGAAAAAATGCGGCGTTAAGTGCCGATTATTAATACTTTAGGACACCGGAGTAGGATATGAAAATTTTTTTTTAGTTAGAGTGAAGAACTTTTTAAGAAAATAAATAAATAATATTTAAAAAGTAACTTTTTTCAGTCTACACAGTCATAGTTGGTCTCCATATGACTAATCAAATTAGATGATTCCTTCATTTTTACAATAGTTATTAATAATATTTTCAAACGCAATTTCTAGTAAGCGAAGTAGCAGAAATTGAGGAAGAGCGTGATTCTTGCTATTAAGGAAACTTTACTCTTGTTACATAAAAAAAATTAAAAACATCTACAATTCAACTAGAATACATGAATCATGAATTGAAAATACTTACTTAAAAAAAAACAATATTTTTGTTGTTATATTAGAATTTGTAAATTGTTATATTGCTTATGAAACATTAGGTTATTCGCACTAGTTACATTAAATTTATTCAAAAAACTGAATATGATCACATGAGTATGTTCTCTAATGACTGTAACATATAAAATTGTTTATGCTATTAAACTTCATCAACTAGAACTTGAGAATTTATAATTCGAGACATTGCGTGTTGAGTTCCACCACTCAACACGCAATGTCTCGAATTCGGTGGAAAGCGAAGTACGGAGTGTCTCGACACTAGGTACTTTCTGTCTACCCTGCTGTGCGGGATAAAAAGCGTGAAGCTAAAAGAAAATCTTTTTAAATTTTTTTATTCAAGTTCATTTGTTTGGTAAAAATAAAAAATGGCATTTGCGAGGTGCAAATGCTATTTTTTTGCCACTCAATAAGACTATTTCACAATCTCTGAAGTGCTTAAATAAAAATGAACAGATAGATATATTAATAATATAATTAACTTAAGCATTCAATTTCTTTTGATCGTGAGCGCCCAACGAATTGAAAATAAGTGAATGAAGTATGAACACATAGATATTGTTCCTTATCTTGAATTACTCATTAGTATGTAGCGTTAATAGCTATTGCTATCTTTATAAAATCATTTCACATCAGTACCGATAAAGAGGCGCGTTTAGCGTACCTACGTGACCTATTAAGCCTGTTCAAAATGCAATTTTCGTCAAATCGTTTAAATTTTACAACATCCGTAGCGCACTATAACTATGTGAAGTTATTAAGCAAAAATCGGACGGCAAGGAAGAGAGTACAAGATATAGTGACTATATTAGGTTTGCATTCAGACGATCCAGCGCCTTTTACTCCTATAAATAATGTTAGTTTCTATAGTGTTTATGATAAGTGGACTAAAAAAAGAAATGCGCTTGTTTTATGTGTGACTAAGACCTTAACGTATAAAGACACAGTTTTATCCCGCTTAAAATTTAAAATGAACGTGTATAGTGAATATTTAGTTGTGGAGATTGAATTTGATTTGAGAACGAGAACCATGACTATGTTATTTTATTCCGAAATAGGAAAGTTTTGGATAATTAACATAGGAAATGCCTTTCAGGCGTGTAAATTTCATTTTAGTTATAGTAAGTCTAATTTATTATTTATAAATATAATATGCATGCTATTCATCCATTATTATTTTTTTCCAAGTTTACAATTGTTATTAATCATAATTCTATAGATATTATATGAAGACGTCATTTCTTTAAGCAACTTGACTTCAATATTATACCTATTAATAATTATTACATAATCTAATTATTCATTATATATTTATTATAACATAATAGAATTAAAAATGATGAAATTATTTAAGCTATGTATTCAAAACTAAATCAAAATTCAGTGTTATAATTTACACTAAATAATTTTCTTTACCTTTTTACCAAAGATAAAGAAAAAACATAATTATTTTCTTTAAGTGAATTGATTTCATTTCTACTTATTGTTATTATATTTTGTATCGTTATAAATTTTCTGGTATATTTATTTCGATTTCTTACAGTGAGACTTCAACTAGCTGGCAACTTTTGATTGTCAACTTTGTGAACTTTGTGTCAAGTTTTAATGTGACATATTGACATTTTTATTTTGGTTACAAATTTTGTGTGTTGTGTATGATTTCTTTTACTTCTTTTGTAGTCATAAAACAATCTAAACCTTACATGAACAGGTATTACTGATTAATATTACTACATAATATCACCAATGCAAAAGGAACTGTTCTTAAACTTTAAAATTTTCATATTATCTATTTAGAAAAATAATGTATACTTCTGTAAATTTAATTTATTTTCTTAGATATATGAATGTAGATTTAATTAAGTTACTTAGATGACATATATTTATTTTCAGGGCAGATGCTTTTAAACTGGTTTTTATCTTCTGTATCAGAAGATAGTCACTTAAAAAACGTCTTAAATACTCAAGATCTGAAAACACTTGGCATCCAGTATTGTACTCATTTACTTGCAGCAGGTGTACTTCGACAAATACCAGATAAGAATGCACCTACAGAGAGCATCTTTAAGGTATTTTACATTTGTTTTGTAATTTAAATTATAAAAATTTGCTTTTTTGTCTTTACAATAGAGATAATGATGAAACTTATTATATATACATTTTTATAATCTTTTAGCCTAACCTAATGTATTATTGGTCCCATATGGAGATGCCAGTATCACAACCAGTCACACCAGGAAGGCTAGACACAACCTCTTGGCCACCTGAAAATCAGCAAAAGAAACAAAATCAAATTATAAACAATACATTGGTAGAAAATGATTACAACAAACATAATATTGAGGTAATTAGAGATATAGCTGAAGCTAATCTTGTCATATCGAAGCTAAAAAAGAAACTACAAGAGTTAGAATATCAATTAGACAATTATAAAATCAATACTCAGTTTAGTGTTAGTAATAAAAATGTTGAGAACAATTTGTCAAATAGCCATCAGATTGAATTAGTTCATAAAGAAATACAGACAAACAACTTTGAAAAAAATAGGCTGGAAACTAAACCTGTGATAAGCACATATAAAGAAGATGATAACCCTTTAAGAACAAATGTAAATATGGATTCCAGTATAGAGTTAAGTAGATTAGGTTACAAAAGTGATTTGATGTGTAAAGATACACAAACACCAGTGGAAACAAGATCTGATAAAATTGAAAATTATTGTAAACTCAATAAAAGTAGAGATTTTAACAATTCATATTGGAAAGATGATATAATTGATAATAATGGAAATAACAACAAGTTAAATGGTAACAAAGAAATAGAAACATTAATTGTGAATGATTTATTATGTAACAGACCCAAATTTGTAGAAGAGCCCAAAATTAATATTACAAGTGAAAGTTCATCGGATGTGTCATTCATGAGTACAAATGAAGTGCTAAGCAATATAAGCAAAAATTCAACATCATCATTATCAGGAGAAACAGAAATTAATTTAATTAATACAAACTCCTCAAAGTTCCCAAAAAACTTGTTAGATGATTCTCAAGAACACATTAAGTGTACAGAACCCAAACAAGATATGAATAAAAAAGACATTGTTATGACAAATATAGAAACTTCTAATGAAGTTATGAATATTTTAAGTCAACCAATAGCCCCACCTCCTCCCCCACTTCCTGGAATGTCACCATCTCCACCTCCCATGCCAGGGACAGATAATCATTCCATAGAATTAAATCCAGATAATTATTTTATTTCACATGAAGAAGTTTCTTTAACTGCATCTATACCTGAATCTCCAACTTCATTGCAAGTTAAAACATCACCTATTGAACGCAGCCAGAAGTCTGACCAAGTTACTGTGCTTGAACACAAATCTTCATCACCTGTAATTTCCACTTCACCTGTATCATCACCAAATATGGTGCCTCCTATACCACCGCCTACTTTACCCAGCATAGAAATTGCGTCACTACCTACTCCTGAAATAGGTTCTCCATCTCCTCATATACCTGACGTGGGGCTAGCGACAACTCATATGCCTGCAGCCCCTCCACCGCCTCCTATGCCCGGAATGGAGCCTTCAACACCTTACACACATGATATGGGACCTCCACCGCCTCCAATACCTGGTATGGGGCCTCCACCGCCTCCAATGCCTGGTATGGGGCCTCCACCACCTCCAATGCCTGGTATGGGACCCCCACCACCATCAATGCCTGGAATGGGGCCCCCACCACCTCCAATGCCTGGAATGGGGCCACCACCACCTCCAATGCCTGGTATGGGACCTCCACCACCTCCAATGCCTGGTATGGGGCCCCCACCACCGCCAATGCCTGGAATGGGACCACCACCACCTCCAATGCCAGGAATGGGGCCCCCACCACCTCCTATGCCTGGCGGGGCGCCCCCTCCACCACCTATGACAGGTTTCGGGGGAAGTCAGGGAATCCCGCCACCGCCTCCTCCCGTGGGTGCGTCCAGTATAGGTCCTGTACCGTTTCCGGCTCCACCAGTAGGTGGCTGGAATACTCAAAGAGCTAGTAAGTAATCTAGTTAAGAAAAACTTTATTTTAATTTAATATTGTAGGAAAAAGAAAAATATCAATTTCTTTTTATCCTCTAAGCCATTTCATGTTTTACATTTCGATATTTTCTAAGTGTTTACATGTCTAGAGACATTATGTTACTAACATTTATATACTAACGTAACATAGCGCAGCATTGAGTTCCGCTACTCAATGACGAAAAGTGGAGTAAGGTTTGTCTTGAATTGTCAAGACATCTTACTCCGCTTTTCGTACTCGTATACAGGAAGTACTTAGTGAAGTACTTCCTATATACGCTGCTACGCCGAATAAAAGCGGGAAGCTAAAAAAACCTAACATGTCTTGAATGAAAATAATAAAATAAAATTGATGTCACCTTTATAATGAAATATAATTCTATGTGTGATTAATTTTCTATATATAATAATTTCAGCAATGAGGAAAATTCCTATAAAGCCAGCTGCCCCAATGAAGCCTTTATATTGGACTCGAATATTGGCAGCCCCTCCACCACCATCTCAAGGTGAACTGGACTCCTCAGGACTGAGACCACTCTGGCTAGAAATAGAGGAAGCTAAATTAGACAATATAGACGAATTTACAGATCTTTTCTCACGTCAAGTTGTAAAAGCACCAGTTAAGAAGAAAGTTGAAGTAAAAACGAAAATACAGCCTGTCAAAATTTTGGACAGCAAGAGGTCTCAGAACGTTGGTATATTGGCACAAAGTCTTCATGTTGAGTTTTCTGAAATAGAAAATGCTATTTACAATTTTGATACTTCAGTGGTTAGCTTGGAAGCTTTACAACAAATATATGAGCTGGTATGTGTTTTTTTAGCATTACGCTTTTAACCCGCGTAGACATGATATTCCTAGTATTAAGACACTCCATACACTGGTATATTCGCCAAATATAAAAATAATTTAAATATAACCATTTCCCTGACTAGAATCATACCCAACAACTGGTCACATTAACAATCAGATGCTTTCTAATATATAATGATAAAATAATTAGTCTTTTTATTATAATATGATGTTAACTAAATTTAGTCTGCATGGATTTTATAACCGTTATGAAATTTCCACCTTTACCCTTTTACGCTACTCAAGCACTTGTCATTTTCTTTCCCATATCTTCATCTATCTAAGCATAGTTATTTTGATTCAATATTGTCTGTCAGTATTCTGTAATAAATAAAAATAAATAAAAAAAATATTTTGTGCTTGTTATTGAATATAAAACTGGGAGGAATTGAAGTCTAAAATATGTGTTATTATAGCAAAGTGTGTAAGGCACTTGTCTAAAACTTCATATTCTGTAACACACAATAGTGAAATCTAGACATTCCGTGTTGAGTGGCGAACTCAACATCATGCTCTGACTTACCAGACTGTAGAAATGGAAATAATTTTTATTATAATTAATCCCTAGTGGGATTTAAACCCACAACCAATCGCGTTTATAATTAGACACTGCCTCATTGCGCCACAATGACACTAATGTGTTTATTACCTATTAACTGCTACATCTTTATGATATTTTCATATTTAACTATAACAAATATCATACTAAATCTTCTGTTTGTACATTATTATAGTGTTTTTTAATTTAATTTATTACCAAAACAAAAACAGTTCACTTTGTAACATGTGTCCTTGTTTATTATTACAGAGAGCATCAGAAGAAGAACTGACGCTTATAAAAGAGCATCTAGTCAATAAGCCAGACATACCATTGGACAAGCCCGAAGCATTCCTACATGATTTATCTGGAATCCACAGTTTTGCAGAGAGGATCTCATGTTTCACATTCCAGGCGGAGTTTGATGACGCTGTTAACACTATTATGCACAAATTAGATAATTTAAAACACACTTGTGAGGTGCCTATAATATTTATTTAAAGATTTTGCCTAAAGTAATATTTACTTTGCTACAATGGCCTCTAAATCTAAACATTTAGAATTCTTTGTGGTGCAGTGGGACAGTGACTCACTATACATTCCAGTTGGTTGTGATTCCCACTCGGGAGGATGTTTATATTTAAATTTAATTTTCATTTCTTGGCTCTAGTTAGATAGAGCTCAATATTAAGGCTGCATTTGGGCTCCGTTGTGTCAGACTACGCTGTCAGGGGAACAAGCTAATATTAGCTAGAGTAGCTACGCAATTTCTTGTTTTTTGGGCGATAAGCAGTCAACGGAATTGTATCTAACTGCTGATTTGATGAAGCATGAAGCTGTAATATTTATATATTTTCAATATATGCCTATCTTGTGATTCCCAATTAATTTATGTTAATTTTCCAACTCAACCTAAATTTGAGCGGTAAAAAAATGGTATGTACTAAACTAAAAGCTTCTTTGATTTTTAGTTTCTGATGACTAATGAATCTCTGAAACAATTGTTTGCGATAATTTTGACACTAGGCAACTACATGAATGGCGGGAACTGTCAAAGAGGACAAGCAGATGGGTTTGGGTTAGAAATATTGTCAAAATTAAAAGATGTCAAGGTAAGAATTTATATATATAATAATTTAAATGATTTAGTGCTTTTGTAATTAGTAACCAATTGTAACCAATAATCTGCTGTTATGATCGGGGTGAATACCCGATAGTCGCCAATAATTCTAATTTTGGCATATTTTAAAATACATGTTGGATGTTCACAAATAATGTTGTTTACATTTTTGAAAAAATTTAAATTTATTACCATTTAAATAAAAAAAAACTATCATATTCATTAATCGGAGCCCAGAGGGCCTGTGTCATTTATATGTAATTTTTACAAGTATTGTAATATTGTAATGTAATCTACAAATGTCGCGTGCATTTACACCTTACACAACGGGTCCCTAAAAACTTAAACGCTTTATAACATAAGGCCTTATATAATATTTGATAAAATACAAACACACGCGTTATATTTATTCGTTGTTGATTTCGTTTGGCCAGTCTAAGCAGTCGACGGTTACGCTGCTGCATTTCATAGTGCGCACGTACATGAGGTCGCGCGGCGGCGCGCTGGCGGCCGCGTGCGCGCTGCCCGTGCCCGAGCCCGGTGACGTGCAGCGTGCCGCCGCCATAGATTTCGCGGACGTCGCACTGCACTTGAATACGCTCAGGAACAACTTAGACGGTAAGTGACAGTAAGTTTTAATATGCATTGTTGTCATCATTCTAGTTTTATTGTCATATATATTTCTTTTAAATACGTATATACTTACTGTTCTGCGATTCAAATAAGATTAAAATCGATTTGTCCGTATTGTAACGAAATAGCTGTCAATTCGTCTTTTTTATTTTTTCTTAATAGAACTAACATGGCATCTGGGTATTTCAAGCGAATTGTAGCCAAGGTTAAAGTAAGACACAAAAAGATTGCTTTAGAAAAACAAAGTGAATATAAAAAAGTCAATAAGCTATAATATAATAATAACATTTGTATTTTATTTTAACGTAAAAGTGATTTAGGCAAAATAAACGGTTATGTTAATATGCGTATTAGTTTTCTATAAAACCAAATTTTTGAAATTACTGTTGACAGATGTTAATCGTAGCAAGTGTGAATTTGGAATAATAATAATCATCAAAATGCGGCTCCCTAAATATTATGAAATAATAGTTAACAAAAAAAGAGGTTGTAACGGCGTTTGCAACAAACAAAAATAAAAAAATCCTACCATTAACTTGTAATCAAGATGTAACAAAATATTCAGTAATAAAATTAAATACTTAATTTTTTTTATAATGTTTGTCATAATCTCTTTAACAGATTGCAGGGGCAAAATGGAGAAAGTAATAGAATCTGATGTATCACATAAGGGTGACGATGAGAATGAAACAGAAAAATGTGGAGAGACCAGCAAAAGACTTGAAGTGTTTAAAGACAAAATGACTACATTCCTGAATGCCGCTGAGGAAAAACTTAAAACTGAAAATGAAAATATGTGTGAATGTCGCAATAAATTTTTAGCTACTGTCAAATTTTATCAATACTCCCCAAAATGTGGCAAACTAGATGATTGTGAGCCAAAGGAATTCTTTTCCTTGTGGACGTCGTTCTGTAGTGATTTTAAGGATATTTATAAAAAGGAAGAACAAATCGCAATTAAAGAGAAGTATGTTTATAGTTTGCTACTTTTAATTGTAAACTGTTATGTGTAATATAATTGTATAATAATAATAATTTTATAAATAATTGAATGTAAATTGTAGATATTGCTTTAATGTTTATTTTTTTATTTAAGGTTAAAAGAAACTAAAAAAATGCAGTGTGAAAGAAAAGCGCATACTCAGCCGAAGAAAGAAGGAGGTCTTAAGGCACGACTTCAAAAGTTGTCAAGTACTCGAAAATAAAAGTTTTTTTTATTGTTAAAATTTTTGGATCAGCTACAATTGGCCAGTGATAATACTAGTGATTAAAAATTCTATATTGCCAACATTTTAAAACAAAGCTTTAAATTAATAGGCTTTTATGGCACTAAAATTTATATATAGATTTTAAGAACTGTCTAATAAATGCCAGCTATTAATTATTAAGGTTAAACAAACACACTACTAAATGTATTAACAAGATTAACATTTATATTTCATTTATTTTGGAATGTTATAACAAGAAATTGAAAACGTAAATCTTTTTTAAATTATTAATAAGTTAAAAAAATATGTGCAACAAATATAGTTAGGACATGATAAATCTTCTATTTATTGTATGTCAAGTAACAGCACAATGGAAGTATCTGACTCAAAAGTGAATTGTTGTGTGTTCCATCTCCATGTGGAGGAATGGTTATTTTTGATTATTTTCACTTCTCTGATCTGATATCTGTTTGTTTCTCCATCTCTCGGCTTTCAATGTTTTAATTTTGGAGATAATGTGGAGGATTTGACATTGCACTTCTGACTTGCTATGCAGTAAAAGCTTGAAACTTGCAATATAGTTAAATTTTGAAAGCATATATTGCAATTATTTTGTTATCACATTTTTTTATTTATATTCATCATTATGTACTAAAGTTCTGAGTTTAATTTATAAACATTAGTATTGATTTGTATGCAGCTTGAAGATACTCTTCTATTAGCTAAAAGTCTACCTAATAATTAATTGACTGTGGCACTTTGTTTCCATTGTATTAATTTATATCTAGAATAAGATGGCTGTGGAAAATCAAATATAAAATTTTTAAGGTCAATTTGTTATATCATAAAAACATCTAAATAAGTTTTTTAATCTGTTGAACAAATATTTGAGTAATTACAATATGTGATTGATGAAATAATAAACAAATAATCTGGTTATAGAAAATATATTACAAATACATATATACTTATATAATAGAGTTCTATGGATATAACTAAGTATAATTTTAAAAGTGCTGAAATTTGCTCAGCTTTATTATAAGCATTTTGCATTTTGACATATATTATAGAAAAATGAAAGTGATACTTCAATTTGACCTTAACATCAAAAGACCAACAAATAATCTACGTATCTATCAATAATTCACATTTTTTTTAATAAATCAAGATTTTTTTAATTGTTTATTTTGTGGATAAAAATTATACTTATTATATATTCAAGAAACTAAAACACTTCAAAGCATTTACTATACAAATAAAATATAAAACATATTTGTAACTTGGTGAATATTGTTAAAAGAAATGTATATCATGATAAAATATTTTATAGTTTTAAATATCTTTTTCTTTAAATTTTTATACACAATGTATGTGTATTCTTTAAAAAAAGTACCTGATTTAAAAGCAGTCAAGCAAATCTGCAACATCTTATTGTTTATTATACCTATGTAAATGGTGCTTATGTGTAATTAAGTTTTGTATTGAAAAATAGTGAAATAATACAGTTTTTTCTACAAACATTTTTTTTATTTATTTATTTATATGATGAGCATTTTTCTTCCCATATTTTTTGAAACTTTCTTTCAAATTTTCTTTTGTTCATTAAAGTGCAATCCAGTTTGAGTAAGGTATTTTTTAAAGCCTGCCACTGCATGAAGCTTAAATGACTTGTAAAGGATTTATGATCAGAATCATTTCTTAATGATTCTTCATTCTCAATGAATTCTTTCAGTGAATCTCTATCTACTATATTTTTTAAAGAATGATCTTGTCTCATTTTTTCAACTGCAGGGTTTGTTAATATTTTTGGCAGATCTTTCCTTAGAAATTTAAAACTCTCTCTAGATACTGCTTCACCAAAATCTGTGTTTACAAGTGATGTATTTTTTATTTTAATATTACCCAAGTCAAACTTTGGCAATGTTAGCTGTTCATCAGGTTCTTCTTGAACGCGTTTCTTTTTTTTATTAATATTATCTACATATTTCAATATATTTTCACATATATCTCCATCATCATCTTCCTCCATTAAAGAACCAAAATTTACAACTAACTTTTGGGACCATTCAAATCTCTGTGCACTATTTAAATGTTTCATGTCTACCCATTCTTCCAAGTCTAATGGCAGATTATATTTATCAGGTAAAAAGTTTAAGCCTTTAAGAGTCAATTTAGTTAAAAATGGATATAATTGCCTATACCAATTACATGAGTGCTGCAACAATACTAAAGCCATTGACCATATTCTACTTAACAAAGCATATGGCATTAGACACATCCAATGACTCTCTCCCCTTTTGATTCTGTCAAGGTAAAATATTGCTGCTTGTTTGGAACATAATACAATTCTATGCATAATTTTAGAAAATGTCATTACTCTTACTAAAATATATTCTAGCATTTGCCTTGTTGGAATATACTCCATCTCATTTTTATCCGGTAATGTGTCAATGAAATTCTTAATATCCTTTAAAAGAGATAAACTTAAATATTTACGTAATGCAGAATTTACCTTTTTAAAATATCGATATCCAATGTCGGCGCGAAATTTTTTATCATATTTATATAAAAATCGTGAAAGTATAGCACTTTCTTTATGCAGAGGAGATTGTTTTGACAAGATTCGAACAACGGAACTACAAGCGTATTTGAGATTTTGTATATCTGAAATCATTTTTAATTAAATCTTTAACATTTATAAAAAAATTAAAACCACTGTTTCTTAGAATGTATGGAATTATACTTTAAAAATAGATAAATTTTAATTAACTTGTTTTCATTCAATGATATATTTTAATAACGTATTTAATTCTACAAACTTTACTTACCAGCAGTCATGTTTTGACTACAAAGTGTCGTATTAATTGGGGGAGGTAATATTGACTTATCATTCCATGGTTCTAACATTATTCAGTATTTATATAAATTATGCAATGCTAATGTTGAGTTTGTATATACAATATAACCTCAAAATTCTAATTGATTGACAATTCACACAATATACATATAACTAATATATATAAAACGAACTCTGTGGTATACACTGTTTTGTTTACCTTTGACAAGATGTTTTTTTGACGGAACATAAAAAGTTGCCTGACTATTTTTTTAAATTTAATATTTAATTTACATTAAATTTCACACCCATGAACTGTTTGGAAGTTAAATCTAAGCTTAAGCAAAGATAATATGTATTTTGTTCTTAATAACAAACTAGTGAAAATGAATTATTAGTTTTGTCCAAAATATTTAAAATATTCATTAAATAAAATTATCATTAAGTTATATTTAAATTAAACAATTTTTGTAATAAATTTTTTATTATATTAAATAAAAATGTAACTTGCAATTATTTTTGTATAAAATAAACATTAAATAACACTAAGGTCGTTACGATTTCTCAATGTTTACAGCTTATGAAATTATTCCATGTCGTCTATCTGCTCCTTGACTAATTGTTCACCAAGTAAAGAGTAATCTGGGGGCAGCCATTCGCAACTTGTATCTTCAGAAGAACAAACCTGGGTTACAAAGAAATTAATAATATTATTATAATTTATTATTTACATGTTTTTTAACATTAAAATTTTAATGTTATGGTGTACCTGACATTTGCAATTAACAGCTTCAACATAGTGATATAGTTCAGTCCCAGGCTCTACATCAGGATCACAGAATCTTAATTTAACTGATGCATGTTTTCTTTCGCCGTGCACGCAGACTGGATGAAAAGATTCTTTATGCGGAAATTGCCAGTGAGCAGTCTGGACACATAGTTTAATTAGCATATTTTAAAAAAATATATTTTAATTCATAAAATACTTAGAAAAGATCCTTTTTAATATTATTATGTTGATTTGTGAGTTATATTTCATACCACATTACTTACCTCATAAGACAAACAGTAGCCCCAGCAAGATTTTATTTTTACGTCATCCCAACAACGTTGACCGTTAAAATCAGTTTGTACGGCTTTATGAGTATAACGCTTAAGCTTACAACGAGAACTTGATTGGGCTTTCGCATAACATATGATTAAACATAGTAACACCCATGTTAGCAAAAATACAGTACTGCTGTGCCTACTAAGCCACATCGTATTTTATACTATATTATTTCTAAATAAAAACAAATATACTCTTTTTCCACTGCGTCCCTCCTTGTGTTTGAACAAATTTCTAAATTCAGTTCAGTTTTATAAAGGAACAGATAGACGTCAAAACATTATTTCCATGTCAGTTCACATCACAATGGTGCTCAAACCATTAGCTTTGTGCCGAAGAGAAATAAAAATAAACGAATATATTTGAATCTATTTACATAAGATTTAATACGTTATTTAACGGTTGAACTTTGTAATTTTCGATATTTTGATACTTGAAATAAAAATTGACAAAAAATATTATATGAAATCAAATTATATTAATTCCCACAAGTTTTTTCAAAACCCATTTTAAAGGAGATTTGTAGGTCTATATTAGTTTCTCTACCTCAGACTGCTGCAAAATAGTTACACAAAGGAATGATGGCGTCGTACCGAATGGGTTCCTTTACCGAAAAAATAATAAATAAATCGCCGAATGTTTATTTAGGTTTAGTAAGATTATATTAAACAAGTAATAACTTAAATTTTAAAAACCTTACTGCAGTTAAAAATAAGTTTTAAAATCCACCATTTCTTTTCTCAGTAATTTAATATATTCAGTGACTCTCGCGCCCTTAAGACGACTCTAACGACGTATAATTTGTCAAAATTGGTTTACAGGTTTAGCAGTTACAAGGGAACAGTGAAACTTACACGCTTACTTAATTGCATACGCGATAAAAACAATCGTCCTTTTGGCATTCGGGTATAAAAAATAGTGCTGGCTAGTTAAGAAAACCTTTTCCTACAGTCATTTTACAAATAACATTTTTTGACATGTATGTGTGATAACTAAGTTTTCATAAATAACTAATTAGTTTTGTAAATAATTTATTTTAAATTTGCAATCAACATGATATAATATGTGATATTTGTATGTTTTTTAATTATGTTACAACAGACAGATTTTGTACGTTATGAAAAGGCAGAGAATAGAATTATCTTAAGTGGTAAGCAAATTTAACATAATTTTTGTATAAATGTAGACAATTAATATTTTCTATATTTTTAAAAAAATTATTGAGTTCTTATTAATAATAGTACATATATGCTACAATTTAAAATACAAATTAAAGAAATCATTTATACATTAACCAACCAACATCTTAGCAAATTCTGCTATTTTTACCTAAAAGTGTTGGACCTGGAAGAAAGCACCTGTGATATTAGGGTTGTGTAGGATCACTTTTACTCGATAGTTGTATTCCATTTTTGTTCCACTTTGTAATAAAGTATTAAATAAATAAATAATTGTAGACTTTTTTTGGATGATAGGACTTTTTTTGAACGCCTTGTGTTCAGTATGAAATAGAAGCTGGCATGTCGCCTCGGTGTGATATTCAATTGGGTATCAAATAAGGTTAAACCTTCAACGTTATTTAAATAAAGTTTTTAGTGTTTTACTTTGAAACCTTTATATACATTAGAAACATAAATATTTATTAATTTTTATTTATTTTAATATATTAACATTAATAAAAGGTTTCATCTGTATCCGAACTAGTTGCCTGTATTCTGGTATACAGTGCCAATCCCCTCGATAATAATAAATAATTAGCCTTTCATAAATCTGTATGTGCGCCAATACAAGGTTGCGTGTAGATGTGTGTGTGTGTGTGTATGTCAAATCTTATTAAAAATGCAAACTTATTCAATTATAAATGGCTATACTATTTATGAAGCAGAGCTTCTGTTTCCTCGTAAAAGAGTTCATGCAAATAATTATTAACTTTTAACTTGCATGATATCCTAATTTAGTGGATATACCTTTAAAATTTTATTTACTAACTAACTAACTTTTGGATCGAAGGTAAATAGAGAATGCTGTTTGAGGATAACATTAAGTAAATAAAATTGATTAATGCTTAAAACATCACATTTTTATAAAATTCATAAGTAGATAATAGAGTGTTGCGCAATCTCAAGAATATCTGTAGTCCATTTTGCAGCTCTTCCCTAAGTTGTTATACAATAATTTAGGAAAAATTGACAAAGAGCATAGTAAATCTGTTTCATGAGTATAGAGTCGATAACATGTCTCAGGTATTTAAAAACAAACATTAGCTTCTGCTTACGGTCACTTAAGGTCTTTATGTGATCAGTAAAGAGTAGATTTTCATCTAATGTTATTCCCAAATATTTAATGCTCATTTTCCGTTCGAGCGAAGGACACGTGCAATCTGTGTTTAGGTCACAAGTATGTGCAACAATGTTAGGCATAATATAACGAAACTTATTTTTACGTATACTATAATAGATATATTTGGTTTTATCCACATTTATTGTAAGCATGTTGTCCTTTAAGCATTTAATGACATTGTTGTAGCCTCGCTGGGTTTTTGAAGTACTTCACACCATGTGTTACCGGTGTAAGGAGAGCAGTGTCATCTGCGTTGGAGTATATTTTACCATTTGCCAGTTCCAGGGATGTTAATTCATTTATATAAATTAAAAATAGAGTTGGACCTAGAACACTTCTTTGTGGTACTCCATAAGAAACTTTGAGTTTACCCCTAGTATAATTATCAACTTTAACATAGCTAGTCCTGGAATAGTTTTAGCTGATTACCTCTAATCCTTAAGTATTAAAGTTTATTCAATAATATAGAGTCAATATGGCCTATTAAAAGCCTTAATTAAATCCAAAAAAATGGTCAGGATTTTTGCTCTGGTCTACGTTGGAATTAATATGGTTTGTGAGACACAGTACGCATTGTTCTGTCAATCTATGGCTACGAAAACCAAATTTAATCTGCTAGAAAATTATATTTTTCAAGATAATGTCATTAGGCTAGAATTGAATTGCAAATAATTTGCACAACGGGATGTGCAACGGGTGCAAAGTCTGGACTAGGTAATTAACTTCGTTTTCGGCAGTATCTTCATCTTTATGAAGGTTAAATTTTCATAATCTCACCCTGAGGACTCTCGCAAGTATATAATGAAGTCATAGGATTTTTATGCCTAAATAGGAACAAATTTAAAGATAGGGCGGATTTATTTATACTTTATTAAAAGTATCTAACTTAAAATTTTCTATTTATATAAACATAAAATATTAATAAATATTATTTATGTCATAACATTTTATGTATTCAGTGTTCCGCAGACGAAGTCGCGGGCGATGGATAATTTAAGTATACAACTAACAGTCAGTACTATCAGTAGTATACTTACTAATGCCAATGTAATCATGGCTGAAATTGCAAAATTGTGTGGTAAATCATACAAAAAAATTGTTCATGAAAGTAAAAAAAAATGAAATATTTGTGTCATAAAACCTATTTATGTAAAGTAATTGTAAAGAACTCAGACTTACAGAGTAGTTCAACAATAATAAATTATTCACCTAATTTGCTAATTACGGGAATGTATCCTGGCAAAATATATGTCAAATTAATAATGGCAACCTTGCCCATAACATAAATTATGAAACGAACATAAAATGCATTATTAAGCTTCTCTTCATCTTTATCCCGCACAGTAGTCAAAACTAACAAAAATTTGAACGCAGCGGGATTCTATAATTTTAATATTTTATTAAATTTCATTCGAGCGGGATTTCTTTATTTTTATACGTTTTTTTTTCAAATATGTTTTCTAATCCTAATGGTGAATTACACTTTAAAAATAGTAAACTACAATGTTGACTGTTTCTACAAAATCGAGACATTAAGTGGCGAAGTCAACGTCGTACCATGAGTATTTAAAAAGTCAAAACTCAACATTCAAGTTTTTGAATACCTCGAACGGCTTTTCTTTTTTTCATAAAAGTTGAAACTTTATTCATAATGAAACTACTTCATAATAAGTTTCCAATATACCTATAAGAAAGTTATAATACTTATTTTTTACTTAACTTACTTAACTTTTTTTAGTAATCAAAAATAAATTTAGCATCAAATTCATTATTTTCTGCTAATTTCATAAAATATTACTGCCATTTTAAAATATCATTCAAACATTTAAGGTTAATAATAAAAATTATGCATAGCAAAAAAAATTATAAATATATATTTTTTATAAAAGCAACAATTATTTACAATAAATAATTATATTTATAAATAAATATTTTGATGTCTCGTATAAAAACATCGAATGGATTTAACATAACGATACGTAGTCAATATTCATACATAGTCTATGATGTTTATATTAGTAGATTTTTAAATCAACTTCAGTCATAAACATAGCACTTATACGCAGAGTACAATGTTTATTTAAATTTATCATAATAATTATTTTTATATAATTTCATTAAAACAATGTCACGTAAAAACACTACGCCTACTAAATCAAGATTAAAAATATCTAGTAAATCAGTTTTTCACCTTCAAGATAAAAAAGCAGACGAAAGTGAATTATCCCTGGGTTTGATTAAATCAGCGAAAAGAACAGGACAATTAAGCTTATGTAACAGGGGCTTAGGATCGGGTGAGTAATAAACTACTAGCGTTTTCTTATTATTTGCAATATTTTCGTAACTTATTAAATAAAATAAGTTTTAAATGTAATAAAAATATTTACATTGTTTCATTATTAGTGCCTGAAAATGTATGGAAAATCAATGAACTTGTTTTGGACGAAACGAAAGATGTAGATTTTTCAAGAAGCAATCACAATAACTGGTGGAATGCTGAACCATTAAAAATGTTAGATCTTAGTTCTAATGTTATTAAAACTATTTCACCAAACATTGAGATGCTACCAGAACTGGTCACACTAAAGGTATGACTTGAATTCATATCAAATATAAAGTAAATAAAAGTTACATAAAGTAAACTTAAACTATAGTATAGTTTTAATATTATTTTAATTATTCATAGTTACATGACAATGCTTTGAAGGAGCTTCCTTGTGAAATTGGTGAACTGAGTATTTTGTCGAATCTAAGCTTGGATCACAACAAATTGGAAATACTTCCTAAAGAATTTCATAAATTAACAGAATTAAGGTGGCTTAGTATTTCACATAACATGCTCAAAAATATTGAACCTGAGTTCTGTGATTTAGTAATGTTAACATTTTTGGTAAGTTATTGTTTAATATGTATATCATATCATTCTTCAATATTTTCTGTGCTTAAACTAATAATAACACAATTAAAATACATACAATGTTCATAATACAGGATTTATCATATAATAAATTGACAATACTACCACCTGGAATGGGCTTTTTGGTACGCTTAGTAGAATTGAATTTATCTCATAATGAATTGACTGAGTTGCCTCCGGATATTGTTAATTTACGGGGTAAGACAATTTTATTTTGAAAAATATTAGAAAATACATTAAGTAGCTAAGTAAAATTTAATATTAATTATGTATTTTTTTATTAAAGACTTAAAAAAGCTAAATATCAACAATAATAATTTAAAAAAATTGCCTCCTTTGGGTGAATTAAGGAAGATGGAAATATTGGATGCCAATCACAATGATATTGCAGAGCTTCCTGATTTCTATGGTTGTACAGCTTTAAAGGAAATATACATTGCAAATAATTTTATAAAGGTTAGCCATTTGTTTTGTGGATATTTCATAAGAGGTAAATGTTTAAGCTATACTATCCTATATCTTAAATTTTTACCTGATTAGATATAGCTCAGCCTAGGCTTTTACTACCATCTTCTTTCTATGTAGACATATCATCTGTGAATTGGTTTAAACAATTTGCTCACTTAGACTAAGTCATTTACATGTGAAATTAAATAAAAAAATATATAGTAAAATTCAAGGCAGTAGAAAAAAAGGGAAAAAAGGTATAAAGCCTTATATGTTAAGTCATCCCCAAATTAAAAAATATATATACCAAGCAAGCACCAGAGTGACAATGGCAACTGGGCTCTAAACATACCAATTCATATTTTAAAATTAAATATATTTGTGCAAAGCCTATAACTAAAAACACTGAAGAATTTACAATCTTTTATCAACTTTGGTATGGTAAAATTTCCAAATTTGAATACAGGGAATATAAAAGAATTAAACCTTATTGTGAATTTATAATGCCCATAGAAGCCCAGAAACTAGTCTTTCATTACCTAATCAAAAAGCATTCAGTGACAATTATATGGGAAACATACAGTCTTATCCTTTGTCTTTACCAAAAGTGAAAAGCTTATTCATTCCACTTTTATTAAACATGGTGTTATTTGATTGATTTTGAGATGGGAATGGGAATCAAACTCATAACCAATTGTGTTTACAGGCGAATGCTTTTCCACAATGATCTTATGTTTTTTTGATATTTTCAGGAAATTACCGAGGAGTTTTGTGATCAAATGCAGCACTTGAATGTGCTCAACATAAGGGACAATAAATTAGAAATATTACCTGAAAACATATCACTACTGCAGAAACTCAAAAGATTTGATTTTTCTAATAATAATTTAAACAAGTAAGTACTCTGAATCATGTGTTTAAATTGCTAAAGCAAAGTTAGATAAGTGACATATTGTTTTTGATTTCTAAATTCATTTTATTAAATAAGTAGCTTCACACATCAATCCACATCAGGTTAGTCAGAGACAACTTAATGCTAAAATACTCCATTGTGCCTGAAATCGAGACATTGTGTTGAAACGCAAACTCAACACTGTTCTTTGTTTTACCAGAGAAATAAAATGAAGAAACTTTTGAAAATCAAAATATGTATTTTTAAATTATAATATGCTAAATTTGATACATAAAAGAATAAACATGTTTATATAAGATTTTTTAAAATCTACAATAAATTCTTAAATAACTAAAATTATTTTGATATACAAATAATTAATGATATCATTTTTTATTTAAGGTAAAATATATCTCATTATATGTTCTTAAGATTTTTATTAGCGAAATAAGAAAAACTCTGTTACAAACTTTTTACTTATTACATTTTTTATAGGTTACCCAAAAACCTAGGACTTCTCTCTCAACTGCAAAGTATTAGTATGGAAGGTAACAAGCTATCGTTTGTACGTCAGGATATCATACGAGGGGGAACTGATCGCATGATGAAGTACTTACGTGATCGCATTACCGAGGAAGTTGTTTGTGATACACGCCTCAATGAAGACAACTGGCCTGATAAGTATGCCTTTTTTATAAATACTATTAGAACATTCTGACATTACTTATGAACTTAGTACATCTGGATCTTTATTTAATGATTCTAAAATGTGAGTATGCCAAATACCCTAAGTTGCTGCTTATTACGTCAGCTATTTGCCATTGAAAGTCCCGTCAAAATTGGTCCAGCTAAATCATATTTCAAAAACATATTTTTGAATTAAACCAAAATAAAGATAATTAATCCAGTAAAGTTAGTTTGGGTTAAATCATATATGTTTTTTATTTACGTGAAATATTGAAGATGTATAGATAATAATAATAATGACACTGATATGTTGCAAAAAAGCAAAAAAAAGAGGTAGTTAGTAATAGTAGAGATAGTAGATGTAAGTTTGATAGTTTATAAGCAATTACAATTAATTGTAATTACTTTATAATAGCAGTGTATACTAATTATTAAATTAATTATTTTATTCTAATGTATCTTTAGTACTTTATTATGATAAAAAACTGAAGACAAGTTGTTTTTTCTATATTTTTTTAAAGAAAATTGCATAAAAAGTTTATTAATTTATTTAAGTTTTTTTTTATTATTTTATACTCTTAATCCGTTTATATCTTTAATTGCCGATAGCTATTAATCAAGTAACTTTAACTCAATGTAAATAAAATATTTTAATATATCCATTTTCTACTTCTTGTTTATTTCGTATTTAACTTGATAACATTCACAATAATTACTTATACTTAAATTAAATTTTTATTCTTATTAAACGAAATGTACTTTTTTTGAGAAAAATTAATTCTGTTATCATTACTCTTGTATAGATATACCATGAAGAAAAGTCAATCTTTAATGGTACCAGCGAAAAACCTTACAACCGTACCAGAAGATGTTTTTAATGCAGCCGCCGAAGCCGAAGTGCATATAGTGGATATATCAAAGAATAAACTGAATGCTGTTCCCAATGGGCGAGTTATATTTTATATATATAAATAAATATATCTTACACTGTATCCCTTTTTAAAATTTTACCCACACACACACATATACACACGAGTATGGAAATTTTCACATCTATACTTTATATAGAGAAATACTTTAAATTAATAAAATAAGACGTGGCTGTTTACGCGTGAACGATCACTGTACCAGCGTTTTTATTTAATTAATAGGTCAATAATGTTTTTAAAATTTTATAACATATAATCACAACAATTGATGTGGTGATTGACACTTCAACCTCCAACGAAGGGAAATTATTGTAATTGAATTGTTTTCATAGAATGGTGTGTTAGACACTAGTCTATCAAATTTAGTAAATCTACCTTTACACAGAGTACTTAGTGGTTACGCTATTACATATAAATTGAAATATGAAGAAATTTTGTAATAATGGATTTTGTTGTTAATCGCAAATATTTTACTATTTGAAAAGTGTTATACCACACTAGGGATCTGAAAACATTTTTAAAAAACGTATAAAAATTTGAATGCAGCGGGAATCGAACCTCTCGGAAACCGTCCAAGCGCTCTGACCGCTAAGCCGAACCTTCTGACCGTCGAAATTCTTATACTTTTTTTACAACTCATTTAAAAATATTTTCTTATATGTATTGTTCATATGGTATATTGAAAAGGGTGCGAATTTGAGTCCAGCTGTATATCAAAATTATATATTTTTCAGAATACACAGTGTAAAAGAAACATTGACACAGTTAATATTATCGTCGAATTGTATCGAGAAGGTTCCATCTGAAATAAGTTTGTGCAAGCATTTGCAATTTCTAGATCTAGGAAAAAATTGTATTTTGGATCTGCCAATTGAGTTAGGTGATTTGAAAAATTTGAGAGAACTAGTCATATCTAATAACAAGTACGTACAAGCTTTTATTACATTTTATAAATGTTTCATACATTTTATAAATTTAGTTCAAATGAAAGTTACTATTGAATTTTCATTGTTTTGATAAAAATACAAAGGAGAAATCCATGTTGTTTAATAATAATATATAAAATTTAAATGAAAGACATGAAAAATTGAGAGTAGTAGAATTTCGGAAGACAAGAAGTACCTAGTGTCAAGACACTTTGTACTCCGTTTTCTGCCTAATTAGAGACATTGCTTGTTGAGTTGAGAAACTCAACGTCGCACTTTGTCTTACCAAAGCCAAAATAAATTTTAAATCATTACTCCGAATGAGAATGTATATGTATATATATATGTATATGTATGTATATATGTATATGTATGTGTATATATTAAATAAAAAAATATTAAATATATATTAAATAAAACAATTTTTTTTAGATTTACAAAAATTCCACGATGCGTATACGAGTTGGAAAACCTAGAAATACTTTTGGCTGCGGAGAATCAAATATCGGAAATTAATGTATCATCAGATGCTCTCGCCAAGTTGAAGAAACTTGCCGTACTTGACTTAGCCAATAATAGCATAGTCACCGTGCCTCCAGAACTTGGCAATTTCACTCATTTGAGGTAAATTATACGTCAAATAGAAAATATGTTAGAAAAAATGTATACAATTTGAACATGACAGGATTCGAACCACCGCCTCTTGAAAACCCCTCAAAACGATGTTACGAAATAAGTCATACGTTCGTATGAAATAGTTAAGTATCTAGACTAAACTTGTATATAAACCTTGTTTTGGCTACTTAATATTATAATTAGAGCAATATTTAGACTAGATCTGTTGTTTGTATTAATGGCATAGTATAAAATGTATAGGCTACCAACTAATGATATGTGGAAAAAAATTGTAAACAAATAATTATATTTGTTAGAAAAATAGAAAAAAATAATTTGAGACTTTTGCTTTGAATAAGTGTATAGAGTATTTTTTTTATAAGATTTTAATATTATATTGGTCAACCGTTACTTGGCAATTTTGTACCTATAATGTAATGTACTTATATTATATAACTTATATTATATATATAACTTATATTATAAATAAATAATAAAATATTTTTTTATAAAATTAGTAAAGTGTTTCTTTGTTTGTTTTTTTTTATTAGCTTTACGCGTTTATTATGTATAGCAGGGTAGACGTCGCTTTCCACCGAATTTGAGACATTGTGTGTTGAGTGGTGGAACTTAACGCCGCACTTTGTCTTACCAGAGCGAGGAAGTGAAAATAATTTTAAATATAATCACTCCCCCGATCATCATCATCCTCTCCTCATTGTTTCATTGTATTTGTTTTTATTGTCATTTAATTTAAATATCTATTAATATTTCAGGTCACTAGAGTTAATGGGCAACTGCTTCCGTCAGCCTCGACACGCTATACTAGAAAAAGGTACAGCCTCCATCTTGTCTTACCTCAGGGATAGGATACCTTCTTAACGAATGACTTTACAGTATTTGTTTTTTGTGTTTAAGGCTGGCTGGACCATATCGCAAAATATTGCTTAAAATCTTCAATTTTTTGTCTTCATATTGAGATTTCATTATAAATAGAAAAATGTTTATATATGAGAAAACATTCAAAAATTTAAACGTAGCTCAATAAGAACGCATGGCTCAGATGTCTAGACCGCTTGGGACTGGTTCGAATCCTGCTAGGTTCAAAGTTTCATACGTTTTCTATATAAATTTCTTTTTAAACTTGAAATTTAATGTCTCCATTTGTGGATATTCATTTTTTGCATATAATTTATTATACACATATGAAACTTAGCCTTGTCCACACTTACATATCTGTCATTAAGAAAATATCCTTTTTATGAATGGACTTTAGAATTTAAAGTTTAAAATAAGCCATGTGTGTAATTGTATACTTTATTTGCAATTTTTTTTAAATAATTAATGTCATGTCTTTTTTTGGGATTTTTATTTGGAAGGATATTATGAAGTATAATTATAATGAAATACTATATTATATATATATATATATATATATATATGTATATAATGTAAGTATATATGTATATATATATTGGGAGTGTTCACAGTGAAGTATTGTATATGGAGTTATTTTTTTTGTTAATTATATTTTTAAATTTTATTGTCTTCTGTGGAATAATCGAATCTGTTCATTATTTAAACTTGGTGTTTATGAATTTCTATGATATTTCAAATGGCTCAATTTTAACAAATCAAGCAGTAAAGCGGTACTTTTATTTGCTTAAAATATATTGTGTACTATTTTGTTTAGCAAAAAAAGCCAAAGCTAAATCGCCAAATTTTTGTTTAATGTATTGACGTACCTGATTGCCACCGCAATTGTTTTTTTTTAATTTTTAAATTTATTTACATTTTGTTATTAAAATCTGTTGTTTTTTTTTGTTAATTTATTCGTTATTTATTATTATAATACACGTATATACGTTGAGCGTATATATAAACTAAAATTTTGTAACATATTCGTATATAGATTACTTTAAGGCATTTTTTCTAAATGCCTAAAATAATTTGTTTATTTGAGGCCATTATGGCGCAATGGGTCAGCGTTTGACTGTAAACGCAATTGGCTATGGATTCTATTCCCACTTGGAGGAATGACTTAACCTCAATACGTTTTTTCCCCACTCTGGTTATACAAAGCGCGGAGTTAAGCTGCGCCGTCAGAAATCCTAGAAGACAGTGTCTTGACACTAAGTTCTATCTGATTGCTATGCGGAAAAAGCGTGAATTTGCCACAAAAGATGTTTATTGATTAAAATTGTATATAATTGCCAAATGTTGCGTGCTAGCAAAACGTATTGGGAAAGGTTTTTGTAATTTGGAATTCATTATTAAATAAAATATATACTACAGGCCTCTCTACTCAAAGGCTGAGACATATGTCATTATGACGATTAATAATCATATTAATTTATTTATATATAGTTATTCGCTATATTTTTATATATAGAAATGTTGAAATATGGCGGAGTATATCTATATCTTTTTTATTAATACTATGTGGATAGTCCTTGGAACATATAATAATCGATTCCAAAAATACGAACTCCTTAATTTGCTATTTTTGATACAATTAGTCTTGAAGTATTAAATTTATACAAAATATATCTCATATCAAATAACTTGTTGAATATATGAAAATGTATTCTGTTGATGCTTTGTCAAAGTGACGTTTATTAAAGTTACCAATTTAAAATTTTAATGGTACAAATTTTCTGAGAAATTTAGATATTAGAGGCTCAAGTAACAGTATTATTTATATATGGCAATTTCTATGATTACATTTTAATTTATTTATAATTCGAAATCTAAGAATATTTTTTTTAATTCTACATTTTTGTGACGTATTTCTTTGGAAATATCTGAAAGAGTGAATAATAAAGTTCAAAGGGAAGCTTTGTTAGACTAAACTGATTATAAAAAGATAATAAATTCTAACAAAAACTATATTTTTATCAGAAGCTTAATATTGAAGTAACTTATTATTTTGTTTTCATATTCAATTATGAATTAATATTCTTTTTAAAATAATCATGTAAAATAGATTTTTTTAAGAGAAAATATTAATATATTCTCTATATCAGTTTTCATTTCCATAAATAGCTTTATTGCATATATTTAAGTTTGCTATGAATATATTTTGTGGATTGCTTAGTCCTTGAAAGAGATATTTTAGATTCTATAAAGTAAAATTTAATCTGTATTTATATTACTTTATAGATTTAATCGCTTCTATGATATTGATAAGCTATAGAATTATTCAAAGAATTTATTAATTTGTTTATGTATGAAATTCTCCTTCGACTTTGTAAAATAAATATATAGACAATTTGTCTATACTAGTGTACATGAGGGGGCTCATGTACACTAGTAGGAGAAATCAAATTTGCAGAAAGGTGATCAAAGGTTACTGAGGTTAGTTTAGGTACTTTCATTGTTGAAAATAAATTACAATCTACAACCTTAAAATAACATGTAGAATGGTTACCATTAATATTTCATCAAAACAGCTTACTATTTTTAAAGTATTATTACACACTTAGAATTAGAAGAACATTCAAATTTTCAAATTTTTCAAAGCGTTCAGATTTTTATACGTTTTTCAAAAATTAATTTCATAATATTTTTTTTTACATTTGTACCAGTGTATGTAGGATCTGTCGATTTATATCAAATAATTTAAAATCATTAATTCGTAAAATGAAAGTGTTTTAAAAATACTATATATTTATTATGAGCCTCTACTGTATTACAACTGTCATTTGGGTTGTAATCAGAATTAAATTAAAAATTAATTATTTAATTTGTTGTACTGTAGCTAGTTTGAGTGTTACCAAATACACAAATGTTTGTTTCATCATATGCACTGATATAGTTTACTGCTAGCCTTGTACACAGTTCCTTTGTAAGACATTGTTTTGTGTGAACTAACGAAATGAATAAATTAAATAATTATCTGTTCAAAGATTGTCATTTAAAGATCAAAGAAAATTGTTTTTTTTTTTTTAAGTTGAAAACTTTTTTGTATTTAGATGTAAGTGTATAAGGATCTATTACTTTTCAAAATAACAAATGACATTTAAATTGTTATTGGATTAGAAAAAAATTATGAGAAAACGTTTAAAAATTTGAACGCAGCGGAATTCCGGAGGGTTTCCAAGATTCGCGGGTTCGAATCCCGCTGCATTCAAATTTATATGTTTTTCAAAAATGTTTTATAATAGTTTTGTCTTTATCTATATAAAATAATTCTATAACAATTATAGCTTTTATGTAGACTTTGCATTAAAAATAAAAAAGAAGTACCTTCTACACATAAAATCAAATGAAGGCATAAAATAAGTTATTATATTTAAATTAATTAAGATTATTAAATTTCATAATAATTACTGAAAGTTGTTCTTTTTCTTTATTTATTTCGTTAGTTTGCCATAGAATATTTCTATTGTTTTAGATTATATATAAATATTTAATACTGTGGTATAATTGCCATATTGCCATTAGTTTGAGTTATATTTTCTGTCATTACAATATCTGTGCTTCTGGTGAAAACGGAGATGACACTAAAATATAATTATTTTAAGCAAGTTTATATTTTGTGTGTTTCAAAATGTTTAATTTTTTATTTGAATATTATGGAAAAAGTTGTATTTAGTCAATGTTTTCGTATATTTATCTATTTAACATTCCTTTTTCAGTAGAGGCACATAATTTTGTGATATATTTACAATACAATACATTTATACGAGTAAGTTAAAAATAATTTCTTCAGCGTCTTTAAATGACCAAACCACTTGTATGTTGTGTTTGATATTATCATCGAAAAATAGTGTATCATTTCACGAATTAAAAAATTAATATCCCGTTTGGATTTTTTCGTGGATATCAATTATAAATGCCTTTTAGTTTATTATAAATACCTACATTTTGTATGTTGTAAAAATTGATATTTTATAACAAACCATAATACAAGTTAAATAATATAGATTTTTCTCAAAAAAATACAAAAGTTTAGTAAATATCTATTTTTTCACATGTTTAAATTTTTTTACAATTTTTTTCAATAGAATGCAACTTATTTCTAATATTATGTAAACGGAATTTCAATAACATGATTGCATAACGTTCGGTCTAAAAGCCAAAGTATTTATTTAATATTAGTGTACCTATTTGATGCACTGCTTAGCCATTTCGCTCGCACTGAAGCAGCATTTTTGCCATTGTTAATTTTTCTGTGACGTTTTTGTGTGATACGTTTTATATTGTGGTAAACGCACAATAAACGAATTGAAAATTATTGTTGTTTTTTTTATTACAGTTATTTTTTATAATTCACCCTTAAATCCTGTGTCTATATGGCCTAGATATATAGTGGGTCAAAATCCATGCCATAAATAAATATATGAGTTGATTTTATATGCTTGTGATTAACTTGTAAAATTTTGCTGACGTAAAAAAAAATCCATTTTTGGTCTATGAGATAACAGAAATTTTTAAGTATAATAAAGCTTTTAGAGTTATGAATGTAAATTCATTTGAAGTAGGTAGTAGGGAATTATTTGTTATCAAATTATTAATATTAGATATCCCGTTGACGCGTTGTCTTAGCAACGTTTGCCATTTTATATAAGCGTGTAAGTCAAACACATGGTAGTGTGTTACAATTATTTCATTAATTTACTAAATGTTTATGAATTATTTTAAAACAAAAAAAAAATAGTTTTTTGCACTCCTCTATGTAAATTATAAAATTCATACTCATATTTTCTCGAGTACTAAGCGATTTATATATTAATATGGAAATATAAATGAATGGAATTTTTTCCAGAGCTATTTTAAAAGGAAATATGTGTATTCGTAAACCGAATCGGCGTTAAACATCAGTCAACATTAATGATGTGGTCTACCATATCGAGTCTGATGGTAATGCTTGACCGTATCCCTATTGTAATCTATATAAAAAATCTAGAAACAGTCAAGGCGTACTTTTACAATATTATTACTACCGTCTAGTTCATCTAAAGCAAATTAGTTTCCAATGTGCATTGTCTGCCTGTAGTCCATCAAAAGTAATTTGGATAGTGTTTATAATTATTAATCAATTTCGTTCAGGGTCTTGGTTCTCAGCCGTCTTTGGTAATTGTATCTGTTACCTAGCGATGGTCTTTCTTTTTTTTTATAGGACAGGCAAGGCAATCCACCGTGCGGGTTACGTGATGGTAAAATGTCATGGCCCCGTGTAATCGGCTGGCAGCCGGCGGCCCGGCGTGTTGCCAGCCTTTAAGATGGGAATAAGCACGCTTTTTGAAGATGTTTATGTCGTATCGACATGGAAACACTGCCGCAGGTAGGCCGTTCCACAGTTATATGGCACGTGAAATTCCTACAAAACCGCACAGTAGTAGAACGCCACGTATCAAGTCCGTCACAGATTATAGGGTCCCCAACGATCTGAACAGCTCTCCCATGTATGCGATCAAATGGTTTAAGCTGATACTCGAGTGCACCAGTCCAGAGTTGACAACAGTACAGTGGCCATATGAGGCCGAACCTGGGCCCTATAAAGGGCCACACGATGTTTGCGCTTGAAGTACCGTCCCACTCTGCCGATGACATCAAGTTCTTTCGAGGCTAACTTGGCCTTGCTTTTCAGATGATTGCGATACTGGCAGTCTCTCGAAACGCTATGGTCCAATATACTGACATCGGGCGTGGATTCAAGTGGTGATACTACAAATGGATGGCGTCCACCGTGCTGTCGTCTACATAACAATGAATGCTAGGATCCTCTAATAAATAAATTGTTGATATGCAAAAGGAACAGTGTTGGGGACAGCACACAGCCCTGGGGGACGCCAGCGCATTCATTCAGAGCAAAAACCGTCAATTGCGATCTTTATGCTACGCCCAGTGAGGAAGCTGACGACCCACTTGCATAATTTTTCGGGAAGCCCATACGATGGAAGTTTGGCAAATAGCGCCCCGTGCCATACTCGATCGAAGACCTTCGTGATAGCGATAGGCTTGTAGTTAGTCGGATCGGTACCATCGCCTTTTTTCGGGATCAAGTGGATTAGGGCTCCATGAATCTGGGACTACGCCGAATGAATAAGAGTGCCAAGAAAACGCGTTAGCATTGGTACTAAGACTTGTGGATGTCTAGAGAAGATAGAGCTCGCTGACCAGCTTTTTGACTGAATTTAATGTCGAGCTTTGACTAAACTTAATGCTCGGCGGCTATGGAAGCGTATACTGGCTGAAGTTGTCAAGTGCAGCCTTCGAGAGCGCCTAGAACTGACGTGTTCCGGATGGGTAACAGTAGCGGCACAGTCACTCGGACAATCAGAGGAAAAGCAAACCTTATGCCAGAAGCCTCAGGAATAAGATGAGTATATAAGGTACGGATCTCATTCTAATCAGCTGACAGCTAATCTGATCTGATACTGATTTTTGGATGTGAAGTCAGCCGAAGGATGGGACCTGTACAAGCATGTGTATATTCGGAAACAATGATCCGAATCAATACGAAGCCAGATGGTAGACAGGTCCCGACCTTCAAAATTGGCAAGATGATGAAAACTCAGAAATCCTCCCTTACGCACAAAATAATGCTTTATTTTGTATCCTCTACATCAGAAATAACAAGGCCGGCTATGCCTTCTTAAGATCGTGGTGGATGGCATTTAAGTTGGAATGTAGACCCCTAATGTTACAAAAATCCATGTTAGGTGTAGAAGGTGCTGCCGTGTCGCGTACGCCTCATTGGTGCCTCACGCCTCGCCTGTTTCTTGCGCGGTGCTTTATCCTCCCTAGAATTTAAAGGGCGGCCTGAGTTTAAAGACTCAGAGAGGGTACCAGCATTGTTGATGCTGGTACCCTCCTGGTGTAAAATATCTTCTGGCATTAATCTTATACGAAACGCAAAGGGATAAAGCCTTACTCAACGCTGGTTTTAAATGCCAGGGGTGGTTATAATCCGGTCGTATTTTAGGTAAAATTCATATATAACCGTCTTAAGAATAGATAGATGGATAAAATTGTTTGTTAGGAAAAACATAATTAACAATTAAAAAACAAGAATTATCACTAAATGGTCTCTTATAGAGGTAATACATGGCCCTGAATCATCAGTCTCCATTGAAAATTTCTTATTTGCAAATAACGGATTGTCAATTTAACATATATATGTAATACATTTTAAATTTTAGATCGAATATGAAAACTTTAGAAGCTCCAGTCGCATTTTATTTATCCTGCTATTATAAGTATCCATTCTATTCTAGGCCCTCCTCTGTTAAATGCCATGATCCTCCGTCAAATCAGTGAAAGTTATGTAAGTTATACTTAGTTGATAAAATAAAAAAAAATTTAGATATAATTAAAGATATGAAAAATATTAATAAAAATTATAGGAAACTGCATAAATGTCTGTACTAAGGGTTTTTTTTTATTTTTTTGTGTTCTAACAAATTATTTTTGTAACTGTTTTATGTAATTCCTACCTAAAGAATAATTATATTTTTTTTTAATACTTAAGTATCAATTCAAGGGTTGGCATTATTATGACATTATTTTTATAATTTCTTAATCATCCCGCAATTTTGTTTTAAATAGATAACGAGAAAATAAACTTATTCGTTAAGTTAACTTCTTTACTGTAAAGGTTAGAGACAAAAAAATATTGTATATATCTATGTCATATTAAAAGCAATATAAATATCAATGTAACAATCAATTCATTAGAAGCAAGTGCATTTTTTCTTAATTTATCCTGTTTGACTCTTTTGATTCCCATAAAACTACTTATGCATAATCATTAATACCTATTTCTAGTATTTAAATTATTATTTTCAAATTATAAATAAGTATTTTATAAATTTCCTAATATTCAGAAAAATGTAAAATAACGTGTCCATACAGCACTATACAAAGATGACAAATTTCACATAAATCAAAGGAAGCACATTCCAAACTTTTATTGCCTTTATTTTAATTGTTTTACTTAATAATTTATAATTCAATTTTTTACTTTCATATTTTTACTGGAATAAGAACTTACCAACTTCATATTTTACAAATATAAATCTTAACAAATACGAATACAACTGGAGCACTTTGAATTCAATTTTCATGTATTTTCACATTGAACGTATGAAATCTGTATTATTTTAAATTTAATATTAACTACTTTTTCAAGCAATGTCTTTCTTCTCCACACTTCCTCTTTTCTTCAATATTTGTAACTCTCGAGTGCAACTTTTTAACTTATTCAGCCATTATTATACTTAGCAATAATTTTAATTGTATTTTATAAGCTAGATTAGATTAATAATATTTTGCGTTAATATAAAATTAAATATTTTATGAAAATATACATTTACATATGTAGATATACTTTAAGTATGATGTTTCTTACTCACCATCATATTTTTTTCGTAAAGTTAAAGTAAAAGTAAATATATTTAGTAATTACACACGAAAAAAAGAATGAAAATAAAACTTCTTTAATTAATTAGAACTTAGTTATTATTATATTAATACGAATCTTAGTTGAATCAAGTAAAATTTCGCGTATTTCACGTGGCAACGAAATTCCTAGTAAATACATAAAATATCGCATTCTGTAAATCGTTTCAAATTATAAAGTGAGCTTAAACATTTTTTTCTAAATTAATACTTAGGCTACGTATCTATTACTAGGTTGAGAAACACTTTTAAATATTATTAGGTAGGTACATGTTTTGAAACAAAAGCGCCGGATACCCAAATAAAGTTGTACAATTGAATAATTTTAATACAATAAAAGTGATTCATAAAAAAATGTTGCAACATAGCAGTGTACTGCATGCCATAAATTAAGGTTATTAGTACCTACTAAGTACGACCTATCTAGAGACATCTTTTTCACAGTGGAAAACTTACTGTAAACGTTGACAAGAGTTATGAATTCGATTCCTACGTTAGAAATTATTTTAGTCTATAAAATTTTAGAAGTTTGTGAGCTTCACCTGTTATTATATAACAAAATACGTAAGAAGATCTTGAAACAATATTTGTACTTACTTAATGCTGTTCATTTCCTTACAAATAATGCAAACTATCCGGATCCGATGACAATGACATTATTTTCACAGTTCATGCCAGGATGACAAGGTTAATGAGTAAATTATTTCAGGCTAGTTTAGTTTAGTTTCTTTTTCAAAGAAATGTGTTATATTTTTTGCATTTTAGGGTTCTAAATATAAAAAAAGCTGAGAGTGACGAACTTGTTCTGTTCTCTAATAATTTTTTGTCCTGTTTGCTCTCGTAATTCTGTGCCTATTCTTTGCTTTACCAACATTACCATAACAATGTTTACTGTAATCGAATTAACATAGATTGCTTTTGTGCGGTTCGCATAATAGACAGCACGATATGTAAGTACCTGCCTACATGTCACTGGAGCACGCTGAGATAGGTATACCTAATATTTTTGATGGTCAAATCGATATGTTTAAATTTTCATACGTTTCTATTTTGTACCGAAAATAGAGAGGACCTAAGACAGGTACATCCTAAATAATGTGAATTAAATATGATTACAGTTAATATTATTTTTATGTTAGACAAAATTAGATTACTGGTACAAACTGTCATGAATATGGCCACACTAATTTGCTATGGAAAAAACGATTATCTGCTCTTTGACTTCTTTAACATGAGTTTTAAGTCATTTATGATGAGACAGTGGATCATTTTTTTAACGTTTGAATATTGCATTATTAATGCCTTCGCGATTGGGGATTCGGAAAAGGTTATATGGGCAGATATAGGCCACTTTGTTTGGGTAAACAGGGCGGCCTAAAACGGTGCTTCATCTCGACCACTACTAGCCCAGGTCCGGGAACTTCAGTCTTCTATGACTTCCGCGGCAGGAGCTAGCTAGGAACGTCGTCAGGAGTCAAGCGTGGTAGGAAACCCTCGACAGCCTGCTCTAAGTATTTTTTGTTATCCTATTCCTCTTAGCTTTATTCCTGATATACAAATCTAGGATATTATTAGATCCGGACACGTTCACAAATACCATAAACAGTGTGTCAAAATAAAACTGCAACATTTTCTTACATTCATTGATTGTTAGTAAAAGTAAAAGTGAAATATTAATTATTGATCATTTATAAAGATAATAAGTTATATAAAATTGTTATTCTTAAAAACTTTGAAACTTTGTAAAAACACTATGAAAAATATGCGAGTGCAAGAGATAACTAATAAAGTATGTCATAATATATATGTTAATTGTTCCGTTGTGTTTTAGACAGTTTTATGTTGCCGATGGGATCCACTGTTGAACAAACACAACCATAAAGTCCTAACTACGTGAGCCAAAGTATTATTTAAATATTATATTTTTAAGGATAAACAGATAACGGTAACAATGGGTATTAAAATATTCAGACTACATTAAAATCTTTTTTTATATATTATTATTATTTTATTATTATTATTCTCATTATTTTGCATATACAAATTATGTTTTCAATAAATATATCATAAATATTTCTTAAATAAGTACAATACAAGGATAGATGAGACCCTGACTGTAAATAGTGACATCCTGGAGACGGATGGATGCCCATATTGCTCAATTTATGCAAATTACCAACTTGGACGGATGCCTGCGTAATCTACAGAGGAAGCCTACCGCTAGTATCCCCCAACCCTCCATTAACCGAATAACTTAGCCCGTATGTTACGAAACGCTGGGCGTAGATCCTCATTATCGTTCGGTTTCACTATCATTTGTCGTGGACTCGTCATTCTATTGTAAATTGTCTGTAAAACCATAATAAACTGCAAGGTCGCCTCGCTTGGTGGGGGCCGGGGGCATGACGGCTGCACTTTGGTTTCAGTTAACTATGATAATACGTAGGGCTTACTCTACTCGATGTTCTATGCCCATCGAGATAGCTTCAGAACTAGACAATATGTTAAGGTGTAAACATGAAAATATAACAATATAACCAAATATTTTTATATTAAATATAGTTACGTTGGAACTTGGTGTTTAATGTTTACTCAGCTGTACGCTCTTCTTTAGCTGTTGTGGTCTATTCAGTTCTTATGAAGACAGATATATGCGCGAGTCTAAATCCAAAAGTTATTTAAATTTAAAAAATATAACTCGATTTTAAAAATGCAGAAGTGTTTTTTTAGGAAATGGCAAGTGTGAACAGTTTTTAATAAAGTGTTAATTATAATAATTTGAGACGCCTTCACATATCCACGATGCAACTTCTAGTTTTTATAATACTATTTATATTTATAAGAGGTAAGTTGTACTTTATTAAAAATAATATATATATTTTTACAAATTATGTTATGGCTACTATGTATACTTGGATGTGTCTATTACATGTCGCATGTTAGAAATATATTGCAGAAATAATAGCTATTACTTTTTTACCAAATACTTATATATATTTACCTAGCAGTACGCATCATGTTCACACATGCAAGTTATATAATAATTATAACCATGAAACATTAAAATATCATAAGTGTCTCTTTATTTTTTACCTAGCTACTACGTTACGTAAATTGTTGAAATATTGTATCTTTTAAGAATCTAGTCAATTATTTTATTGGCAAAGACGACAAATCCAATGTTATATTACTTTTAAACTTAACTTTAACTTTCACATTTATGTTTTTGTTTGGATTCCTTCTGGATTTTGACATAGCGCATGTTCGCAAAAAATGAAAAAAACACTAAAGTAGTAAGTTTTCTAATCTTAAGTGTGGAATAACACTTTAAAAATAGTAAATATTAACACTAAAGTTTCTTATATGTTTATTTTTTTTTAGCTTCACGCTTTTATTCCGCATAGCAGGGTAGACAGAAAGTACCTAGTGTCAACACACTCCGTACTTCACTTGAGGCCGGACGTGGCGCAGTGTGACAGCGTCTGACTGTAAACACTATCGGTTGTGGGTTCGATCCCCACTCGGGGGAGTGATTATATTTATTTTAATTATTTTCACTTCCTCTCTCTGGTACAGACAAAGAGCGTCGTTGAGTTCCTCCATTTAACACGCAATGTCTCGCATTCGGTGGAAAGTGAAGTACGGAGTATGTTTATTTCTTATACACATAATTACCTAACATTTTTAACGGGCAACCAGAAAGCTTAAAAAAATTTATAGGAGGGCTAGAATTATAGAAAATGTGTACTTAGTATTAAAACTTTCATAATTTTTGACCCCTCCCCCTTCCTTGTCACAGCTGGTTACCTTTGTGAGACCATCGCTTATAAGCAATGTCACTTTATTGATCCCCTTCCTCCCCCTTAACGTATGACGTAATTAATAGATGGCCCCATAATTATATTAGTCGATATATCGATACTGCGTTTTCGAAAGTCAAACAAGGTCTCCTACCACTACCAGTTGTACTCTCTAAAGACCACGGGCCGGATATAATGCTTCCGTACCTACCGTATAAAAATTTTAACGCAGAGGCACCTTGTGAGGAATCCGCACCTCTTGAAATCCGTCCAATCGCTCTAACCGCTAAGCATTCCGGCTTCGTCAAAAAACATAAACGTTTGTTTCTTTATGTTTTTAGCACCTCTGTGGAGAGATTTTTACGAATTCCTGTTACCCGAAAATCCTTATGAATATGATGTTTTATTAACTTAAGTTTTAGTTATATATTCTAATATTAAATTTCTATCAGTATTAGAATAGGCAATACTATAAAGTTTATTCAATTATCAAATAACATCTAAGAAAGTACTAGATAATTGTAGTAAATGCTATTTAATGTGGTACTTATCGTGTTCTAGGTGGAGGTTGACATAATAATTCTTCAATGTCATTTTATGCTATTAAAATGTTGGAATATAAGAGTACGACATCCAATTATAATATTGATGAAGAATTATATATTTTCAATTATTAAGAAAAGTATCCAAAGTTGGATTAAATACGTTGGATAAATACGTAGTAAATACTTTTTTCACAATATATCTTAAATTTAAAGGTTATTTTGTCATATACATATTCGTATGTCGACGTAAACACCTACTAATTACAAATCATAAAAACTATACGAAAACATATTTCTTAAGATTTTGTAAAAACACATTAAATTCTAAAGTCTATTGTATATACAGTAATCTTATTATGCGTTTCATTAGTTTATTTTTATCTACCTATATAAATTGTAGTGTTATTTTAACCTTTATTGAGTACAAGTGGTACAAATAAGGGAACACGTAAGTTATAACACTCATTTCTTAATCAATTCGACCAGTCTGATAAATAAAAGGCACATTTCGTTGGTTGATAAAATTTATTTGAAATAAATAATACGATTATTCTTCACTAGCGACCCAATCGCGGCTTGACCCGCGTTCTCTCATAAATATAACTATATCATCCATTAATCTGCCCTCGTTCTTGTCAAATTCATAGACTGCTCGAATTTATGATTTTATCGAATTATAAAATCCAGCCTACTTTTTGTAATTAAAATTTAAACAGACCTACAAGTTATAGCCAAAATACATATTCAAAAATCTATTAATCATATAATTTTCGTTGCTCCAACCATACATAGGTAATTCATAATCGTATTATATATATATTGATTGCACGTAATTGATATGTATTATTTAATAATTCATACAAAAGTTATCTTAACTTAAGTTTGTTTCTTGATACATGTTTCGATTGCACCTATTTTTATCAGTTTCTGGCCAATTGGACACTTTTTGTCACCTATTGAATCTGCTAATAAAATTAGGCAAGCAAGCACAAGTAGTCCAATCATCAAATGACGTAGTGAAATCATCTGGAAATAAAAACAAATCGTATAGTTACTTATAATTTGTATCAATGGATTTTTTTAAGCTTGACGCTGTTATTTTGCAGGGTAAGCAGGAGTACCTAGTGTCAAGACACTCCGTACTCCGCTTTCCGCCAAGTTTGGGACATTGCATATTGAGTGGAGAAGCTCAATGCCGTACTTTGTCATATCAGAGCGAGGAAACGAAAAATAATTAAATAGAACCATTGAAAAATAAATAAATACAACCAGTAGGCACTCACGCAGGGGGCGAGGGAATCGAGCCCACTACCGATCACGTTTACAGTCAGACGCTGTGCCATGACCGGTCGCAATGTATTAATGTGCTAAGTATAATTAGATTATTTCTAACGTGTATTTCGCGGCTTTAAGAGGATAAAATTGGGTAAAGTAGATAGGTACTAGGGAGAGACGAGTTTAACCAATTTAAGCGAGCGTTAATGCCAAAATTAAAAGGGTTCAGTAAGTACCCTTGGATTTAAATAGCCTGCTCGTTTTGATCTTTATCTTTTACTATAGTCTAAGACATCTCTCAAAGCACAGTTGTCACATGATTGCGAATTGAAATTAAAATAGATTTTTTTTAATATGCTAAGGATACTTTCTATATGAAAGGTAGATTTCCTGTTTCATTGATCAAATTGTTGTTAAAAAGGGGCTTATTAGTGTATGTTGCTGACGATGGTTATTAAGCGATGTTAATAGAATCTACTGTTACTCATTTCCCCAATTTAGTAAAACAAATCGTGACTTGTGGTTCCCAAATATATTTTAAAGGTCTTTTAGTCGTATAAAAGGAGCCGTTAAGAATTCAATAATAGAGAAGCCCATATCAATGTGAAATACGATTTTAAATCTTAAAAAAGACATTAGATGTCTTATGTAAATCATTTAATTGAATGAAGGTTTAAGTTTTTCTAAAATAATCATAGTTTACTTTAATTAATCAAAAATATAAGTTAAAAAAATTACTTAAATTTTATTATGGTTTTAAAAAATATATTTTTATAATATGATTATGTGAATATGCCTTACATGGGACCTATTCAAAATTTTATCGTTCTAAACAATACTAAGCTCTAGTTGTAATGAACTTACATCTTATGGGAACTAACAAAGTTAATAATAACTAAATCGACGTTTTTTTAGCTTTTATGAACACATTATAAAAACAACGTGACGTATATATAATCATATTATATCTACATTATCTTCATATATACCTCAAATTCAAAGTGATGGCTAACCCATTTGGATATATAATTACACGTAGCTTGTAATATTATATTGTTAATGAGACGTAAAAAAATGACAGATTATTTGCTAAAATAATATATAATTGAACAATTTCGAAATTAAGATAAGAGTCATGTAATTTGCTTACATCAAGCTTCTCTTCAATTTCGGACACTGTACGGCGGAACGCAACACCGCGTTATGTTGTATTAATGTGGGCAAGTGAATACAATTTATATATGACATAAATATTCTATTAATTGAGTGTGGAAAGTAGCTACAACCATCCGGTGTAAAAGACGCTATTAGGTTATGCGAAGATGTCTCGAATTAAAATAATTTTAAAATCGGACTAAAAAATTATGTAAATTGATTTAAAAGAAATCGAACTAAACATTAGTCTGGAGAAGAATCAGGCATCTGGGCTTTAAGGTATATAAAATATTTTAAAACATATTTGTTAAAGTAGTTGTTAATATTCTTAAATTCAAATCTACCTGCACAAACCTGCAGGTATATTAATAAGATTTTTAGATTAGGTGATTTTAATTATTTTATATGAAATCATTTTTGACAACCGAGTCAATGAAGTATAGTATAGCTTGAAAGATTTTTTGTTTGCATGAAGTACCAGTGACCACGGAATACTGTAGTGTTTAAGACATTTGAGTTTCATGTTTGTTCGAATACCAAAATTTATATATATATATATATATATATATATATATATATATATATATATATATATATATCTAATAGAAATAGATTAATTTACGGCTAAAGTAATTATAATTTATATAGTTTTATTAAAAAAAACATGATCCTGCGTTCCACTTTATAAGCACATTGTATGAAAATTACAAACCTGATTCACTAATTAAAAACTTTTAGTTTGCTCCGTTATCGAAGAGGCAGCGTCTCCATGAGAAAAAGAACTAGTCTTTCATGTAAATATAAAAATAATAGAGATAAAACTATAATTTGCGTCCATACACTTGTAGTTTCGTAAAGTATCTTTGTTTCGATGTATATTTTTATAATTTTGAATCAATACTTCTACGTCGCAGTTAAAATAGAATTACACTTAGAAAAATATATCTATTAATCGATTAAATTATATAAATCGATAACAGAGTTATAAAAAATAGGAAGAATTAGGAAATGTTATTTAATTACTTACTATGCCACTATTAATGTACAAGTAATCACGTATAAGTATTAATTATACTATATATCAAAAGAAAATTGCAAAACAACAACCTGAGGCAAGCCTCGTCAAAACACTGCGCGTATAAGAATCTGAACGAGGAACTGGTTTTAACTCAGAATATTGGCTCGATGTAAATAAGATACAAAACAGTTATAAATATCATTGTTAATGACCACCTTTCAAATACATCTTAAGTTTCTTTATAAACAAGATAACTTTATTTTTCATTTAAGAAAAATAAATATTTAAATTTATTTGTATTTTACAGAATCTGTAATGTAAAGTGCAACCGATTTATAGGTAGAATGAATATTTAATAATGAGAATAACTTCAACTTAAATTATGAAAATATATGAAGATGTCATCATATATTTTTTATTTTTTTGGTGGATTTTAGGAATTCAATCGAAATGCCCGCTATCCCAGTCAGAAACATTCACACGATGGTCGGGGATGGTCCCAGAGCATGTGACACCGGTATTCATGTACTCCGCTAGTGGAGGCGAGGAGTCGTTAACTGGTGCTTGCTTAGCGAGATGTCGTGAACTTGACGATTGTGCGGCTGTTATAATCGCATATGGCAAAGGAAACTGTCAAGGTGTTACTAACGTTCAAACGACCAAGTTTTATTCGGACAACGATGTTGTTTTTTTCAACAAAATTTGCTTGAAATGTAAGTATAATTATTATAAACTAGCTTGTAAAATTTTGCACTTAACTAGCATGTAACAAACAAAGTGCAGCGTTGACTTCTTCCATTAAAAACGCAATGTCTCGAATTCGGTGGAACCCTGTGGGTGTCTACCCTGCTTTGCGGGATAAAAGCGTAAAGCTATAAATTAAAAAAAATAAAAAATACTCTTCTAGTAAGAAGTTTCATAGAAATTTTCAACTTTCAAAAGCAACCCCTAAAATTAACCAATTTTCAATTAAATAGTCATTCTACATATAAATCGGTTGCACTTTAGATTACAGACTTTGTAAAATACAAATAAATTTAAATGTAAATAATTATTTTTCTTATATAAAAAATAACATTATCTTATTAATAAAGAAACTTTAGATTTATATGAAAAGTGATCATTAACAATGATATTTATAACTGTTTTGTATCTTTGGGAATATTAATTTTGTATTTAATATATGTAGGTCGAATTTTGCAATATCATATCTTAGTAATCACCTACGTCTTAAAAAGTACCATTTAAAAAATTTAAGTGGTACTCCTAGAACTTGCCGTAGAAAAGTTTCGTATAAATGTTCCACCCCATAAACAATCCCTTAGGGGTAAAAATTCACAAAATCTTGATGAGCATCTATCGCATCGCTCTAAAGAGAAGCCCCATACAAAATTTGAAACTTCTAGCACCTATAGATTCTGAGATTTAGTGATACGTGAGTGAGTGACCTTCCGCATTTATGTACATATATATAAAGTACTAGGGTGGTATCTAGTTAATTTCGTTTTTGTTACTTCTCAAACCCAATAATAAATGAGAGAATCTTTAGTAAAATATCACTCCGTACACCAACTTCGAGTTAAGCTTAGAAAAGGAAAATATCTATCCTATGACATCGTATTGTTTATATAATTGTTTTAATTTTCTGTTTATTTCAGTGCCAGAAAATTGCAGCAAGCGCTGGTGGTCCTTAGAGAGTACACCTGGTTACTATCTCAACTCTGAGGGACCAAACATAAAAGTCATAGTAAACACAACCATCGAAGATTGTTACAACGCCATCTTCTCTACTAACGAAAAATTTTATCGGTATTTGTAATTTTAATATACTTACTAGCTATATATATATATATATATATATATATATATATATATATATATATATATATATATATATATATAAATCAATGTAAAATATGCTGGAAATTCAATTACTTTAGAAATTTCATGTCCCTGGATCCGTAATAATATAATATGTTATAGAAAAATCCTAATGTTCTCGTCGACCAGAGCCAGGGAAGAATAGAAAATAATAATATTCACGTTTTATATTTTCCTTACTATTGTACTTTTTGCAAGGTAAATTTAGTGATTTATTACTCAGTTATCTGCAAACTCTAATTTAAAATCATTGCATATTGAACGTGTTAGTATAAGATTTGATTATACATAATATTATACTAACATTATATTCAGTGTTGTCATTGTGTCACGATTCGCAGACAGACGCTTCAATTTATTACCTCTTAATAACTTAAATGAATCTAATTTTTTTACTTAATGGAGGTACACCCATTACATTTCTTTATAAAAGGAATGTACCTATTTACGATACAAGCACAAGAAATAAGCCTGATGTTGCATAAGCTGTAATTAATTTGAATTATAAAGCAAGCTTCTAGCAAGCAAGCTGGAGGCCGTTCGTGGCGCAGTGTGACAGCGTCTAACTGCAGACGCGATCGGTTGTGGGTTCGATTCCCACTCGAGGGAATGATTACACTTAATTATTTGTATTTCCTCGTTCTGGTAAGATAAAGCGCGGCGTTAGGTTTCGCCACTCAACTCACAATGTCTCGAATTTGGCGGTAAGTGGACAGAGTGTCTTGTGGATACAGGATAAGAGAGAGAAGCCAAAAAAAAAATAAAAAAAAATAAAAAATAAAGCAAGATGAAGAGTATTTTTTTGACATGCAAATATATTATTTTATATTTAGGCACTAGAAATTGCTAAGAAATCGGTTTACTGTCCTTTCGTCCTTCTTTTTTCTTGAGTGTTAGAACGTGTCAGCAAATATTTTTTATTATTTTACATTTTTCAACTTGCCAAAACAATCTAATCTATATAAAAATAAATTTTGAGGTAACTTTTTTAAACGTGTTTTTCATTTTAATTATTTACTATTGTAGATCAGCACAATGGGTTGATCCAAACACTGCATCAGGAACATTTGCTTTGTCGAACAAGGCGAAAGGGAATTGTGTACTAAATGGAGAAAATAAGTTCACAGAACCCGAGTCGTACCGAGTGTCGAACTATTACACAATATATATTGAGAACCAATGCGGGCATGATTGTGAGTATGAGGTATTAATAACTATGTTTATAGCCTTTTTTCTACATAACGGCAAGTATGCATAGCAATTATATTTTTTATATGGCTTTTTATCGCAAACAGTGTAAACACAAGTGTATATATATGAAGCCATTGTAACGTAGAAGGACACCGCAGGCTTTTGGTTGTGGATTCAATTCTCATTTATAGAAATTTTAATTACATATTAGCTATATTCATTTTTCCGCTCCTTTAAGTTAAAGTTCGGCGTTGGGTTACTGTGTTGTTTATATTTCAGGCGGAAAGTGGGCAAAGAAGTTTCTTGGTACTAGGTAAGACTAATATTCCCCAAATATGCAATAGAAGTGGTGAATCAGAAAAGAAACATATATAGCGACATAATATTATACCGTGATTTCAGATCCTAAGAAAATAGATCGATGTTCATATGAAGAATATTACAATCAGACAATAAGACATGTGGATTTGATCGTCAACAATTGTACTAAGGACGAGGTGAGGCCATAAAAATAATAATAATAATAATATTTCTTTATTGCCAGAATAAAAAAAACCAATTTACATGATTTATTAATAATATAGAAGTAATAATAACCGTTAATTTAAAAGTTAAGGCTTAATATTGAACAGGGAGTGTCAACAAATAGATGGAAAATCTCTCTACCTGTCCCGCTATACACTTTCGTGGAACCTTAAGAAGGCAAGGTTAAAGTAGAAAGCTTAATATAATTTATACAAGATGAAAAATTAAATAGAATAAAATGTGAATATATTCTAGCAAATTATCATGTAGTCTCACGTAACAAATGCAACTAAATTACATTTTAAAATGTTGACATTTCCTCTAATATCATTTTGTATTCAAAACGTTTCGATTTCTCAGAAAATTTAGTTTGTATCTTAAATATGCATAAACTATAACAATTTATAGTGCTATAAGGCTGTCGTGGCCCTTGCCACAGTCTGACTGTAAATGCCTAATATTATCGAAATCGAACAAACAACAATTCGCATTTACATTCTGACTGTAAATGCGATTGGTTGTGGGTTCGATTTCCACTTTGGGGATTTTATTTCTCCGTTCTGGTAACACAAAGCTCAACCGCTCGCCCGTCAACACGTAATGTTTCTATTTCGGGTGGAAAGCAGTCAACGGAGTGTCATGGCACTAGGTCCTCTCTATGTTCCTTAATGCGAGTATTTGTTCATTTTTTTATGGGATAACTATTTTAAGGTTTAGCCTGATGATTGCAAACATACAAATATATATGCCTAGACTTAATAGCAAGCTAAGCAAATGTGGTAATATATAATACCTAACATAGACTACAATATTTGTGTGAATTAGCTTGTGTCTGATAATTTGCGAGTATCACTCGGAGAAATATTTATGAACTAGAGATTCCCTAATGCTTCCATTAATACAACTAGAATTCCTTCCTCCATACATTGGTTCTATTAAACATATTGAGTTTAAGACGCGCTGCGTGCAAAGCATAATTTTTTGTGGCCTTCTCATTTGTTTCTTTAATGCTGTGTTTAATAAAGAGTATTTATCTATATATCTATTTAAGATTGCTATAATAATATGTCTAGTTTAATTTAACTTTTATTTAGTGTAAATCAGCATGCGAAACCGAGACTAGGTTCGTATGCCGCGGTTTCACTTGGTCGATTGGACGATTGCGCGGGATCTGTGACCTTCATAGCGAGGATCTCGTCACTACTGGTTCATGGTTGCTCCGTCGCGTGTCCAGCGCTACCTATTATCGTCGTGTGATCTGTCTCAATAGTGAGTTTTTTCATATTATATTTTTTTACACCTTGTTGCTTTATCTCGCATAGCAGAGTAGTCAGAGCTAACCTAGTGTCTATACACTCCGTTGAATGCTTTTCGCCCAGCATCGTGACATTCCGTGTTAAGTGGACTGAAACCCTCGCTTTGTTTTACCAGAGCGGAGAAACGAAAACATATTTTAAATATTATCTTGCTCCCGAGTGGGATTCGAACCTAGAACATAAAAAATGTTACAAAAAAATCATTCTTTGCCAGAAGAAGTGTCCTTAAAAATAATTAAAAATAAATTATGTTACGTACGTATATATTTTTATAATAGTATTGTTATAAAAAGCGAAACTGTGTTTTTATTTCAAAATTATGTTCAATAGGTTGACCTTAGGTTTTCTCGGACTACCCGGTGCTATTCGGAATAAAACCTTTACGTTTTATTTTTTGAAATTTATAATTTAATAATATCTAATATTATTTTTTCCAGTCAGTGTCGAATGTGAAGGTTCTCATTTAGTAGTAACTTATAAGCCACGTGGTATATTCCGTGGGCGGGTGTACGTTCCTGGGCGTGGAGACCGCTGTAGCGCCCGAGCACTCACTCCAACTTCACCCGTCCGTCTTGCTCTACCTTTACTTGGCGACTGCGACGTTAATTTCGCTTATGCTATCACAAAGGGCCCCAATGGAGTTGTAAATAGGTAAACTTACTTTGTTAATTTATTACCAGAGGTCTCGCTCAAAAAAAATTAAGTCTAAACAACATGCAATTGACTTTAGTAAGCTTAGTATTTTTTAGTATTTTCTTTTATTTATTTAAAATATTATTATAAAAAATATGCTCTTCTTCTACATACATATTGGAATTGTGTCAAATTTAGTACTCCTCCTTCAGCCCAATTTTCAACGGCATTATTTAAAAACGGGTCGAAAGTGGTTGCTTTTGCCTGAATGTTAAACTTCTCTGCCTGGAAACGCGATGGTTCTGCGGTTGAAGGAAGGAATGGTTTTATTTAAATTAGTTAATTTTCCAAATGGTAAATGGAAGGTATTTGGATAAGCCTAAGCCTAAGATTTGAGCAGTAAGCGAAGAACGGATATCTTCACACTGAGTTCTCTCTGCCTACCCTGCTATGAATGAATAAATAAATTTATTAATGCATTACGGACATTATGGTCTGTGGTTATTAAACTATGATATTTACATGACCTATTATATTTTTTTACAATACTTGAAATATATATTAAGAATATGAATATTATAAATTATTGTAACATGCTCTAGTGAAGTCTCCAAGTCCAGATCCAGAGACAATACAAATAATATAGACAATACAAACAATACAAGTAATGGAGATCGTTAGAATGTTTGCCATTTTACAAGAACTACCTGCAATAATTTAATATCGATTACCGATTAAAAAATCGTGAGTTTGAGCCGCCTATTCGAGGCCTTCCTGTCTACCCGGCTATGTGAAATAAAAGCATTAAGCTAAAAATAAAATCGGCATGGTTTAGTAAAATTTTGCATCGACTTAGTGGAAGGCTTAGATTACTGCTTAAAAGGAAATATTTTTATGAAAATAATCAAATAGTTACATACAACATTACTCTCTTGGATAAAATATCTAAATAAATTCATTATAAAGTCAAAAAAAATTTACAAACTGCACAGCATCGTTGTTTTTACATCGTTGTATTAGGGCTCGTGTCTATTGTAGTACGAATTAATATTTATTGTGGTTAAAATATTTGTTGATGTTCATACCAAATTGAAAATTCTTACAAATTTGCTTTAATGTATACATATAATAATAAAATTTTATATCTAAATGTTGTGCTTGTTGGTTAAAATCTTACTTTAAATAAACTAAATATTTTTTGTTTATAGAGGTATCTCCGTAGTTATGGTAAATGTATGTACAGTTGTTATATATCTCTAAGAGTTAAAAAAAATGTGAAGGTATTATAAGATATTTTACTTATAATACATTTGTAATTCTTTGATAGAAATAATTTTACTTTATTTTTCATTGATGACCTAGTGATACTGATGACTTTGTTTTGGGCGTCAGTAATAATTGTCTAAAATCTTTTAACATCTAAGATATTCAATGGAATTATTCAGAGTGTTAAGAAATTATAATTATTGTGCATGAAGGGTTAAGTTACTCCTTTGTCAAGTCAGATCAGATACGGCAAATTGTCCTAAATAAGTATCTTCATATCATAGATATAATAATTCCGGACATGTTGTTACATCAATTGGCCTTTTTTATTTCATATATTCAACAAATACTTCCTATCTTAAGCAAATTACACAAAATCCTAAATTTTTGTTACACTGAAATTCCTTCCTCATTGTTTGTATATTTTTACGCGAGGGAGGCCTCGGTTGACCTGTGAACAAGTCGAAAGAACTATGCAGGGACCGAAATGTATAGCGTTTCGTTCCCTCAGACCCGGCCAAGGATAAAGCGTGAAGCTAAAAACAGATTTTTTATAAGTAAGGGATTATAAAATAATTTTAAACTTAAAAGAATAAAGCATCGGATTTCGATTCCGCCCCTCTTGAGAGTCAATCGGGCCAAATAGATCACTTAGCTACACGCTCAATACTTCTTATAATTTATTTTTGTTGAAAGGATTTCTGTACAGTGAGTTTTGCAATTATGTTTTTATTATGGGGTGATTATATTTAAAATGTTTTTATTTCTCGTTATGGTAAGACAAAGCGTGACGATGAATCAACACGCAATGTTTTATACATGAAAAGCGGCAAAAGGAGTGTCAAGACAAGTATTAGGTCTTCTTTTACTTCTCTGTTAAGCGTGTTAAAGTGTGAAGCTGTTTTTGTTTTTTTTTAGCTTCTTAGCTTAACACGCTTTTATCCCGCATAGTAGAGTAGATAGAATATACCTAGCGTTAAGACACTACTTTACTTTCCACCGAATTCGAGACATTGTGCTGAGTGGTGGAAATCAACGCCGCACTTTGTCTTACTTACCAGAGCGAGAAAGTGTAAATAATTTAAATATAATCACTTCCCTAAGTGGGGAGTGAACCCACAACCACCACCAGACCAGTCTCAACCTTTTTGTGTTTGTTTTATTAATATACTTATACGTTTAAACAGAACCATGGCGTATGTGATGCTGATGATTCAGAACAACCCAATAATTCAGACGGCGGGTGACCGCTGGGTGCGAGTGGGCTGCTCACCCGGAGCCGGTGCAAGGGGCTACACCAAGGTTGATGCTACAGTTGCTGTCCAGGACACTGTGTAAGATTACATTTTTTATTACGAAATAAACAAATTGATGAATAAAATACGTATTGCTTTAGCTAATGTAATACGTATGTCACTTTGTACAATAACAGTCTGTCAAGTCCTATATAGTATGTAATTTTATAAAAAAATTTTATTAAATTTTTTATTAAAACGCAAAAAATGCCGCGTGTATGACACGCGGTTTGAATGCTGTTTTCGTGAACAAGAAAGATATATTGAGGTAAAATTTTTAAATCGTTTGTCAATATATTATTAAGCTATAATACAATTTGAAAAACTGTCTTTAGTTTAATTGAATTTCATCATCGCTTCAAAGAAAACAAGAAATTTTGTATCACAACTAATATAGGTGGCGATGTATGAATATAATTAAGTGCCCCTACTGTATATAAATCAATTATTGTTTTTATTATATTATTCGTACGCGTAGGATAAAAGAACGGTATATCTTGGACGGTATCCAAGAGGCGCGGGTTCGAATCCCGCTGAGCTCATATTTTTATACATTTTTTCTAAAAAAGGATAAAAGAAATTAAAAATTACATAAAAATGACAAAGTTGCAGGACCCGAATCCGCGCCTCTTTGGAACCGTTTATCACTCTGACTATTAACTTGGACAATATTCAAGATTCCCGGATTCGATTCCTACCACGTTCTGGTTTGTTTTAAAGTTTTTAAAAATATATTATTATGTTAGTTAAAATATATTGTTATTATGTTGTTTATCAAAGACGACCATCTTTGGCAAGTGAATCTCAAGAGCAAAGAGAAGAGCATGGGCCGAGCGCTGTGTTTGGTGGCAATACAGCACCACTCACTATGTACGTGGTCCGAGCAAATGAGGAGTCTAGTGCTGATGCGGTTTCGTTGGGAGAACTGCTTGAACTTCGAATCGAAACCACAGGTAATTAATATATGTATTTTGATAAATATTTTAACTTAACTATCACATGATTTAATAATATAAAAAATAAACATAATAATTTTTAGCTGTCAGGGGCGGTATAACTATTAAACCTAATTTCAAGTAAATGTAAATTTTATTTCATTATAGCCGAGGGCGCTATAAACATTGCCTCAAATACTGATCAACCCACTAGCCACCGACTTGAAATACGCATTCCGTTAATTGTTGCACAACACTGGCGTCAATATTTAAATGAATTAAGTGCAATTAATATACATAATATATTTATAATATATGTAAATATGAAATATGTCGCAATATGCAAAATATTTCTAGGAAGAGGTAATATAAATTGGCAATTTCAAATAATATTTATTGTTTTCTACTTTCTTTTTCGCTTGTTATAAAATAATATTTGTATGGTAAAGCTGCACGTTTTTCTCACACGAATTTGAACGCGCGAACATGGTATATTGTAAAGTAAGACGTAAACTGTCATGCCCAAAATAATATTATAATATGAAGGCATTTACTTACGTCACAATAGTAAATTAATCTAATGTTAGTAAGTCATCATAAAAATCGAACTAATTTATGACTATAAAAGACCAAAAATTATAAAATTAATAACTTACTTATAATTTTTTAAAAAATATGATTCGCAGATGAATCTGAGATAGAAGCGTATCATTTGGTGGCGTCGTCGAGGCTTGGGGATAGTTCTATTTTGCTATTGGACGGTGGAGGCTGTCCTACAGGACAGGTATTGAAATATACATATATTACTTGAAATTATTTTAATTTGCTTTAAATTAATAATATTTTTTTTGTTAGCTTCACGCTTTTATCCAGCATAGCAGGGTGGACAGAAAGTACCAAGTGTAAAGACACTGTACTTCGCTTTCCGCCGAAGACATTGGGTGTTGAGCTGCACAACGCTGCCCTTTGTCTTACCGGAGCGAGGAAGTGAAAAGAATATAAATATAATCACTTTCCCGAGTGGGAATAAAACCCACAACCGATCGCGTTTTCAGTCAGGCGCTGTCACACTGCGCCACGACCGGCCTCTTAAATTACTTTAAATTACTTTGAAATACTTAAAATTACTTTAAATACGATTAGATTAAATTACTGCTTTGACTACAGTAACTACTGAAAACTTTTAATCATCATATTTATAGATGGATTCTCATATACATTCGAACTAAAATTTGTAGTCAGTGTTTGAGTAAAATATTTTCCAATAATTACCTTACGGTAGCGCCATCGTGAGATGAATTTGAAAATATAACAAAAGCAATTTCATTTATTTTTTACAAGATTTATATGGTTACATAAAAATATTTAAAATAAACTAATCTTTGTCCTTAAATGTATCCTAAGATAATTTTTAAATTTGAGAAGTGGGTAATATATAGTTGTAAGTCTTTCTCACCTTAGTCATTTCTACTACAAATGTTTCCCTGGTCAGCTTTCACAGTGCTTTTCTCCATTCGACGTATAAATTATTAAATACAGTAAATTAACCTTAAAGAGAAAAGAAATATCACATAAGTCTAGCGTAAACTAAATAAATATATAATATAATAATTATTGTTAATCCATCCTTAATACTCTATTAAAACCATGTATGCTGGTGGTAATAACTTTTTAACATGCTTTTATAAGATTCACGAGTACGACTAGCTGTCTCCTGATTTATCTAACAATGTAAGAAAAACTTATTATATATCTACTTTCTTCCTGTTGTCCAATTTAGATATTACTTCAACACTTAAACACATGCCACTAACAATACTATTTTTACCGTACGCAATTATTTATTATTGTAATATGAACCTATCCTTGGTACGACTATCAGGCAAACGAGAAATAATTTAAGTACATTCCTTTTTAGAATACTTTAATTTTTATTTACAGGTTGATTTTCCATCATTCACTAGATCCCGCTCCGGAGGTATGCAAAGGCTGTCGGCTCGCTTTAAAGCGTTCCGTTTCCCGACCTCCCAAATCGTACGATTCGCTATAATGGTCAGATTTTGTGAAGATAAGTGTCCACCGGTGAATATAATTTATTATATAAAGGCAATATTTTAACATCGATCGTTACATCCATATAGCAGCAGCACCATAAAGCATATAGCAGGGTAAACAAGAAGTACCTAGTGTCAAGACACTCCGCTCACCGCTTTCCTACGAATTCGGTACATTACGTGTTCAGTGATGGAGCTCACCGCTGCACTTTGTCTTACCGGAACGAGAAAGTAAAAACAATTTAAATATAATCACTCCCCCGAGTGGGAATCGAACCCACAGCCGATCGCATATACAGTCAGACGCTCCGGCCTCTATTATTTTTTACGTTTTGTTAATGTTTATTTTATTATTTAAGTTTATTTTACCATTTCAGTTGAACTGTAGAAAATTAAACCAACTGAGAGATATAAGAGATGCTAATGACACATACCAGGCGACGGATACAGAATTTGCAGCTAATGTTAAACAAGAGGTTAGCGAATTATGTATATTTTCCTCTCGAAAATAAATCAATTATAAGTATACGTTACGTAGAGACAAATAAAAGATCTCAGATAATGGATCTGAGGCGACCGTATTTTAATTCTTTATTCGTCCTTAAGAATGTAGAAGTATCTAAGATACTGCTCTGAGCAGATAGGAATCTGCACTTTCTATAATTATTTTAATTATAAAAACATATTATTCACTACAGATACGTATCTGTATACATGTGATTTTTTTTATTGATAAATGAACATATCTACTATGTTTATGTTTTAAATGAAACTATAAAAATCAAATTTAGAAACTATAAAAAAAAATTTGAATGAATTGCAATATTACTTTCCTAATTTATTTAAAATCTAACCTCAATAGAATTTAGTACTAATAAATATAATATATTTTAGGTGGCCTGGGCTCCCCAAGTGGTAGCTCAGGGCGGTCGGGCGGAGTGTGCAGGTGGTTCCGGCAGAGTTCCCTTAGAACTGGAAATGGTAGTTGGTTCACGAGATATTCTATCTGCTGACACTTTAGTACGAGCTGATCATCGTTCTGCTTTGCGTAAGTGAAAGTATATTAATGATAAAAGAAATCTATGCATAGTATAATATTTTTTAATGATTATAGACTGTGTGATAAATATTTCGGTTTTGTTTTTATAAATTCATATTTAATGAAATGTTGTGAAATGTTGTTTTTAAAACTTAAACTTGTAGTCCTTTTTATTTAAAAGACTTTCAAAGAAAAATAAGCTTTTAAAAATATTAAATATAAGAATGGTTTAAGTCGGTCGTGGCGCAGTGAGACGGTGTCTGACTGTAAACGTGGTCGGTGGTCGGTTCGATTTCCACTCGTAGGAGTGATTAATTTAAAATTATTTTCACTTCCTCGTTCTGATAGAACAAAGTGCGGCGTTGAGTTCCGTCACTCAACACGCAATGTCTCAAATACGGCGGAAACTAAAGTACAGAGAGCTTGGACAATAGATACATTCTGTCTACACTGCTACGTGGGATAAAAGCGTGAAACAAAAAATGAAAAGAGTCTTAGACGGATTTATGGCGTTTTCGTATATCTACGGTTTCGACACTAGTTATTTAACATATGCAATATTGATCTGTTGGTACAGCTTCAAGATTCTCCCGCATAACAGAGTAGGCAAAGATAATCTGGTGTCAAAACACTTCACTTAACTTTCTGCTTGAAATCGAGACATTGCGTATCGTATGGCGGAACTTATATAAAAATAGTATTTATTTTGTTTTTTATAATAAATTTAATGAACGTGATAATAATTGATGTCACATGTTTTTAGCGGAAGACATCCATGTAAGTGACACGCCATTAGTGTGCGTGCATGAGTTGTTATTAGTAGCGCTAGTACTGGCATGGCTTGCTGTACAAGTGCTGTTACTTTTGGGATGTTGTGTTTTGGTTAAGAGGTAAGGAAACATCTCTATCGTAATTATAATAACCTATTTTTATATAAAAGACATAATATATCTTGCTAACACAGCGCGTAAATACACGCATATGTATACAAAGAGATACATTAAAAATATTACAACAAATCGTATTTCTTTCTGCTTTAAGCAAATTTATTGGAAGTCGCGTTTAGTACATTATTGTTAACAGTCGTCCTTCGGTTAAATAGCTGAAACATCAAAAAAGCTTTTGTTCTTCAATATGAAACTTAGTGACATAAATATTTATTTTGTACTGTTTTCTTATAGAAAAAATAAATTGTATATAAATTTTGCAGATATAGAAATTTAGCTGAGATGAATATGCAGAAGGACTATCACTCGTTTGACAATATTGGTTTCGAAACTAGCTCTACGCATCGCCGCGTGCATTGGCCTGACCAAAATATAGACATCATACACACAACTTAGAATTAAATAAAACCAAATATAGATTTTGTGTAAATTATAATTATTTATTGTGTGCGATGTGTTTCTACAGTTGTATAGTGCAAATAAATTTATTAATATATATGTTTAGTATTTCTTTGACACCTGTATTTTACTATGAAATTGTTTATTTTTCTGTTGTTATTTGATATGATAAGAATATTTTTTATATATTTTTAACTTTGTTTTTTTTTTAAATCGAAACTAGATTTCCAAATATAGAGAACATTAAAACGCAGTTCTTATAATCCTGCTTTTAAATTTAAATTATAGTATATATATGTAAAATATGCAAAAAATATATTATTCATGTAAATCGCTAATACATTTAAGTTATTTTTTTCAAAAAAACAAATACTATTAAATTGTCATAAGATTGTTAAGTTTATTTTATATAACAATATTTCTTATATTTCATATAACAATTATTTCATAAAACATAAACCAAACTTTTATAATATTTTTCCCAAAAATTGACCGTTTTAAATTTTTACTGAGTAATGTTGCCAGCTGCGTATAATAAGGGTGGAGCAGGTGCGGCCGGAGGGGCACTGCCTGGTTGCCGGCCTCCTCGGGGCGCACTTTGCCGAACACTTTGTCGATTAGATGCCGCATTGTAATGGTAACCTTCAAACTTGTCGCCACCACCAGTTTGCGAGGGGTACGTCGCTGTACCCATGTACATAATCTTAAAAAAATAAAATATAAATAATTGTGTTTTGTTTTGTTTATGATCTTTGGTTGGGTAGAACTAAAATATCGGCTCTACCAAACTAAACGTATTTTGGTCAGCCTTGGATAATGTAACTTTATAAACTCTGATCATGGAGACAAGTATTTAATAATTAAATATCTCTATTTAATAATAAATAGTCATTATCTATGAAACAAATTTGAAGGAAAGGAAATTTGTGGTTCACATAGGTAAATTTAAAGATGAATTGAACATTAGTTACGTTTTAGTAAATTTCCGTACTCAGTGCGTGGACATACAGTCTACCTTTGCTGTTATCGCAGTTAAAATTGTTTTATATAAAACTTACTTGAGGCCGATAACCATCTGGACCGGCTTCATATTCTACGAGTTGTGTTCTACCATCAGGCAAAAGTACGTGGTAAGAGCCTTGAGCACGGTCGTCCTTGCGCTTTTCATTGTGTCCAAAATCTAATGAAACTGCGTTATCTTGCACATCATATGTGAATTCGTAGTTCGCTGGTAGCTGGCAAATAATAAAATGAAATTAATGTAAACCAAATAAAGTTTTAAAATATAAAAGTAAAATATACGTACGGTAGGTTCAACAATAGGTTTTTTGGCATTTCCATTTCCCGGTTTTGGTGGCAGATATTCTTGAGCGGAAACAAAAGATTTCAATGAAATCAAAGTAAAAACGGCCACCTGGAAAACATAACAAAATAAACTAGAATCTAGATATGTATTGGCGGTAAAAACAAAACTAGACTCACACAAAAGATCTTCCACATTTCGGGAGTGCTCTGTTACAGTAAACAAAGAGTTATGGGGTAAATTAGAATCTGCCGAAGTATATAAACGGCCAACTTGCGGTCGTAACAGCACTGTCCCTGTTATTTTCATTACGAAGCCGCACGAACTATGAAAAATGTCGAAATAAAAATGACTATAATTATATATTAACCTAGCTACCTAAATAACCAAAAGTATTTTTAGAAGCGTGTTTTGATATTTAAATATTTTATTTTATACTTTTTTTTATTTCTTCCATATCTGGTTAACTAAGCCAGTGTTAAGTAAGTTAACAATCGACGTACAAAGTTTTGAGCATAGAAAACAAAAACATTTATAGCAAGTAATTAAATAAATAAATGGATATAAAGTTATTACAACTTATTCGTACATATTCATTACTCATCATTAGGTTTCCTTTTCCTAATGATGCGTATAGTTTATCGTTATTAAAAACTATTGATTTAATTCAAGTACTATAAATAGTTAAATAAGCATTATCAGGGGATACTAAGGTTTAAGCTTGTTTTACCGATCGTTCTATCTTGCTATTCGGTTCAACTTTAGATTGCGAAAGGGATGTGACGTGATGATCAGGTCTCTGAGTTTCAGAAAAAGCTTCAGTAGCTCCTATTCCGTCTTCGCAGGAAAATCCATTTTCTCTGTTTTCTCTATACTATTTAATCCACTTACTCCCTACCAAAATGAGCATTTCGAATTTTTAGGGCACTCTCGGCATCAATATTCTCTTCGACACGATCCTTTTTTGTTTATTAACTCCTTTACAGTCACCGCTTTCCGGCTTTGAAATGCTCTTTTCCCTTTATGAATAATGCCATCGTGAATCACATTTCCATACCCAATGTAGTCATATCCATATACCTTGAGTATCCTATACGCAATTTGTTTAAAAGTTAGAAATTTGTGTTATAATTTTTTATGCACATTTTATAAACTGATATATGTATTTACGTTATTTATGTATTATATTTATCATTACTTCCTCTGCCTTATTGTTGCGTGATTCAGTCGCCTCTTCTACACTTTTCTGTTGTTTATTATTTACTTGTAAAATGTTTTTTTTGTGGGTGTACAATAAAGAATATTACTATTATTATATATTTTATTATGCAATCTCGAGTTCGAAAGAAACTGGTTCTTTGGAGGGCTTGCTTGAGGACCTAGATCCAACACGTAGAGGCCCATTGGAGATGATAATTTACTTTGCTGTGACGCGTTAGACGGCACCATTTCTGAGTATTCAGGGTTAATTGCGTCAATGCGTAGGATCTATGGAAAATATGAAACTAAATTTCAACAGTCTCTGAAAGAATGGTTGGCAGACGGTGAGTAACTTCCCAACAGATGGGTAAGACAGCATAATGCCTCCAGTTCAGCACTGGTATAGCTAAGGGTGTAGAGAGGTGAGCACCGGTTTTATCATTGTGAGCTCACTTGTCAGCGGGTTTCCCGGTTATTAGGTAGATTGAATAATTCCACCCTTTTGAGTTATAGCTCTTGTGTTCCACTCTAATAGCCAATGAAAGCAAACCAGAAGTTGATAAATATCACATTCCCTCTGGCGGTCCTGCGACCGCCACGGACCTGAGTCCGTGGGATCACAATTCTCCAACAGCTCGCCACAAGCTACCCTGCGGGTTTATTATTGTTTTTATAATTAATACTATCATTACGGATGTGGACTAGAGGGCGAAGGAGCCGTTTTCTCTACCTAATTATAGGTATTTCATATTCTTTTTAACTCTTAGAAGGATTGGAAAAGGATCAGAATGACTCCCAGCATATTATACAGTCTGCCACCCTAGAAGAATTGATAATTAGTTTCATGATAAATAAATTACTAAAATATTAACTTGTCACTAATAACTAATATTATATAGAGCAGTTTTGGATTTTGACATGAATTTTGTTTTATATTAAGAGATGCGGCTAATTAAATGTTTTTTTAAACGATTTTCTTTAATTAACTACTTTATGTTTATTGCAAAATTATGTTAAATTATTTTATTAAAATTATGCTACCATAATTAGAAAGTAAATTTTACGTATAGTTTAATAAAATTCCAAAGTAAGCAATTACAATGAAAAGAAAATAATTTAGTCTATATAGTAAAATAAATTCTATAGACTATGAAACACAAGAAAAGGTTCTAAATGTCAGTAAAAAAAAATATTTATCTTTTGTATTTTATGGTTACTACAACATATATAAACATTATTCCTGACATTTTAAAATTTATTATTTATTTTAAAACACTTTCTTGACTAAAGTACCTAATAAAATAGACTTTTATAAATTGTGTATGGGTCTGGCAATACTCTCTATATATGTATTATCTATGGTTCTGTGATTTATTATGCCACAGAGTGACAGATATTGTATATAATAAACTCACGTGTGGAAAGCAATAATTTTAGAAGTTATAATTTAAAGTTTAAATTTAATAACTTTATATATTAAGTTGTATTATACATAATAAATATCTAAGTCGTAAACGTTAAGTTAATTCATCATGGTTAGTTGTCATATTTTAATGCTTATTTATTTAAAAACTAATTGCTAGCCTGAATGTTTATTAATAAAAAAAATATGTATTGTACGTTTACAGGGAAAACAACGTAAAACTAGAAAAATAGTGGAAAAAAGATTTGCACAAATGAAAAAAGTAATTAGTCCAAGTGACAGTAGAATTAAAGCTAAAATGCGGTCAGAGCCAAAGAAAAAGAAGAAAATTGATCCACACGAGGTTAAAATTAGAGAAGTACCACAAGCTAGTTCTGCTTTATTCTTTCAATATAACACACAACTAGGACCGCCATATCACATTTTAATAGATACAAATTTTATAAATTTCTCAATTAAAAATAAATTAGATATTGTGCAAAATATGATGGATTGTTTATATGCTAAGTGTATACCGTACGTAACAGACTGTGTCTTAGGTGAATTAGAAAAGCTTGGGAGAAAATATAGAGTAGCTTTGCGAATTATAAAGGATCCAAGGATTGAAAGGCTTGCCTGTCTACATAAAGGAACATATGCTGATGACTGTATTGTACAAAGAGTAACTCAACACAAATGCTATATAGTTGCAACTAATGATAAAGACTTAAAAAGAAGGATAAGGAAAATTCCTGGTGTGCCTATTATGTATGTCGCTCAACACAAGTACACTATTGAAAGGATGCCAGATGCTTATGGAGCACCAAAAGGAGCTATATAAAATAAAAATTATTATAATGATGTTATAATATAATGTTATAGTAATAAATAAACTTTTAATACTATATTTTTGCTTTATTATTGTATTATTCATTCTGGTCACATTTACAATCTGATGCTGTCACACTGAGCCACTACAGGCCTAATTTTTATTTCTATATACAAATAAAATGTCTTCTTACCAATAATTTTACTACTGATCATAGTATTATTATACTTTACTGTACATCAAACATAAATAACAATAAAAATATGTGCATCAGGAATCCTTATGTTGAAAGCAATCTCTGGCATGAAAAGAAAGAAAATATATACATATCTTAAGAGATACATACATTTTATATTGTTAATATATAAAAATTACAAAGACAAGACGAATGTGAATCCATAATAACCTTGAACAACATGAAAAGCCAAAAGGGCCGTCACAAAGTTTTCTAAAAGTTAAACTCTTTACCAATACAATTCTCCACTGACATAACTGATAATATTAGGGTGTTTTACAAGAAAACAGACTTAAATATTAATATTTATTGACACTAGTACTAGAATATTCATATTACAAATGTACATATTATATAGTTGTGTTGAGTGCACTCGGAGAACCAACTACATCAATGATCTCTCCGATAGGCTTTGCTTCTATATCTGAACTAGCAGCATTACATAGAGAAGGCGGGATATGTAAAGTCTGAAAATCAACAAATGTACATTAATTTTAAAATATAACTTTAAATATATGAAAAAATGAGTGGTTAATTGTAGTAGAAAATTAGTTAAACTTAAATTACTCTTTATTGTATCACCTATCTGCTAGTGAAATATTGGCCCAGCCTCTAGAGAGTGGCCCAAATAAACAGACAAAATTGAAAGAAAAGAATGTTTGTTATATTTAGTTAGCTTGGAAATTTTAGTTATTAAACATTGAATTTCATAATTTATAATAAATAAATTGTTTGTTCAATGCATTATTTTAGATTGGATGTATAGTCCAATCTAAAATAATGCATTGAATTATTATGGGTCATTGGGCATATTATTATTATGGGTCATTGACATTGTAATACGCAAAGATTTATTGAAAGCCATATTTTAGGATCATTCCATACAAAATATTGTGTAATAAAATTGACTAAAAATATAGTTAGTGTTTGAGTAGTTACTATGTAAGTTCAGATAGCTAAATCAATTTCATTGCATAAATTTTACAGCTTCATGCTTTATCCTGCATAACAGAGTAATCAGAGACAACCTAGTGTCAAGACACTCTGTCGAGTGCTTTTCGCTTAATATTGAGACATTGTGTGTTCAGTGGTGAACTCGGCGCTGCACTTTATCTTACTAGAGCTGATAAATGAAAAATTGAATTTTTAAATGTAATCATTGCCCCAATGGGAAACCGACCCATAACTGCTACAATGGCTTGTTTTACATATTGTCATAAATATTAAGTACATATAATCTTAATATATATTTTTTAAATTTAATATCCATGGGCATCATTTAGTTGATGGTAAAAAAAATGTATTATTATGGTTGAAATGAAAGAATTTAGTATAATTATTACCTTTCCAGGATTAAGAGCCTCATATTGATGTCTTAGGGCTTGCAGTTCAAATTCATATGATGCTAAAGCATTTTTAAGATCCAATGCCAAAGCTAGGTCCGATCGTAGTTCATTGAAGTGCTTGCAGATGCCTTCAGTTGGTGTTGGAGCTATATCTATGAATGAAAATAATATATCTTGAGGAAATTAATAGATATTTTGTAATAAGGTTGTCTTTCAAAAAGTTCGTAAGTCTTTTGTTTTATTTATTTTTGAGTCAAAATTAGAACAATCACAGGTGTAAAACAATATATCATAATAGTTCGTATAACCATATTCAATGAGAATCTTAGATATTGAAATAATATTTTAAAAAAATTATAATAAAAGTATCATAACTAACTCCATTAGTTTTTTTTCAAAATAATTTTACATAAATACCTATATTCATAAGGCGTAGTTCTTGTTCTATCGCTTTGGTTTTTCGCTGTCCCACACCAGGTGGCAGCTTCATGCGTTGTGACCTTAGCCACACTCCTGTGCCTCGAGCTTCAGGGAACTTTATACCAGACCACTCCACTGTCTGTTGAAGGCATAGCAATTTGATTGATTTATTTTAAATTAGTGTACAGCTTCTGAGAATAGCTCATAAAAAATAATATATAAAAATATAAAAGTAACAATATTTTAAGAATTGTGTTTTGAAATAATATAATAATACTAATATTATAATTAAGTATCAACAAAATTTTATTATATATATAACTATCATCTTAATTAGCCATTGTCATACACATTTATATAATTTCACTTACAACAGTCTCAACAGTGCGAATAGGTCTTTGTTGAGATGCAATCTTTTTCTTATGCAGCTTCCTATCATGTCTCCGAGCTATACTAGAAGCTGCATTGGGTGTGCTGACAATCTCATTAACAACATTTGCCTGTACACTCGAAACTCCATTGCCACTGTCAGCTCGAGATATAAGTTTTTGTAAATCTTGAGTTTTTCTTTCCCTTTCTCTTTTTCTTGCTTCTATTTTCTTTAACTCGGCTAATAGCATTTGTTCTTCATCTATCTATATAAAATGTTTACCAATATCAAAATATATAAGAAAAAGATTATATTAAAAATATTTTTTCATCATTACATCAATTCATTAATTGTCATACGTTAAGATGGAGGGAGGGGGATTCCGACACTTTGCTTGAAGATTGTGGTCTCACAAAAGATACCAGCTGTGACAAAGACGAAGGAGGGAAGTCATAAATTTCATGTGATATAATTTATGAATGGCCCCTAATAGGAGAATCATGAAGAAAAGTATAGATAGTAAGGAATTTAGTATACTTAATAAGTAAGTGAGTAAGCAGAGGTGCAGAAAGCTTATATTTTTTATAATAATACTATTACCTGTTCTTGTGTCCTGTCAAATAATCTCTTAAGTTGTTCTTTCCTTTTTCTTTCATGTTCAGCATCATAATGATACACTCTTTTTTCCCCATTGACCATTGTCACTGAATTAGACCAGGGATTTGTTTTAACCTAGAATTACCAAAATGATATTTCAAAAATTATAAACAATGTATGTGGTTTAAAAATATTTGTATCACTTTAATAAAATAAAAATCAATTATACTAACTTTACTTAGAATAGCACAAATATTATAATATCTTTCTTTCAAGTCCTCAACACTTCTATCTCTGAAAGCTGCACGATCCCACCTATCATGTATGACTATAAAGCGAAGGTCAAATCTTTGGCACAAATCCATTAAATGATCAGTTTCTGCTTGACTCCAGTCTTCTGATTTTAGAAACTGATTGTACTCAGATTCTGAATATGAAGGGATTGATACTTGCTATAAAAATAATAAGATAATCTTATTTTATCGTTATTACAATTTTGTATATATACTAATGCAGAACATAATAATTCTCCTAACTATTTATTGTACCTTATTGAATTGTGCAAATGGATATTCTTTTGCATCATCAGATGCTCTTTTCCAATGATGAAATACAGCATTATCTTTGCGAGCAGGATTTGTAAACGGTGCCCAAACCCATTTTCTAGCTTTTCTCATGCCAAGCTTAGCCTTTGCTTGTTTATAGGCTTTGCCTAAAATTTTTGGAGAAAATGAAATGTATTTAAAGGAAGTTCTTGTGATGTTTTTACAATAATATTAATATCAATAATAATAATGAAATATATTACCGGTATCAGTAGGCAGCAATGGAGGTAAATCTTTATTATCATTGTATAAAAGAGCAAACACCTCCCGATGCATGCCTTCAGGACGTCGAACAGCTTTTGCCGTAACATACTTCTTTTTTATTTTATCACCATGTATTATACTATCTCTTGTTATTTCGGAAGCCCCAGGTTGTTCGATATCTAATATGTCCAAAATATCTGCCATGTTGTTAATGTGTTTTATATATTCATGAACTTTAATAATTATACTAATTGATGTTATAGTTTATTTTCTTATTTTATTAAGTAATTATAACTCTCAATACTATTTAAAACGTAATTACAAATATTTTTCTCGATCTATCAAGCAAGCAAATTAATGTTGACAGGAGATATTTATATCACATTCAGTGTTGCTAGTACGATATTAATTTTTTGAAAAAATAATACGTCATTATTTTATCTTTAAAATTATTAACAAACGACGATCAAAAATAAACAGATTTTGAATGGAAATATAAATATTGTTAAATATGGATAGATATATATTTTCTGCTATTAGTCTATCTATTAGCTATGCTAGATGGCGTTAGTCGGTTATAAAATGGAAGTTCTTCTCTTTTTTTATTTAGTTTACATTTCACAAAACTGACAGTAAAATAATGTAGCACTGCTTATACGTTTATTAATTATTTTATTAATTTATATTTTTTAACTTTTGCATAGCAGTATTACAGTAGATTATCTAGGATAATAATATAAAACATAAATTTAAATATCCTATATATATATATATATATATATATATATATATATATATATATATATATATATATATATATATAAATAATAAATCCATAAATATAAAACATGAAACAGTAGTAGATAAAAAAGTTATAACTAAATAAATAAGAAAAATTTGTAATGATAAAGGATGTATCTGTCCTGTGTTAATTTTTAGAGTCAACTGTTTTATAATACGTATTATTTTGTATAAAAAAAATATTGCATCTGTTTCACATTAGTAATATCATATTTTTTATGAAATAAAAAAAGAAAATTAAAATTTCATTTATTACTTCTAATAGTTTTTAAATTATGTGTATAACTCGACATTATGCTATACGTTCACGCAGTTATACGTTCAAATACTCGTCGAATTGCGACTGAATTATCCACAGGCACCTGTAAAGCAAGATTTTTTTTAAATAAGTTAAATTCAAATATGATTTATAATATTAAAGAAAATATATAAATTTATGACATTTCTTTGAAATTTTTAACTCTCACTTTTCACACTCGTATAGTATCGGCACCAATGTCAACAATTAATATAATATTTTTATAGTCGGCTGGCCTTAAAAGAGTTAGCTATTTATTTTTGTTTTCTATGTAACTCACCGATTGTCCCGCTGCGTTTATGTAATAAAAGCGTAATTTTTCCGATTCCCTGAAGTAACCTTCGACTAAACTGTTGATAACAAGGGTTTTCCTCGGCGCATTTAAAAATTGAGACTGACCAGACCATTGTAAATTATTAATCCACTCTAGTTGACCTGTCAATATATTATTTATAATATATTATGATAATATAGATACATCATTGTCATTTGCCTACATTTTTGTCTTTGTGTTTTATTACTTATCTATTAACTATTGGATATTGCAGTTAAATGCTGAAGATATTCTAAATATTATTTGGAAATTATATGAACGATAATAACTTAAAACTGAATAGCTTGTTTAAAATATATTTTATTAAAACTACTATTAGGTGATATATTAAGGTTATCACTATTGAAGTAAGGAAAAAAATCAAGAATTAAATTAAGAAATATATATTAAGAAATATATGTACTCACCAGGAGTATTAGAGATTGCATCTAAGTTACCGTTGTAAATATTTACAGTTACATTTGTATTTTGAAGTATGTTTTCGACTGTGAACAAAGATGATTAAAAATTTATTGTATACCGTCCACTTAGCTTGAAACCTAAAATACATTGTTGTTGTTTTTAAACAGAATCAAACATATATATTATGTTATTTCTAAAAAAATTATATAAGAAAAAGTACATATATGAGATTAATAATTTAAAGAGATCATAGTGTCAAAAAGCAGCGTTCGTTACTTTTCGTCCGAAATTAAAAGAATACGTGTTGAGTGTATGAATTTAAAACCGGATTTTGTCTACCTAGTGGGACATAACCAATCGGGGTTTCAGCTAGACGGCCTAAAATTAGTTTATTATTAGTAATTTTCTTTCATTGTATATTTTAACGTATATTCACATACCTTTGTTTACATTTGAAATCATGTAGGATGATATAAACATTCGTATAGCCTGTTCGCGTTGACTATCAAATCTGACATCATCTGGAATACCGAGGGCTGGCGCCACAACAGTGTCCATAAAACTACTGGCATCCGATTGCAGTGTATTTTCAAGGTAATTTTCTTCTCTAGAAAAAACTACTAAATTTTATGAAAAATTACGAAAACAAGAAATTACCAACGCAAAAATGTTGAACTTAACAAAATGCTTTTGAAATAGGTACATTTTGTAATTAGAATCATGAATTTTCCAGTTTTGAGGTTCAAATATACTTATATTTGAACATTTTAAAGAGTACTTATATAGTAGTTTTGAAGTTGTTAAAGTTAATGTTAAATTTAAAAAATCTTTCTAAGTAATTCAAAGGACAATTTTCTAAACAACAATGTTAAACGAATATTTTATACCACAGAAGATGCTAGCGAAAACAAAGGTTACACAATTCGTTATACATACGAATATAAATGAAAAATTTAAATATTAAAGTATACGAGTACCTTGATTAGCGTCTCTAGTTAATTTTTCAACAATATTATCCAAGTTAACGGCCACTGCGCCAGCCTCATTGTTTACAAAATATCTTAAAGAACTAAACTGATTGTATGCTCCAACAAAATCTCCTCTTTGGACTAAAGAGCTTGTCAAGCTTGAAAAGTCTTCAATAACAGTCCTTCCGTTTCCATCTATGTAACCTAGTTCTTCCAAATAAAAACCGAGCTTAGTCAAAGTTAAAGCTGGCGAAATAATAGGGTTTCCTAGAACAATACCTTTGAGATTATCAGATGCGTCGCTACTCTGAAAAGAAGTGAATTATTATGTATTTTAGTGTACTTAAGTAGCACCTACCTATATTAAACTTTGTCTAACATCTTAGTAAGCTATGCTTAGTATCGTCATCTATTACTAACCGCTTTCTATTGTTAAAATTACAAATTATTTATGATTATAATTTGTATATTGCTAAGAAATTATAAAAAATGTGTATTACTCACTTCGTGTACTTTAAGAGCTAAAGGAACAGCAATTTGAGCACCATCTGCTTGACTACATATATAAAGAGGAGACTGTCTATACTCTTCGTTGATATCGTAAAATGACTGTATTGTGTGTAATAAATGGTCGACTGAAAATAGAAATATTTATTGAGATTATGTTTAAATTATGATCTTTATTTCATTAATTTAAAATATAACAATTACAATTTATATATTACAATAGTAATAATAATATGAACAAGGAATACAATATTATTTTACAAAACTTATTTTATGTAATATAGTGACTCTCATTTGGTTAATTACCATTATCATCTAAATTAGGAAAATGATCATCGTCGCGATTACTTTTACTGAAACCTGTTCCAATTGGCGCATCTACAAAAAGGAGATTATATTGATTTATCTGAAAAAATATAGGCATTATATTAATAGATATTTTTTTTTAGAATTTGGGTTAGTGTTATTTATTATTATTATTTTGCCAGCTATGTAGAACCCATAGCATACATACTGACTTACCTAACTTAATTTTTGTTTACTTTATGTAATATTTTTTTAATGTTACAAAAATATGTTATATAATTATAAAATTATATAATAATTATTGTATTATTATAAATAAGTAATAAATATAAAATTAATATAAGATTTTATTGCTTACAAAATACTGACTTTAAGGAAAGAAAGAAAAGTTAAGTTAAAAAAAGACAAAAATCAGTGTCAAAACACAATTACAAATACAAAATAAAAAATTGAAAAATATTCACCCATGAGTCCTGTCGTCTAGTTAAGTTAAGGTTATAAGGGCCAAACATTTCAAAGTTTGCGTGGAGGCTGGACGATAGTGCAGTGACGCCATTAACCCAAAGTATTATTGGACGAGACGTTTTCGACGACGAAAGCGTTGGGTAAAACCACCAAAACATATCATTTCCATTCACCCTTGTGTACGCTGATGTGTATTCAAGATCGCCAATACCATTGCCTTTTAACCCTGTGAGTATTTAATTCATAATAAAATTCCTAAATACAATTAGCCTTTTAATCTAGTAAGTTTATATTCCAACTATAATCCGAAGATTTTATAGTTTTGTTAGAAAAAAATATACTAACATTAAATATGTAAAATTAAGCTTTATTAGAAAACTAGAAACCATCTTTTGTTCTCAAGCTCCTTTTTTATATTCATTTTTTACATTAGTTTACCTATTAGTTAAAAGTGTACTTATTTATTTACATTTTTATATTTTCTATGTATGCTTGAAACAATATAGAATATAAAAGTATATCAATGTTTCCACTTTTTTCACTAGCTATATAAATTTCTGTCAAAGTACTGTGATTTCGATGGTATTTTCGTGTGCGGAGAATAATTGACATCTATACCGTTGCCCGTAGGTACGCCTCATTTTTACGCGTTAAACTAAAGAGTAAATATGGGATTTATATATTTAATATATATTTTATCTACATTTTGATGAAATTTAAAGAACAACAGAAGAACATTAAAACTATTTTAACGTGATTGATGCTTATGTTTAACTATAGTCCATGTTCACAGGTACTAGATAACCAATTGTTTCGGTTAAAGTTTAATTTAAAATGTTTGATAAATCCCGAAAGACATACATGTATTCTTGTCATTTATTTAGGCATTTATTGTACTTACTAATCGTAGTATAAAGATCGTCAACTCGAACCAGCCACCATATCAGCACTCCCAAAGAAACACCTAAAATTATACTTACAATCACTAAAATAATTATTTTAGATTTCGACATATTTTCTATCTAACTAATACACTTGTTTCTGCAACAAAATACTAGTATCAATATATATGAAAGTCAGTATGGATATCTTATCAAAAGTAAACAATAAAGAATAAGATTAAGCTTTGAAAATTGATAGTGATGTGGTAATCGACATATATTTATTCTACTTGCTCTTTACATTTTTTTATAATGTTTTAATTTTGTATTTTTTAAATGTTTTTTATTCAGCAAGATGGACAGGATGTACTTAGTGTCAAGACACTCTGTACTCAGCTATTATAAATATAAAGATTCCTTTTATTTTAAGTCACTTAAAATAAATAATAATTGATTAACGGTGCATTACACTCTTTAAGCGTTTTAATATGGCACCTATATCGGGTATTATATCTATATCGATTCGGTATTTTGGCCTAATATTGATTATGTATAATTGCATTCTCATCTAACTAAAGTTAAATTCCGCATTTCGTTCTGATTATACATGGTAAATTAATTAAAAACTTACATATAAACGTTACAGAATGATAATTCGAAATTGGGGTATTACGATTATTACCTGATAAAATGTATAATGATCCTTTTATCACGGATAAATTATATTGATTATCTATGTTAGGGTTACAATATTTGTGTTATATCTTTATTTACGTTAATAATATAATCGATAATTCTTTATGACAGGTACTACTCTTCAAACACGCGTAGAATACGCACTTTCTGGGTAAAAAGTATATAATTTACAAAAAAGTGTAAGACAATCATAAACTTTTGTATTTTCTATAAAAGTGTTTGTTTGTTATACAGTTTTATATAAATTTCAAACTCCCTGTCGGTAAATTCAAATAATTGACAGTATAAAAACTTTTCAAATACTTACATAATAAAGTATACCAAATTAAATATATCCTTAGAATAAGTGTAAAAGGATAATATTTTTATAATAATTCATTGGAAATTCATTAAATACCACGTGTTTGTTTAAAGCGAGTTCTGTATAAACAAAACGTCGCTAACGCAACACGTTTTAGAATTTACGTGGCAATAGGTTAAAGTGCTAGTAAATTAAATAAGCGAAAACTTAGTGAAGGAAACCAGTTATCATCAGGTATTCTTTGAGCACTCCGCTAAATAAACGAAATCTAAAATAGACATGTTTTTTTTCAAATCAGTATCAATATGTTTCATTACTTATTAATTTAAACTATTTCTTTTAGTACAGTAGTTGACAAGCTAATGTCACATATATTATTACACTATTTATTTCATCGTCATTATAATCCGATCTACTAAATAGTGCTTAAAATTATTTTAGCAATCTGTCAACAATTTTTCCGCAAACATATTTTACACTCATTTCTTCTGTATAAAAAAAATGAGTTGTGTGTTTGTAATATATATTAGAATATCCGCTTTTTACAAAATGCTTTTCTCCCTACTCGCGATACTTGTACAAAAATAACATTTTTTACGATTTTTGTCTGTCTATTTGTTTCCTCTTGTTAATCTTTCCAATGGTTGGACTAATTTTGACGTAACTTTTATTGGCAGATAGCTGATGTAATAAGGAATAACTACTTTTGTTTTAGAATTATAAAATAAAGATTCAATGTTGTTAAATTCCACTTGGACCTAGCCGCGTGCACAGCTAGATAACAATAAGTATAACAACTTATAATTTAAGGTCATTTTTAAATCACATTCGCCTTCTTTCCTCTTGACTAAGAACTATAGTAAACTTATATCCTGTATGAAGATTATGCTCTTGCACAAAGAGGAATAAGGCAAACTATAATATTATCCGACTTCCTGTTAACTGATTACCTCAGAAACTTGTAAAATATTGACAAAAAAAAGGAAACACAACTTTTAATATGAAATACATATATTTTTATTTTAAACTTATGAATATTTATTAAATATTACAATCGATTTGATTAACAATTTATCCAAATGAGGTCATGTCACGAAGGAATGCTCTGCTCCCTGCCGGATTGTCCCTTGGTACCTACATTGAGAATTATACTTCAAAATATAAGGTAACATGTAAAAATAGATGTTCATAAACAGTTATTTAATAACAAACGTCGCATGATGGATGTTGGAACCTGAAGCTGTATTTTTATTAAAAAGAATGTTACAATATAATTTCAGGTTTCACTATAATTAATGTATCAATTTGAAATGAAAAGATATCATAATTTTTAATTTTTTACACTTACACTGTGTCCAGCTTTGTTTATCCAGAAAAACCTAAAATTTCCATAAGATTTGTAATAGCCTTCAAGCCGATCTTCTTCCCATATAGGTAGTCGTGGAGCGTTCTTGTAACCCTCCGCTCCAGACCACTGAAGTCGATCGACCCAAAGAATTTGGCCTGTAGTATGATATGACTGTGGTATATAAATTACTTTAAGAATACTTTATCTCGATGCATTTAAAAATGTAAAAGTTTTAAATTTTAAGAACATAAATTAATTGTAGGAAGTAGATACACCTACATGTTTCAAGAGGAAGGATGTTTCGAAATCTTTATAAAATAATGTGTCCTGCACTATTTACATTTTGCTAAAATTTAAATTTACTTTATATCTTCTAAGGTTTTTTGTGTATATTTTTAAATATTTAAAATATAGAATCTGTAAAATAAATTTGCTTCTATAAATATATCGCACCATTAATATAAAACCGATAATTTTTAACTATCTTCACTTCCTGAATAATACATATACTGAAACTCAACATTGCACGCTTGTCTTACCAGAGCGAGGCATTAATAATTATTCTTCCAAGTGGAGATCTTACTCGCAACATTCGCAGTTACAGTCAGACGATATCCAACTGCCCTACGATGGCCTCTACATCTGAATACATATGTAATTTTCTTATATTTTCTCGTAACTGGGAGTATTTCGAGGAAGCTTGATTAAAACTAGCAAAAAAAGGAAAAGTCCATTTTCCATTTTGCTCACTTATTAAACTTGACACTAAGCATGCAATGTATTTTTAATAAAGTGTAAATATGTAAATTATTCTCAAGCATTAGGTAATCTGTACGGAACCGGTGGTAAATTATATTTTGAAGCATACAACTTGTTATTTTGAATAAATTTATTTGTTTTTAACTTTGACTTTGAAAGTCAGTGTCAAAAATACAAGGAAAATGAAGAATGCAGTGATGTTATGCAAAATTAACCGTTTAAAAAAATTTACTTTAGTTCCACATAATATGTACTTACCAGGCGTATCACAGATGAGATCGAGATTACCATTGTACTTAGTAAGGATAATGTCCGTTTCATTTAGAAGCCTCTCGACTGAAACAAGTTGCTTTTCGTCTCTTAAAATATAATATTCACATTTTTTTCTTCAATAACGTTTCTGTATGTATAATAATTTTATAGGTCGATTCTTTTATCTTGTTACATATTTTGGAAGATAGATAATATTCCATTAAATAAATAAAAAAGTACTTCTGGTACCTTTATAATATTTTAATACTTATATGTTAAATATATATTTATGTATTGTTTGCGTAAGTATAGAATAGGTATTATTATAATAAGTATTAATACGTCATTGAATTTCAAATGATATTTTTATTATATAAAAAAATATATTAATTTAAGTTTCATAACAGAAAACATGGCTATCTATGAAAGTAAGCAATTGTGAAGTGTCGTGTATTTGCAAAGAGATTTTGTTTACTTTGGTATTTTGTAGAGTAGCCCGAGGATTGTCGTGACATATAATTTAGTTTCTCATTTTCTTTCTTATGTAACCAGTATATTATATCCGTATCGATTCGAGGAAACATTTACATTTAAATTATTATTAAAACTACAGGAAGAATTTGAATTACCGTCGCACACAGTAACGTAAATAAAATTGTACCGCGATATAGTTGTAAAAATGATTGTTGTGGGTTCAATGTCTAATCGAGGATATGACTATATTCTAAATTATTTTCAGTTCTCTGCTCTAGTGAGCCAAAGCGCGGCGTCGAGTTCTGCCTTTCAATATGTAATCTGTCATAATCACGTGTAAAATGTATTTTCTTACTTCCCTGAAATTTTAAAAAATTACTTAATACATACTATTCTTAGTAACTGGCTTCATGAAATCTTCTCTTAAAGTATCGAAAACATCATTCGACAGAGAACTCCATGTGATATTTTCTGGAATATTCAGCCACTCTTTCACTTTTGTATTCATTAGAACATCCAGATCCCACTGCTGTCCCTCGGGTGTGGAGTAGGCTCGGTCACGAATCATCATGTCTCGCGATATTTCTATATCGAAATTACATTTTCTGCATAATATATATTTTTGAAAAGTGTATAATTACGCTGTATTTGAAAGAAAATAATTAACTATACTTTAAAAATAGAAATCAGGTATATTTCTCGATTATAATTATATTTCTAATTGAGAAAAAAATGACGCCGGTTGTGGCGCAGTGGCAGTCTACTGTAAGCACGATCGGTTGTGAGTTCAATCTCCACTCGAATGAGAGATTATATTTAAAATATTTTCACGTAAAAAGACAAAGTGCGGCGTTGAGTTCCACCACTCAACACGCAATGTCTTGAATGTGATGGAAAGCAAAGTACGGAGTGTCTTGACACTAGGTACTCTGTATATCCTGCTATGCGGGATAAAAGCGTGAAGCTAAAAAAATATATTTTAATATATAATACATGAAATATAATGAATGAATGAAATAATGAATGAAATATAATTATGATTAATAGATATATTTAAACATATGTTTAATATTTTATAATACATGTGTGTACGTAGTGGCATTGAATATATAACATATGATAGATTTTTGTTTACCATAAGCACTATGTAATGTGTCCGGAATATCCACTTGCATTTTGGTCAAAATATTGTAAAAATCCACCCTTGTTGTGGCCCTAAATACAGCTTGTTGTGTTGCAGACCATTGCATTGTTGAATTGACATAAAGTTCTTCATTGAACAACCGTTCAGCTTCTCTAGCATTTCTTTGAATGTCCTCATAACCAGCTTGATCTACAAGACCAGCTGCCAGAAGCAATGGCCCCCAAGTAAGTGTAGCATCGACAGGAGATATCCAAGCATTGCCCATAGCAATTCCTTGTAGTGTTGAATTTATGCTCCCGGCAGTTTCCGCCTATATACACATAGGTAATGTTTTAGATCAGAGTCAGTTAATAATCAACAAAAAATCTTGTTAATAAATAAAGGTAATATATAACATGTAATTCAACTCTGTTGCTTTTAAATCTTTAATTATTTAAATTATCATTAGTACCTCATGCATCCGAATACCCATGTCAATCGCCATCTTCCCACCGTACGACTGTCCATAAATGTAAAGTGGTGTTCCTTCAAACTCACGATTGGATTGATAGAACCCTCGCATTAGTTGAACGAAATCTAAAGCTGTGTAAATAAATAAACATTGTTAATTGTTATCTGATATATAAATACTAAATAAATAAAAACATTATAGTTTTGCAATAAGCAATATATAATTTGAAATAACTTTCTTACCTATCTGATCGTTTGTTTTTGTCAAATAACTTAGATCATCTACATAGCTGAAACCTGTTCCAACGGGATTGTCCACGAAGATTACGTTGAAATTTTTCACCTGTGATTAATATCAGAACCATATTTTTTAAAAGAATATTACTGATACAAAAAAAGAAAAAGCAATGTCTCGAATAAGGGTGAAAAGCAGTCAACAAAAAGATATAGATAGAGACACTAGGTTATCTCTACTTCCACCGGATACCCTGACAACCCTGCTATTGACGATAGAACGTAAAGACGCTTTTATTGTCCTTAGTTTAATTTTGATAGTAATAAAGCCAAAATGTAATGCAAAATAGTAATCGTTAATATAGAAGGAAAATCTTATATTTGAATTCTTATGGACGTCACTTCATCTTCCACATCTTTGTTAGATTTTTATGAAATTTAGTAGCGTTATCTGATCATATACATATATTTTACTCAAGTAAATCTATTCATTGGTCTCTATCGGGTTCGGTTTTAATTTTCTTTGATAAGTGTTTTAAATTTAATTTATTGCGTGTTAGTTTTTTAATATCATTCCATCTTACATAAACATAAGTACTCACCCAGGTATAATTTCTCTCTTGCAACGATAGATCAAGAGGGCCTAGTATTTCAAAATTACCTATACCAGTGGAAGAACCCCCGGGACCGCCTTGCAGCCAAACTATCAAAGGTCTCTCAGTATAATTAGCCACATTTGCTGTTGTATAGAATAGCCAGTAAAACATATGAGCACCATCACGGACAGTTATATATTCTGATTTTTGTTTATAGTTTTCTAATTGTGCTGAAAAAATGTGTATTCGAGTAAAATTAATTTTATTTGAATGCCTTTGCATACATAAGTAGTAGTAGTCTGTATAGTAAAAACAATTTGTAATTTTTGTTGGATAAATTTAATAGATATAGCTATATATGATAAAAACTAACACTAAAAGACATAGAAAAGTCCTGTGCGTTATCTTGATTTTAGAAATTTGCAACTGTTAAAGTGAATATTAATGCTTTGCCAAAAGAAACTGAAAAGCAAGTCCTTATTATAGTTATTTAATTTAAATCACTTCTCTAGTATTACAAACTCATAATAAAAGATAAAACCATTTGGCTGAATTTACAATTACTACGTACCATTTACACGTTGTCCTGTTACTATTGATAATAGAAGCAAATAAACAAGCATGATTAAACTGTCTTAGATGTTTAATAAACTGAATACCAAATAACAATGAGGTATCAATGCACGTGTTTTGCCACTGATATGAATGTAGATATCAAACAGATCGCTTTAGATTTTATTAATACATTTATGGAAATATATAACACTTAGAATATTTGGTAATAAATATTGTAGGTCATTTGAGTATCTATAAAAGATAGTGGAGTTATCTATATTGTAATTATTAATGCTTCAAAGAAATTTAAGTTTAAGTGTATGAAGCAGTTTAAATTTAATAATGCATTAGTTTTCTATTGTATTAAATTTATCTATTTAATAAACTATAAGATTACGGCAAATCAAGGGAAAGCCTTGATTTGTCGTAAAACTTATCTTTAACAATACTATTTATATTGTTTAAAATTACCATATAAGATTTTGTTAACAGGTTTTAGAAAATTATAAAAAAAATCATTATTAGTTTTCGAAAAATATTTCTTTTATTTTACCAATTTAGTGAAACAATTACAATTTAGTAAAATTTAGTGATACAATTTAAATTTTTTATTTTATCAATTTAGTGAAATTAATATATAATTTATTTTTTTTATTTAAACAATTTAATGAAATTAATATATAATTATTTTTTTATTTAAACAATGAAATTAATATTTTTTTATTTTTTTTATCTTACCAATTTAGTGAAATTAATATATAATACAACACTTTCTTGAGTTATAATCAAACCAATTAATATAATTATTAAATTTAATTATTTCAATTGTGAAAATTATGAGTATATAAAGGAGAATAAGGATGTCTTTTGTATAGTACTTTGTTAGATAAACGTATTTGACACGTATAATGCACGTGGTCCATAGTGGACACTAACTAATATAACCCATACTAATATTGTGAATGAGAACGAAAAAGAGAAATGTATTGCAACATAATAAAGAAGATATTGTAATATAATAAAGAAGAATGCGTAATAAGAAATAATTAAGAAGCGAATCAATAAGAAATGTAACAATGTGTTAGTTTATCTTTAAATTCGTAAAACAAGATCAAAGAGCTAGTACTGATCGGACAGCTTAGTAATTTCCGTAATTTTTTTAAATAACAGAAAATATTTCTATTTCTATAACAGAAAATATTTCTTTATTGAAGTTATGAATATAATAAAAAAAATATTTAACCAATTCTATAGAATATTTATTTAATTCTTAGCTCTACTCTACAATATTATATATTTTATAATTTACTTAAGATTATAAAATGTAGGATATTGTATAGTTTCTTTATATAAGTATGTACATATATTTCATTGGTCTTACTTAAGTATTAATATAATAACTTGCTAAGTATAAAGTAATTACTTTACCTGAAAATTATTGTATATTTTCGTAAATATTACAATCGAATTCCCATCGTAACATAACGTCAAAAATTTAAAGATAACAAGGTATAATAAACACATTTTTGGCTCGTGAAAACGATATTTTTATCGATATGAATAAGTGCTTGAACTCTTTTTTTCTTCGATTATGTCAGCTGACCAAGATTACAATCCCTTTGTAAGATTGATACTGGTTTAATCTTTTTGTGTCCCTAAATAGCTTAACTGCCTATATTATTGTAAATATCTATCTATCTATATTTTTGAAAATATTTATCGTACGTGTAGAAAGATTCAAATATATTGATGAGTGTACTTACTATAAGTGATTTCGTACTGTAGCTGCATTCAAGTGCATTAAACTACCCACCAATAAGAAACGTTTATTATCTATAATCAAAATCTGTAGATCGAGTTGTGACGAACATCAAATAAACAAAAAATCTCAACGGAACTGTATTGACAGATTAATGATTAATAATCCTCCCTGGATTATTTTATACAACTATGGTGAAACTGTCAAAACAGTTGTTAAGCTACATTAGAATTTACATAGCGGTTAGGAATTACCTTAATAACCTATAACTTCTGTTGACAAAAAGTTAAATAGATGCCTTGGTCAACAAATATGTATAATGAATATATTTTAAATAAATTAGCATTAAAAATTAAAAAGAATATTTTTTACGGAGTATATTAAATATATATTTTGATTGGCGATCAGTTTTATTCGCAGCTTTACAAAAAAAATAGTATGACGACACTTTGATCTCTATTTTTTTGCAACTAATACATGGCGTGCTCATCCACTAAGATGAATCATCGCCCTGTTTTGTTTGTTTTGTTTTGTTATTTTATTATAAATTATATTTTTCTTTTTTCATGACCACTCCCCCAGTGGTAATCAAACCCACGATCAATTTTCTTTATACCCAGACTCATTTCCATTACGCCGCAATGGCCTAAAATTTTATTGTATCTTGTAATTATAATTCCAGAACGGTTTATAACATACATGTTATTGATTAGTTTTGATAAAGCACACGTGCGACGTGAAATTATTTATGTAGGCACTAATTTTGTACAATACCTTTTGTTGTTCTTGCGAATAGCTTTCTTATTTCAAAGATAACAATCCATTATTCATCATTAGCGTACATTATTAAGCAAATTCATATATTACCTACTATTTAGCCATCTGAATTTGGACACGTGAATAATTATTAGTAATTACATATACCTATATATACATACTCGATATACATAAATAAGTTATAACGAGAAGCTATTATAAGATTCTTTTAGAAACTAAAATTATCCTTTGAGTAATTCCATAACTAAGTTTTTCTTATATTCAGCCTGATTTAAGATCTTATGGTCATATGTACAAAAAAAATATATACATATTATTACCAGTTATTAGCTTACAATTTGTATAGAAAATGGATTTGCTTTTGTTTAGCTTCACGTTTTTACCGCATTAATAAGGCAGGCAGATATATTTTTGAGTCAGGATAATGAATTATGTTACTTTCTTAATGAAAACTAGAAATTTTGCAACATTTCTCATAAAACAAACAAAAAACGGGAATCGTATACTATACATGTATAAATGTATATGAATGTATGAATAATGAACTCTTAAGTTATCAATTTCCATCAGAGTAAATAAAATCAATTATAATGTGAAATTTCCTTAGAATACACACACTCATTATCATCTCCGATTCTTTAGTTATATTTTTATTAATATTAGTATTAGTCATAGCTACTCGTATATCGGTTTTAAAAAATTCATGGCATAATTATAGCTTTTTTTAAAATGTATCTGTATATTAAACATTTTTCATTATTTATTCAACCTTGACCCATACTTTAAAGTTATCAGAAGCAATTACTTTTCAATGTGTAAACTGGCATTTCAATAGGAGTTTACCGGCGCTGCTTTAGCCTTTGGTTAGCGTGTACGTGCTATGTTATAACGTTTATTAAAATATTTGTAATCCTTGTGATTTAATAGACGTCATTTATCGCGTTACTAAAATCATCTCACATGACTATTAGCAAAACTTGCGTTTTTATATGTTCGAATCTCTAGTCAAGACACTAAAGGTCGTTGTGAGCTGTGGCAGATACAGTTGATACCGGCGGTCAAGAGGCATCGGTCTCTCGTCTGCTCTATTCATTTTTATTTGCAATTTCCCGTTTAAAGTATTATCGTAGACAATTAGGTGGACAATTTTTTTAATTTCAATTATTCTATTTATCGGTGTCAATCGAAATCAACAATTTCTTATAACAATGACGAAGATATCAGCGGCATTCCTAAAACAGGTATTGTTATTTTTTTCATGTGTTATTTAGTATATTTACGTTACATGATTTAGTGGTTATTGAATATATTGTAGTATTTTAATGGTGTGAAAATGTATACAGAGCCGAATAATGATAATGTGCATATTAGTGTAAAATTTGGAAAATAAACAATATATTATAGATAACATAGTGAATTAAGAGCAATTGTGTGTATATTATTGATGATTATAAAAAATAATTTACAATAAAGTGGCATTCATATAAAAATAATTGAATTATTTTGTATGTAATATGAACAAAATTTTGTTATGCGTATATTTCATTTTATAGGTAAGTTTAACCGATTAACCATTTTAGATCATAATACCGTTACGTAAATGGTAGAAAACAAACGTTATTATTAATTTAATTTTTTTACAATGCCTTGAGAAAGTTATTATACCAAATATTGTGTTAGTTCAAATTGAGTGTTAATATAAAATTATAGAGCTAATCAATTAACCGACCGCACTGATTACAATTTTAAAACGCGTTTTGATGCGTATGCAATTAAACTAATATTTCGACCAACGTTATTTAATATTTGTTTTTAGTTGAAATGGCTAGTTCCCGTTTTTCGCATAGATTAAACAATTTTATTGACTGAACGATCTTACGTTTCGCACTTTCGTTTCTTTTAGCTCAATCTTGTACTCCGTATTATATAGCATAGTAGACAGAAAGTACCTAGTGTCAAAACAATTCATACTCCGTTTTCCGCCAAAACATTGCGTGTCAAATAGCGAAACTCAACACCGCGCTTTGTCTTACTGAGGAATTATCCAAGCAAGGGACTCGAAGCAAACGCTGTCTTACTGCGCCAAGACCGGCCTTGGGTTATACGGATATATATTATTTAAAATAATTTATTTTATTTAGTTTGAGTTTCGCGTCCCAAGACGCCAATATTTAGATTTTAGGTTGTACATTCATAAGTCCTATATACGTAACATTCATGACTCCTATACGTAAAAAAATGTTTATTATTGAATTTAGATGAACGTCAGTCTTATATATTACTGATCGCTAGTAGTGATATTGAAAAATGCATGATTGCATTATCATCGCACCAACAAACACTTTAGATAGTGTTGTATGATCTAACTTAATTTTAGATCTGTACCAAGCGGATTATTGAAGATCGTCATGACTTTGTGGTACTGCGTCTGAATATAAACGCAATATCTGTGCATTCCATTCCTACTTGAAGGAATGATTGAATTTAATTTCATTTCCCCATGATTCGCTACTCTGTCCTTTTCTTGTCTCTCCTGCAGTGCATAAGTAAATGTGAAACTGTAATAACTACGTATTTATTTTAAAATAGTTCTTTATGGTAAGAAGTCGTATGTTTTTAAACTAACCTAAATTTTGATTTCAATAAATATATCAAAATTATGTTTGGATTGTATATAATTTTCGGCATGTTCATTTTTTATAAAGAGAGCGTCTTGTGTGAAAATTCAATGCATTCCTTATCGTCAGTCTTAAGTCTGAATGTTCAATAAATTCGTAACTAGTAAATAAATAACTTGCTAGTTTATAATTTTTGAGTTATGCTTAAAATATTTTTTAAACACGTTTTACACGTATACGTATTATTACGCTTACAATTCGCAGTAGCTAGTAATGAGATATTTAATTATTATGTAAGAACTAATTAAAATCCGATAGACTGTCTTATTTAAGTGGTATTAAACAATATATAAATAGTACTGTGAAGTGTTTCAGAAATTTTATTTAGGTAAATTAATCATATAAAATTACAAGTAATTTTATAAAATCAATATATAAAAAAGGAGTTATTAGAAAAATGTTAAAAAAATATTTAAAGCAAGAGTCTACTTCAGGCTTGCAAAAGTAAAGAATAAAAAGACTTTAAAAGTAACGCTGCAGGAACGTCAGGCAAATAATGTTGTTTTTTTATATTTATTTTGTTAGATCACGATACCTTTTATAGTTTAATAAAATCATTGATGAAGTAATGAAAAATACACACAACTCGTTAATATATTTTATCAAAATAATATTTTCTGTATTACTTAGGTACTCTCAATAATAGGCAAATTCCAATTAATTAGCATTAGAAACGGGACATCCGTTTCCAATGCTAATTAATTGGAAATTTAAATGAATATTATTAAATGTAACGTGTTTCCCAATAGGGATGACAGGATTTTGATAGCTTACAGCCGCCACCTTGGTTGTTCAACATTTGACGTTTGTGTTGTTTTGTGTTCAGTAATGTTTGTCATTTAATCGTAAATAAGTTCACGTTATCGTGACATGTTGAACGATTTTTTTTCCTGAAGTATGTGAAATCGATCCGGACGACATTTATTTTCAACAAGATGGTGCAACATGCCACACTGCGACCGTCACAATGGATTTATTGCGTGATAAGTTTAGTGAGTCGGTTATTTCTCGCAACGGTCCTCACAATTGGCCCCCAAGATCATGCGATTTAACACCCTTGGACTATTTTTTGTAGGGGTATGTTAAATCTCAAGTATATGCCAATAAACCAGCTATGGTTCAAGACCTTGAACGCAACATTCGAGCGACTATAGCGGCCATACCAGTCGAAATGCTGCATCGAGTCATCAAAAATTGGACCGATCGTATTCACCAGTGCAAAAAAAATCGTGGCGGTCATTTGAACGATATTTTGTTTAAATCATAAATAGCATAATTTCCTATCAAATATAGCCATTGAGCACGAAATTCGAACATATATTACATGTTTTATTTCAATTTCAAAACATATCGTTCTTATTGGGAAACTCCATACACTGTAGTGTAATTTATATAAGTATATGTATATATATAAACATATACACACACATACATACATATATATATATATATATATATATATATATATATATATATATATATTATCCAGTAAGGGGCAAAAAACGGGGTTCTTTTATTTTTTAATTTCATTAGTCATTCACGACAGAATACTAAGAGAAGGATATATATTAAAGACCAAGAGAAACTATATATAATGAGTAACTGATTGCTGTCTTTATGAAGACATGAGAAATAATAGTATTAGAGGATTTTTATCAACATCATAAAACTTAAAACAATGATTTGCATTTTTTTCTCTGTTTGTTTGTGCACGTTAATCTCAGAAACGGTTCAACCGACGCACTATTATTTTTCTTTGGCCGCCTTACCTTACATTTAGTATTTTTTGTTTCAGTCGGTTTATATTAAAAAAAAAGTTGTTACATTATTTTTTATAAACCGTCTGAAATAAAAAAATATTCTCAGATTAAATTCTGAAATAAAATACTTTAAATTGATTTATCATTTTCAAATATTTTATTCGGCAAAATCATAGCAAGAGTCAAGTCAAGGCATTTAAAAGTAAATTAATGAAATCTTAAATTAATTGAATATGAGGAAATCCAATCTACAACCATTGTGTTTATAATCTAGTAAGTGTTATACCACAGCGCCACGATGACCCCTAAAAGACATTAACTTCTGAAATCTGAAATATGTATCTGTACAAAAGATAAGGTAGATCTAATCTCGTTTCATAAATGTATAATAAAACATTCAACTCATTCTAGTGATTTATATAATAGCTAATAGTATAATTTTAGTCACAGGAAGCATTTACTCTTTATGGAAATCTATGGTAATGACTGTTTTTAATATTAAGTTGTTTCTTGTAATATTGTTTTTACTATATTACTTTCAAAAACATAACAAGTAAAAAAGTAAAGTAAAATACTCTTTATTGTACTTAAAATAAAAAATATACATAATCTGTCTTTGTATTTAAATAGTACAATAGGCGACCTTATCGCTAAATGAGCGATCTCTTCCAGGTAACCTTTGGGTAGAGGAGAGAATGAATGAAAAGGGGAGGGCGTACAGAGTAAATAGATATAAATATATAAATACATATGTAAACAAACAAACACATACATACATATATATACATATACATAAACATATACAATACATACACACATACATATACATACACACACATAAACATATACATAGATTTTTTACATAGATTTTTTTTCCATTTATATATATATGAATGTATGTATCTATATATACATATATATATAAATAGAAAAAAAATGCAATAGATTTATATCTGTGTTAAATAAAAATCTTTTAGCTTTTTTTTAAAAGTTTGTAATGTTTTAGCTTGTTTGACTCTCAGTGGTAAGGAATTCCATAAGCGAACGGATTTTATAGTGAAGGAATTTGTATAGAAGGAAGAAGAATGGCGAGGAATATTAAGAGTTAAGTTAAAGGTAGAACGGAGAGAAAAATTATGTGATTCACATAAAAACTTTAATCGCTCTTTAAGATATGATGGGTAAGACGGATTGAAGAGAACATTATAAAGAAGACAAAGAACGTGAGTATTCCAGCGAAGCCGAATTGGGAGCCACTTGAGCTTTCTGCGAAATTCGGAGATATGGTCATATTTGCGAAGACCATAAATGAACCTTATGCAGATGTTTTGGAGACGTTCAAGTTTGTTTAATTGTTCCTCTTTTAAATCAAGATAACAACAGTCAGCGTAATCAAGTATGGGTAGAAGTAGTGATTGTGCTAGCGCAACCTTAGTAGGAATGGGTAGAAAGTTACGTAGTCGGCGTAATGTTGCAATAGCTGCAAATATTTTACGACTTACCTCAGTAATTAATGGTTTTCAGGATAGATATTGATCAATAATAATACCTAAATTTTTGACTTTATCAGTAAAGGGAACTATCGTTCCATCAAGCATTATAAACGGTAATTCTTGTAGAGAAATTTGAGGAATAAGTCGTGAACTACCTATTATAATAGCTTGAGTCTTCTTTGGATTTATGTTTAGTCCTATTAGTTTACTTTTAATTGAAATATTTTTTAACTCTTCATTTATTGCTGATATGAAATTTGGAAGTTCATGCAACGAACATTGACGATAAATTTGGAGGTCGTCAGCGTACAGGTGGTAGGGAGAAGAAATATTGTAACATAAATAGTTAATAAATAAAGAAAATAAGAGAGGAGACAACACGCCACCTTGTGGAACGCCAGCACGCACCAGGGACCATTCAGAATAAGATTCCTGAATACGAATACGTTGCTTGCGACCATGCAAGTAAGAGTGAAGCCAATCAATCACTTTAGGAGATATGTTAAGAGAATACATAATCGCCAATAGAATGTCAAAGTCTATGGTATTAAAGGCATTACTAAAGTCGAGCAGAATCAATACTGTAACTTGATGATTTTCCATGCCCAGGCGAATGTCATCTGATATGTTGACTAATGCAGTAGTCGTACTATGACCAGGTCTGAAACCGGATTGTAAAGGATTAAATAGGTTGTTGTTTGCTAAGTATTTACTAAGTTGCTGGTTTACAAGGCGTTCGAGGATTTTTGATAGGAATGGTAAGATGGATATAGGTCGATCAGACATGGAAGAAGGATTTCGGATTTTAGGTAGTGGCGTTAATTGAGCCTCTTTCCAGGATGAAGGAAACACATTACTATTAATGGAAAAATTTAGGATTGACGTTAAAACAGGAATCACGATATCAAGGATTGGTATGATCATTTTACGACTAATGCAGTCAGAGCCAACTGCATCAGAATCAATCGCCAATATATTCCCTTTAACATCACTTTCAGTAAATTGAACGAAGTTAAAAATGGAATGAGTAGGGGTAGGTAAGGCACGAATTTGATTTTGAGTTCTTAATTTAGAAGTTACATCAATTGTAGAAGAAGGAGAAAAATGAGCGTTAAGTTTATTTAAATCTATATTACATGGATTGGTATTATGTTTAGCCTTCCCAACCCCAATTGACTTAAGAAATTTCCAGACCTTTTCTATGTTACCTTCCTCAACAACAGATTTATGGATATGGCGTCGTTGTTTATCCCTACACACCCTGTTACATCGATTTCGTGATTTAATATATTTTTCTCGGTTGCTGCCACTAGGGTTGTTTCTATATTTAGATTTTGAGTTATTTTTCTTTTCTTGCAATTTTTTGATATCTTCCGTAAGCCACGGAGCTGGTAGATGCTTAATACGTAAGGGTCTGATAGGAGCATGAGTATCGTACAGTTTAATAATTAGGGAGTTAAATACAGATACTTGGCAGTCTATAGTATTTTCTTTATAGACCATATTCCAATCAATATGTTCAGCATCCTCACGCAAACGTTCCAAATCCATATTAGTAAAGTTACGTTGGAGAAATATCCTTAATTTTGCTTTGGGCGGTTTTATTTTGTAAGAAAGAAAAATAAGATCGTGGTAGGAGAATGCAGTAGCATTGCATTGACCGTGGATTTCAACATGGTCATTGGAAGAAACTAAAATTAAATCTAAAAGAGAAGGAGTACAGTTGGGTAATCTATGAGTAGAGGAAAGGGGAAAAATATGCATATTAGCTCCGGTAACCACGGATCTCAACCGAGTTGCTCGATTGTCACTTTTTATCAGGCAGGTGTTAAAATCACCCATGATAATTGAGTGCTTATATGAGAGGGTAAATCTTTCAAGCAGTATCTCAAAAGATCTGAAGTAATCCACAGTAAGTGAGGGGCTGTAGTATACTCCGAGAAGGACTTTTGAATGTGCGAATGTAAGTTCGATAAAAAGATGTTCAGGCTCGACAGCGTCCTTCATATAGTCTTGAGAATAATCAAGAATATTAAATGGTATGTGAGAGCGTAGATAAATAGCAACTCCCCCGCCGGCGCGACCATTGCGATCACTTCGAATTAAATGAAATCCCGGCAGTGAATAAGCTGTTGATGGCAAGCAAGGCTTAAACCACGACTCGGATACTAATATGGCATGTGTGGTAGTATTATCAAAAGAGGACAAAAGATCTGGATAGTGAGCCGGAATACTTTGAGCATTTATGTGAAACACATTAAAGATTTTTGGATAAGGGGTAAGATAAGAATTCAAAGAGTCTTTTAAAGAAGGAATACTCTGAGAGCTACTGATAGTAGAATCCTCAGAAGTAGAAGAACAGGAATAAAAAGAGTCCATGCTAGAATCATTGTCAGACATTTCTCTATAAATTAAAAATGCAATATCAATCTAAAATAATAATATATTAAATAATATCTTTAATATTTAATGTATAATATAATATAAAATACTGTGTATAATAAGTATGTTATGACAGGTATAAACAAATAAATAAATAAATATACAGTAATATAGTTAATAATGTATAAAAATAATAATAATTTTTATATTTAATTACATAAACAATAAAGCTATTTTGATTTACTAAATTTTTTCACTCACCTGCCGGTTGCCATAGAAATATAAAAATATAAAAATACTACATACAAAACGTCAATCGTTAAGTAGACAAATATATCTTACGCACCAGACTTACTAATGGAATACAGAAATATTTATATTTATAAACTAAGATAGTAAGACATTTAACAACCGAAAAAAAAAAATAGTAATATTTATAATAAACACATAAGTTAAATATTTTGATACGCAAAATGTCTCACGTCTAATTTAGTTTTTAGTCTGTTACATAAATTAACATTAGTTTTCTAATAGAAACAAAATATGTAGGTAGTAAGAAAAAAAATCCGTTGTTTACATATTATGCGAAGTTGACAAGCAGAAAGTAAACAAATGGGTGATTATTTCTTAATAAGTCGTTTCGGGCGTGCACTTGTTACCTTTTGTGTAGTTTCAGAAGAACATTCAAAGCGATGCCTGGTGCCGTCAGGCAATATTACATGAATATTGCCATCTCTCGTCCAACACTTAGTGACACCATAACGCTGCCTCGCCTGAAGAAAAACTGCGTGACGGGGTTTTGTCAAAAACTCTGATAGCGTTATTCCAGTACCTTTCAGTTTGGTTTTGGCATGCCAGACTTTATCTCTTGTGGTAGCAGCTAGAAATTTGACGACGATGGGACGTGATTTCTCAGAAGTATGTCCTAGCCTATAGGAATATTTTATACTAGAACTTGAAAAGTCTGGTAAATCTAGATTGTCACCTATGACAGTAACAACTTTTGCCAGGAGATCTTCTGATTTCTCTTCTGTAATACCGTGGAATAGTAACATCTTTCTCCGTCTTTGCATCTCTTGACGATCCAGTTCCCTGCTTACAAGTTCTACCTGCCTCTGCAGAGTGTTTAGTGCAGAGAGAGTGAAACTCTTAAAGTTATTAAAATCTGCCGCCAATGATGAGGTAGTGAGTGGGGACGAAGATTTGTGTAATTCTTGCTGAAATTCATTCATCTTCATATTAAACATTTCATTCATAGAAGAGAGTGATTCTTTTATTGCGTCCATGTTGTACAGCAGGGGTGAGTTGTGTTATTTGCTATATATTCGAATACGACTTTTAAAGGAAAACAACACTAGGTGGTGAGTATTGAACTTAGTAAATCATTTCTTGTTGGGTATTCACTTAGTAAACGGTTATTACTTAATAAATACTGAAAATTATTAAGGACGAAAAAAAAAGCGTTGTTTACTATTTGACCTCCTACCCGCGAAGTTTAACAACAACAAAGTACAAGTGTATTTATATATCGGAGATTTGTTAAAACTTCCCTCTAAAGAGATGCTTACAACAAATATCAGTTGCAGCCGACACTCAGGTATTTAAATGTGACTTTATAAAATTAATTTAAAGAAATTGGATTCCTGGAACGTAGGTTCGTTTATACGTTTCTAAAAATATTTTATTTTTTTTATTTAAAATTTTGTATTGTTTTTTAAAATTTTTACACATTATTTACGGTATACGCTATAAATATTGTAATTATTTTTATTTATTATTTAACCTATGTAGAGACGTTTACCCATTTTACAGGAATATTGTGGGAATGCGGAAAAGGTTGATGCCATCGCGGCGTAGTAGAACAGGGTCTGATTGTAGATACGATTGTAAGTTCAATTTCCACTCGGGTAATGATTATATTCAATGTTCTTCTTCGTTTTTTTTGCTCTGGTAAGACAAAACGCGGCGTTAAGTTCATCATTCAAGACGCAACGTTTTGTCTCGTTTTGTTTGGAAAGCAGTCAATATAGTGTCTTGACACTGGGTTGTCTCTGAATAATAGTAGCGGAAAACATCAATTTTTTTTATTCAACATATTTGACTTCAAATAACGAAGCTGTATAAAGAAATCACAAAATTATTTATAAACAAAAATAAGAGAAAAGCTAAAATTATTAGCCATCGATCAGTCGTTCGCTGAGTTTTTTTTGTTTACAAAAAACCTCTCCTAAACCCTATCATTCAGATAAGTTTACTTTTTAAAATAATGTATTATATGCTGTGTTTAAGCAGTGAATAAAAATAGTACCATCTAAAAAATTTTAGGCTTCATTAAATATTAAATATACACATCCAAATTTATTATAGCCAAAGATCCCACACTAATTAACCTTGAATTTTTAGAAAGTGATCTATAAACATAAATTTTGGCAGAAAGTTTATATACACGACATATCAGGCAAAAATCTGTTTGACTCCTCAAGTTAGCGAGTATAGCGTAAAGGGTAAACCCCTTTACGATATACCTCACAATAAAAAAAAGAAAATGTCAGATAAAATTTTTTACCAAATTTAAAACGAAACGCTTTGAAAAGGGGGTGATTTGTAAGATATTTCGATTTTTAAGATAAATTAATTTCACTTGATTTAAGTTTCACATTATGTTTTTGAGTTTGTAAAGCAATACCAATTTTATTACAAACGTGTTTCTAGATTTAATAAATTTAATTTTCAAATACTACAAACTTAAAGTAAGATTGTAATTGTATATGTAGTTTAACAAAGGCAACAAAAATATTAACTCGATAAAAAATATCAACTGTCAACAATTTTATATCACATCTAAGCCCAGTTAAATAACAGAAAAAATATACGGCCCAAGTGACTACACATAATGGTTGGTTTAATACGACGAAATGATTATATTGAGAATAATTTTAATTTCCTCTGGTAAGATTCTTTGCGTTCTGCTAATTTTTGATGATATTTGGTGATAAATATAGTATCGACTATGAAAAGAAAGAACTACTTAGCAGAATACTGACCTAAGTCAGTACGTAATTCTTTATATAAACAGTACAAAAGTGTACCAAGGAACACTGAAAAAAATCATAGATCAATTTAGCTTGTTTCGCAAAAGCCTTTTATTTAGATGGCTTTTGGCAATTTAGCCAAGTATTTTTCAACACATAAATATCTATATGCATTATCCTAATTCTTATTAATCTAATATATTTATTACATTGATAAGAATTAGGATTATTAATATTTTATTAATTTAAAACTTACATATCTGTTTACTTATGTTTAATGATCCTAAAATACCCTGAATTGGTCAAAACGATGATTGTGCATTCAAGTTTTGCTACGTACTTAGTATAAGTATTTATGTCAGAATTTGCTTTAGTTGTCTAAACAAATATATTTTTTATGTACTGTACCTATATTGAAATTGGTGCAAAAATTGCGAACGTCACAAGCAGTGTTTTAATATAAATTCGTTTCAATACACTTTTTTTATTTTTAACTTAAAATATACATATATTTTTAGTTAAAAAGAAACAAATATAGCATTTATTTATTTATTTATTTATTTATTTGGGACCATCAACAGACATTAAATTATGTCATCATTCGATTATATGACAAATTATTACAATGGCTAAATATATTTCTAATTAAAAAAAGATCACGTCATGCATTTAACTGCAGGTAGAACAAATTATATGTCAAAACCTATACATGTCAAAAGAAAATTAATACAATGAATGTCAAATAATACAGATAAAGGTTAATAATTGATTAAAAAAAATAATATAAGATAGATTATAATAAAAATTGCTAAGAACAACTTAAGCTGCCAGGCTGCGACATAAATCTACTTATTTTGTTGTTATATATATTGTACTTATCAGTTATGTCTAAATCAGAAATTGTATATGTTAATTCATTGTATGTACTTTGAAGTCTTGTTAGTAGAGAGTTCTTGTCTAAGTTGGTTTCATACGATTTTATGCTGAACAATGGTTTTTTGAAACCGTGGTATCACTTACGGTACATTTATATTTAGCTCCGTAACAAGACCACTATAATTTAAACCATTATTAAAAAGTTTGTGAAGGAATGACAAAATGTAATATGGCTCTTCGTTCTTCTAAAGAATGGTGCTTGTTCCGTTATAGTGCCTCTCGTTACGTTTAAAACTTCTCACCTCTAATTCGAGGTTCAAGGTGTCGCATAATTACTTTTTGATTTTTTCAATTCTATTACTATGAACATTCTACACACTACACTGATACTATGTTTATCAAGATTTAATAATTGAAGCACAGTTGGGAATTGATTTTTTACAACATACATTCATAAATAAATAAGACGAGTTTTAGAGTTCACAAGCCCACTTTATTTACTCAATTTTTTTTCTAATCAATAAAGTAATGCAATATTTTATTTGATATGCAAAAACTAATCAGTTGAAGGTATTACTCTAACAGAATTTTAAATACAATCTAAGTATACTTCCAAATTTTATAAAATAAATATATATTGATATTTGAAATGAAAAAATATTCGAAGGCACTATAGGTCTTTATTCTGTATATTATTTATTTTCTACTTTATATATTAAAAACTTAGTGTTTCATCGAAACGACATGGGTCGAGAAAAACTTCTTCTGTCTCTCCTCACAAGCTTCTTCTGTCTGCACGAGGCAAGTTATTTAGCAGTGAATTCAATTAAACATCACAATATAGCGGTTCGTATTATTTATCAGGAACACAAGGTAATTTAATAACGTTAGCAGATAGCTATTAGCTATATATAGCAATTAGCAGTATATATCGTAACGTACGAAGTATCGTATATTGTTTAATAATTATTGTCGAAATTAGCCCATTTTTAAATTACTGCCTTTTTCTGGTAACTATTTTAATTTAGCTATATTAAAGGACAATTTTAATATTAATACTTTTAGTATAACTAATCGTATTTTTATAATTAACACGTATATCTATTGTGTATTGAAGTGTCTCAAGGCTACGCTAATTCTGCCTACCTTGCCATACGTGAGACAATTGTCATGTCAAATAAAGTAATGAAAATGTGAAGATGGTGTACCGGTGAACTATACTATAGTATTGTCAGTACATCACAAAAAGCAAGGATTATATGACATTTTAATATAATGGGACAAGTAATACTATTACACTTTATACATAACAAGTCACTTTTAACATCATTCATTCATTTGTGTAGTTAAAAAAACTGTTAGTTGTTTATCTTTAAAAATACTAAAAAACCATTTATATAATATTTAAATATGTAATATGTATACTTATTAATAAAAAGATAGGTAATACTACAATTTATTTTTCCTACGATTAGTAAAGTCAAGTATAATTGTCGTAGGTCGCTCTATTGTCCTTCATACGTGTGTAAACATTATATAATGACTTACGGAGCTAAAAACCTCGCTTTATCTACCTCTTAAATGTTTATCCGTGTGAAATACGAAGCCAAAACTGAATAAATGGTGTGGATAATTGAGAACGGAGTATCTAAGTTCTTACAGCCTACAAGTATAATTGACGTAAGCAGCTAATAAAAAATATTAATCCATTTATATAACAATATTGTGCTACTGAGTGACAGACAGACAACGCAAGCCCAAACGAATATTGCCGTGAAAACTGCAATTTGGTATAAATATTTCTTGGACCGTATAGGGATGCACTAATAAAACTAAATATGAATAATTATTAAAAATTCCATTGGGAACTGAAAATAAATATTTAACGAATTGTAATTGTAGTGAGCTATAAAAAGTTAGTCGGTAACAGTTGTAGAAACTAGGCCGGTCCTATCGTTTAGTGTTGTTAATACACTATACGAAATGAGTGTTTCCCAATAGAGATGATAAGATTTTGATAGCTCAGAACCGCCATCTTGGTAGTTTAACATTTTACATTTGTGTTGTTTTGTGTCTAGTAATGTTTGCCATTTAATCACAAATAAGTTCACGCTACCTCAACGTTTGGAAATTGTCCAAATTTCCTATCAAAATTCGAGAAATATTGTCTCTACTCAAAGAGCATTTCGTGCTAAATATAGTCGTCATGGTGCACCATCTGTGCTCGCTATACGTCGCATAATAGAAAAACTGGAAATCGAATATTCTTTGCACGATAGTAGACCACCAACACGACAACGGACAGGCCATAATTAAGAAAATATTGCCGCCGTAACAGCCAGTGTCGAAGAAAATCAAAATGTTTCCGTTCCACGTCGTGCACAAGAATTGGGCTTATCCAGAATGACAACCTGGCGAATTTTACGTATGGATCTTGGCCTACATCCATACAAGATTGTGTTGGCACAAGAACTCAAGCCAGCAGACACGTCGTAAATTTGCTAATTGGGCGCTTGAAATGATGGAAACGGACACCGAATTTCATAGGAAAATCATCTTTTCAGATGAAGCTCACTTTTGGCTCAATGGTTACGTGAACAAACAGAATTGTCGTTACTGGAGTGAGTCAAATCCAAAAGTGGTTCATGAAACACCATTACATCCTGAAAAATTGACTGTTTGGTGCGGATTATGGTACTGTGGAATCATTGGCCCGTACTTTTTCAAAAACGACGAAGGTCGTACTGTTACTGTCAATGGCGACCGTTATCATGACATGTTGAACGACTTCTTTTTCCTGAAGTGTATGAAATCGATGCGGACGCAATTATTTTCAACAAGATGGTGCAACATGCCACACTGCGACCGTCACAATTGATTTATTGCGTGATAAGTTTGGTGAGTCGGTTATTTCTCGCAACGGTCCTCACAATTGGCCACCAAGATCATGCGATTTAACACCCTTGGACTATTTTTTGTGGGGGTATGTTAAATCGCGGCCATACCAGCCGAAATGCTGCACCGAGTCATCGAAAATTGGATCGATCGTATTTACCAGTGCAATAAAGTCGTAGGGGTTATTTGAACGATATTTTGTTTAAATCATAAATAGCATAAAATTTCCTATCAAATAAAGCCAAACGAAATTGATACATATATTACATATTTTATTTCAATTTCAAAATATATCGTACTTATTGGGAAACCCCATAGTTAGACGAAATATTTGACAGAACTGTAAGGTTGTGGATTCCATGTCCCATTGACGCATTGGCATTCCACTTTGTCTTTGGGTATGTATATTTTAAATGAATACAAAAGTGAATACAAAAATGAATACAAATAAAATTTAATTTACTCGTAATGCGTTATCATGAAATGCTTTTTTCACTTTAACTACGTCAAATTTAAATTTTATCTTTGCGATTTTTGTAAAAAGGGTTTCAAATTTTTTGGATAATAAGTCAAGGATTTAATTCTGAATTCATTGTGCATGTCTATCAACATACCGCAATTAATATAATAATACTTTGTAAAATGAGGATGTTTAGTTTTTCACTAAACAGTTCCCTAAGGGCAAACAATAAGTAAGAGCCGAGAAATATTGTTTTAGCATAAAACGTAAAATAAACGATATTTATATAATCGTATTTTAATTAAAAGAATATTTTCTTAGCATACCTAAATGTTGAAAGATTTATTTTTAATTTATATTTTTAGTATTCATGAAATATCGAAAAAATATATTTTTTCGATATTTCATGAATTTTAAAGTATATTTTCATTATTATCGTATTTTTACGTTTATTATTTAGTCTTGTAAGATTTTCTTGCGTACATTTATGGGTTTAATATATATATTAAGCTAATAAAACATTTTAAAACTGAATATCTAGTAGTATTATATATGCATATGATGATTATTATGTATGTTTTTTGCAAGGACGTTAAGCATTTTGCTTGTGTCGGTTTCAATAAAATTGGAAATTCTCTTATGATAGCCTTATTCCGTACGTCACGCTATATAAACATATTGACTTTGTTAAAAATTATCTGTTGCTTTAGTTAATTTGCATGAAAGTGTATAAATTTACATAAAGATAAAAGGAAATATATATATATATATATTTTTAACTTTAAAGCATCTTGTATGGACCCGGTGGCAAACAAGACCGGCCTCTTACGTCAATCGCTAGACATCGCGTGTTAGGTGGCGGAAACCAACATTGCAATTTGTTCAATCAACCAATTGTAATCCAGATCAATGTCACAAATTAAATTAAAAATATATTTATATTTTGAGTTATTGAATTACTATTACAAACAGCTGTTAATGCGGATTTTATTTTATTCCATAAGTGTTATTCGATTATTACGTAAGAATATTTTTAGTAGCTCTTGTATCTTCTTCCTTATTCAGGTTCATTTTTCCTGATCAACCAAACTAACCCGATTCAAAATCAGAAATCGCAAGGAAAATAAATGTATACTTCTAAACAATAATTGTTATCTTTTCTTTTTAAGATTTATATTTTCAATATTAAAAATAGGAACACAGTCGAACTAAGTATAAGATTTTAGTGGCAGATGTTGTCACACCGCGCCGCGAGGTTCTCAAATTGTTAATAGTTTATTCTGTTTCAAAATTAACAAATTGAATATAGTTGCAATATTTATTATTGGGCATTATTTGACACGTTCATTATTCATTTATTTAACATAATTGAAAAAACATTAAATTTAGAATAATAGTAAAACAGGTTTAATATTATCAAATCAATTACATACAAACTAATGGCATCATGGTGATTACTTATATCTTTCTTTACATTTGTGTTTTTAAATTATACCCGTACAATGAAATTCGGCTAAAGAAGTATCTGCCTTTTGTTGTTTAAATGACAGCCTCGATGTTTTGCTGATTATCCAATTACGCAATTTTACTTAAGGCAGTTCCGTCAATGTTTTTATTAACCTTTTTCGAGTAAGAGTAAAAAAACACCTTTTATTATGATTAAAGATACAATCGCTTGCATTGAGCTTGCCACTCAACATGCTATATCTCGATTTTACGCGAAAAGCAATCAACGGGGTGTCTTGACACTAGGTTGTCTCTGTCCATCCGGCTATAGGGGATAAAGCGTGGTGCTGTTGTGATCAATTTTTGTCTTTTAGTATCTAGACTGCTAAATGTGAGGTAAAAATTATATTTTTACGTCAATAATAGTTTTAAAGTCAATGATAGAACGGCTTTAATCATATTCTACTGTATTGGTATGAAATATATTAAGTCACTAAACGGAGAGCTACTTAATATTATAATGTTTATTTAAAATATAGGGTAAACAGAGACAACTCAGTGTACAAATAGGAGTGTCAAGACCGTTAGCTGTAAACACACCCCGAGTTGAGCTTAAATTAAGGTCAGATTTGCAGATAGTCAAGTCATTCAAACTTGAGACTTGTATGAATGAATGTAGTATACATTAGTATACAAATAAAATGAAAGGTTTTCTATGTAGATACATTTATGTCTTTTTGGAAAAAAAAACTAGATTTTTATAGAAGAAAACTAAGTCATAAATTTTGTTATGTTATAATTTATGCCAAAATTACAAAAATAAACTTGGGCAACTCAGAATGGACAAATATAAGCGATCTAAGCAATAAAATCTAAATATAAAAAGATTGAGGATGCTGGCGCGTGGGCTTTCCTCTGCGATATCCTGTGGCATGTAACGGTCGGTACTTACGTCTAAATTGTTTCAGTTATGGCTGACCTTCGGCGCCTCGCTGGCTTTCCTCATCATTGGTCTCGTCAGAGGATATTCAGCTTCCGCCATTCCGTCTATAGAAAGTCTGGATCCTTCCTTAATTCAGCACAGTGAACAAAAGTCATGGATTGGTAAGCGCAGTGAATTTTTATATGTGTTTTATATATAGAAATATTTACATGATGTCCAACTTATACAAGTGTTGATGCTATATTCGTGGTTTATTTAAGAGTTAAAATTATCGCCAAGTTTCGTTTCTTTATAAAATTATTCTTCATATAAGAATTGTGCGTATTGATTATATACTTTACTATCTACAAAAATACTCTATACGTTTTTTCCATTTCTATGGCATAAACTATTTTATATATTATTACTTGTTTATGTCTGTGATTTTCCACAGGTGCAATACCACCGTTAGGTGCTTTTTTGGGCAGTATGTGCTCTGGACCTCTCATGCAACGTGCGGGTAGGAAGCGAACATTACAACTGACTGCACCGCTGTGGGCAGCAAGCTGGCTTATACTCGGATTTGCTCCCAGCTTTGCCCTTGTTCTTTTGGGTAGGATAATGTCAGGGCTATGCGTTGGTTTCGTCCTAGCACCGGCGCAAGTATATGTAAGTTTATATAAATATTTTTTAACTGTATATAATATATATTTTTTATCTATACAGCAAGTAAGCCCTTTCATATTTTGTTTAGACATAATAATCTCTGATAATCACAAGTTGTTTAAACAGGAGGTAGGTCGATAACAATACTTAATTTAAGAAGATATTTTTCAAAACAAAAGTTAAGTGGTGAAAATGAAATATGTGATATGCACTTTATAAAAAATGAAAATGTATATAAGCTAAGTATAAGGGAAGTCGGTATTAAAATAATAAATACTTACTTAGATATAGATGTTAATATTTTCAAAAGTTGAAAATTAGTGTTAGTTTTGTACGTTTTACTATAACTCATTTAATAATACTGCACGTACGTTACATTTATTTATTTGCGTTATAAGCTAAAATTACTATAATTTTCATTGATCAAGGGAGTCGAGAATCACGGTGTAATTGCACACTTATTGTGATCTATAATAACTTTAGATAGTTAACTGATATATTTATCCGACATGAAATGCCTCTTCCTATCTATTTATGTATCTATCCGTCGATGTAAGAAAGTCTCGCAAATGTTAATTTGCTTGAAAATTGGCACACGTGTCCGGATCCAATGTCGACACAATATTTTCATCAGAAATCATGTTAAGAATGATCAGAATAACGTATAAAATATTTTTTTGCGTATTCTGTTCATTGTTTTAAACTAACTAGATATCCCGTTGACAAGCTTACAATGCGTGTACATATCACTTTATATAAACTTATATGTATGTATAAAATCATAGCAGTGTTTATTACATTTATTTTATTATTTTAACATATTTTTATGTATTATTTTCAAATAAATATTAGCATTGCATATAGCTTGCACTCCTTCTGTACTCGTAAACTATGACTGTGTCACATTTCATACTTCTCAGTTCCATTATTTTTGTAAATAATGGAACCAAGATTTTGCTTCACGATTAAGATTTCTTGTTATTTTATTTAGCTTTTGTGATTATTACAAAATAATATAATTTAAATTATTGTAGGGTACATACTATTCATTTTGGATTTTATATTTTACAGTTTATATATTTTTATTTAAAATAAAATTTTTTAAATATATAACGTAAAATGCGAATGTATAATTTTGTTATATTTTGATTATATTCCTTTACATACTCTTGTGTAATTACTGCATGCATGCATACATGCATCCAAATAAACAAGATTCTTATACTAAACGTAATGGAAAGTTTTATTTAGATAAAATAAATAGAATTTGTAAAGATAAAACAAACTGGACTGCAATTCTATTATGAAATGCAAAAAAATTCAATTCTATTATGAAATGCAAGAAAATGTTTAATCTTTATTTTAGCGTTGTTTGTGGATAACATGTACATAAGTGATTTTTATTAAAGTAAATGTGAATGCCATGTTAGAGGCACATTGTTTGTTCACAAAGAAGTCTATAATTTTAAATGCAAGTAACATTCGAGTTCACATAAGCGTATCTACAACACTTAGATAACATTATTCAAATACATATACAAGCGTCTGTTCATTCATAATATTAGTAAAGAATAATTATGTATGATCGTTGTATGTTGTTAATTATTACGGTCATTTTACATCTCACATCTAACAAAGTAATTAGCGTAACATAAAAAAGTTAAACGTTTATGTAATTAGTAAATATTTAGTTATTTCTTTGATTTGAACACACTCGGTCTATTAAAGTTTTCTAATAGACCGAGTGTGTTCAAATAAAAATAAAATTTAAACAATCAAACTATAACATTGTCTAAAAAATGACAAATAGATTTTATGAAAATAAAACGAATTCGGACAGGCGTACAGATTTTCAGCTGAATCTGACGTATTTGTAGGAAGAAATGGAATAGAATGGATAGTCTTTAATGCACACAGAGAAACAAAAATATTTTACACAATAAGAAATAAATTATACTAGAATGCATGCAAAGGCGGCCTTATTACTTCAAGGAATCTCTTACAGGCAACCAATGCTTAAATAGAGGAGCAATGAAAGATAGAAATGGGGAGTAACGTTTAAGTACATATAAATAATTATAAAAGAAAAAAACCTAAACATAATACATAAGAATTATAAATAAATATCAATATACAATATGTACATATACATACACATTAACTATTGTTCTAAATTAAACAGGTGAAGGATTATAAAATATGTTTGTAAAATTTACTTACATTAGTACTGGTGGTGGAAATGTGTTTTAAATCGATTTGAAAATTACCTATTGGCATACGCATATTCTGAGATTTGAAATATCTATTTTATTAAAATATTTTGTTTCCAGGTAAGCGAGTGTTGTGACCCAGAAATACGCGGTCGTTTAGGCTCTCTGCCGACATTGTCTATGTCGTTCGGCATCCTCATTTCATACATAGGCGGTAACTGGCTCTATTGGAGATATCTAGCCTTTCTGTCTGCTACGTTCTGCGGTAAAAACATTTGAATTTTATTAAATACTTAATTGTATGTTATTGGACGCGGGAAAATCGAATCTTCTTAAGATTCGGAGAAAATGTAGAACGGAGTGTTTTAGCATTAGATTGTTTCTTTCTACCCTGCTATAAGCGGGATAAATCGTAAAGCTGCCAACGAAACTTAATCAAAGCTTGTATCATAAAAATTGATAAGTAAGCACGTGATCTTATACAATTTTACTGATTTGATTCAATATTATTATATATTTCATAAACTCATATATTATAAGTAAGCCAATTCATATACGATGTAACTGGCTTTACGTGTGTCAGATGTGACCGTTATCAATCAGCGTTTTTGCATGGGATAGAAATTGTCCTTTAATTGGTCCCGTGTTTTGGTTAAATCATGACGATGTAGGGAAGTACTGATTAAAATTATTGATAAAAATATCGAATGGATTATGTTTACAAAAAAAATCAAGCCACCCGCTAATGCTTTGGAAGTGGTACAATTTTTTTTTCACGTATCATATATATATATATATATATATATATATATATATATATACATATATATATAATGTATAACTATACAACTTATAACTATATATTTAAAAAAAAATATATATTTTATTCAGGTATTTGATTGAGACCTTTTTTGAATATAGAATTTGTTTATAATATTAATATATATAAGATTTCTTGAAATTTTAATAAATTTCAAGAAATCATACACAGCAAAAAAATAAAGTATGATAATTCATACACAGCAAAAAATCGTGCCGTCAAAGTGTACAAATATTAGAAAGAATTATTAAATCACTCCTAATTCATTTCTCACTTTTCTGAAGAAAACACTGCGTCGCTTGGGTCCTCTCACTATCCTAATAACGACAATGACAGTAAGCGACAATGTTGAGTTCTTAAGAGCCTATAGACGTAAAGTATTTGTGTGATTGACGCACGCGTTGATATTATATTATAAATTAAATATGTACATATCTACTATAACTATTCAGATTGTTCTACAATTAGAGTTAATAAGTCGTCACAGGCTGTTTTCAACACACGATCTAATGTAATATTGAAGTTTTGTATAAAGATTGAGTGTATGCAAAGTGGACATTTACCAACGTCTCTTGAATACCATGTATGCGTCTTAACAATTAACCTATATATTGCTCATAAACATTCAAATCTTACAATAATAAAAGTATATATTCTATAAGGTTCTAGCGTTTATTAGCATGTCCATTGACAAAAATTTTATAAAAAACAAAAATTTGTGAAATTGCTATTTACTTTATCAAACGGCTAAAAAACTGAAGGATTGAAACTATCGTGGTACAGTGGGATGGCGTCTGACTGTAAGTACGATTCCCTCTCGGTCATCCAAATTATATTTAAAAAATATATATTTTTAATTCTCCACTTTGGTAAAATATATATATGTTGTCTCTGATTACCCTGCTGATATGCCGGATAAAGCGTGAATATGCATTTTTATATTATATCTTTTTATCATATGAAAAAGTGATATTTTAAACGTGTTTTATAAATTAATTGAACTAATGTGCCAGAGTTTAAATTTGCCTGCCTTAAACCGTGATCAATTGTTTCTAACCAATTAAGCTATAAGATTTTCAAATTCAATTTTCAGGCAAGGGAGCATTTAGTACTTTGTAGTTTTATTGAGTTTAACTATAGAGGGATATATTTTTTCGAAGTTTGGTAATCAAAAGCTTAATTTCTTTTCAGCGGCCATGTTTATTGTTCTTTTGCCATTACCTGAATCGCCTGTATGGTTAAAAGCTAAAGGTCTCGACAATACATCTGCAGTGAAGTGGCTGCATCTCTCACAGCACGCTATCGCTAGTGTTCAAGATGAGAAACAAGAGTAAGTTGTTTTTATCATTAAGTTTTTCGTTTCTACAAAAAGAGAATAGTGAGCGAACTTAACGCCCACAGCATTTTGATTTCTACTATGTTAGAACATTAATGCACTAAATAATATATATTTTTCCATTATTAAATATTTTGATATTGGTTATTCTCAAATGACGAGATATACAAAATATACGAGTTCAAAGATGAATGAATCTTTAATATAACGCTATCCACCCGAGTGCAATGTCTCTAAATGAGCGAAACATAAATAATTAATAGGTGATATATTTCTAGTGGTATAGTTTTATCAGCATATCAGCAACGTGTGTGATTTTGTGATATTTTCTTACTTTCGGCTATTAAGAAAATTATAATTCTTATTAAAACTTAAAATATAACAGTAAGTTATTACTGTATATATATACATAAATTGAAGATTTGATTTGCATTCGCAAGATTTGAATTAAATAGAAAATGTCATTTTTAGTCTTTTAATAGTTATATTTTTATTGACTTATAAAGTACATAGGATAGGGTTATGTATGGAATAACACATCGGACAAATGGCCTCCACGGCTTTGCATGCACATGCGCACTCTTTTGTCGAAATTTTCCATGACCATTCTGCATAAATGTGGCTGAATTTCGTTGATGCAGCGTTGAATCTCCTCCTTTAATGCACGGGTGGTTGTGGGCTTGTTGACATAGACTTGTGATTTCAAATAACCCCATAAAAAGAAGTCTAATGGTGTTAAATCACACGATCTAGGAGGCCAATTTTGATCACCGAAACGAGAGAGTACACGACCTGGAAATGTCTCATGCAGTAATTGAATTGTTTCACGGGCTGTATGACATGTGGCACCGTCTTGTTGAAACCACATATTGGGTACATCAATATCATCCAATTTTGGCAGAAAGAACTGTGTAATCATGTCGCGATATCGAGCACCAGTAACAGTCACTGCTTGACCAGCATCATTTTCAAAAAAATATGGCCCAATTATGCCTCCAGCCCAAAATCCACACCATACAGTCACGCGTTGTGGGTGAATTTGTTTTTCGACAATCACATGTGGGTTCTCCGAACCCCAAATGCGGCAATTTTGGCGATTGACAAAGCCCTCAAGATGAAAATGTGCTTCATCGCTTAGGATGATTTTGCTTGAAAAATCAGGGTCCATTTGTTGATGTTCAATAATCCATTCAACAAACTCTCTTCTCTCTGCATGGTCATTAAGCTTCAATTGTTGTGTTAATTGAAGTTTGTAAGCATGAAGACACAGATCTTTGGTGAGTATACGCTGTAGAGAATTTGCCGACATTTGTGCAGTGAAGTGTTGGCAACCCTGAAAAAAAGCAATTTGACAGCTAACAGTATAGGGTTATTAAAAATGGAGCGTTACACGATAGAACTTGTGTCTTCATGCTTACAAACTTCAATTAACACAACAATTGAAGCTTAATGACCATGCAGAGAGAAGAGAGTTTGTTGAATGGATTATTGAACATCAACAAATGGACCCTGATTTTTCAAGCAAAATCATCCTAAGCGATGAAGCACATTTTCATCTTGAGGGCTTTGTCAATCGCCAAAATTGCCGCATTTGGGGTTCGGAGAACCCACATGTGATTGTCGAAAAACAAATTCACCCACAACGCGTGACTGTATGGTGTGGATTTTGGGCTGGAGGCATAATTGGGCCATATTTTTTTGAAAATGATGCTGGTCAAGCAGTGACTGTTACTGGTGCTCGATATCGCGACATGATTACACAGTTCTTTCTGCCAAAATTGGATGATATTGATGTACCCAATATGTGGTTTCAACAAGACGGTGCCACATGTCATACAGCCCGTGAAACAATTCAATTACTGCATGAGACATTTCCAGGTCGTGTACTCTCTCGTTTCGGTGATCAAAATTGGCCTCCTAGATCGTGTGATTTAACACCATTAGACTTCTTTTTATGGGGTTATTTGAAATCACAAGTCTATGTCAACAAGCCCACAACCACCCGTGCATTAAAGGAGGAGATTCAACGCTGCATCAACGAAATTCAGCCACATTTATGCAGAATGGTCATGGAAAATTTCGACAAAAGAGTGCGTATGTGCATGCAAAGCCGTGGAGGCCATTTGTCCGATGTGTTATTCCATACATAACCCTATCCTATGTACTTTATGAGTCAATAAAAATATAACTATTAAAAGACTAAAAATGGCATTTTCTATTTAATTCAAATCTTGCGTTAATTTTGGGACACCCTTTATATATATATATATATATATATATATATATATATATATATATATATATATATATATATATATATATATATATATATATTTATATACCATAACATACTTGAACATATATACATATACGTGTGTGTATGTGTATGTGTGTAATATATATTTACTCTATACGCCCCTCCCCATTTAATTCATACTTTCCTGTACCCAAAGGTTATTTGGGTGAGATCGCTCGTTTAGCGATAAGATCGCCTATTATAGTAAATTAAATATGAAGATCAATTATGTGTTTTTTAGGAATATAATAAAAAATATTTTACTTTTATTTTCCTTTTAAATAATGAAATATATGTAGATGTTGGAGTAACTGTTTCTTTTGCAAGGTAATCAAGAAGAGCACAGCGCCAAACGTTATAGGACTGTGTATTACTCCACCTCTTTCGTGTTGTATATACTAACTCACCTCTTAAAACGTTTGATAGCCCCATAAACGAAATTTAAACACTAGTTAAAACATTTTTCAATTTAAATTTAAGGACTAAATAACATTTTTCATTACCTAATTAAGGAATATTTAAAATCAATTTATTATTTAAGAAGCTCACTTTCTCATTATTTTTGTTCATTTAATTGACATTCTGACTGACAGTACATGATAGTTCTGGTTTAAAATTTATTTTCCTTTTATTATTTTAATAATCCACTAACTCTTTTTCATAATGAATATTTAAATTAGTTTTATGACTGTTAAACTAGCGTCTAAAGGAATTAGATTATCGAGAAGATCGGCTAAGTTTTGTTAACGCTACGAATATGGAAGAAACTAATTTTTTCATTACGAAACTGTTTAAAGTTAATTAAATAAATATTTATTAGATATAACAACAAACGCACTTTATGGAAACAAAGAGTCATCAAATTTTATGAAAAGCAAAGAAGATAAGTGATTGGTGAGAGATGGAGGGAAAGAAAAAAAAGGAAATCTTTACACATTTAAAAGTTCATGTATTTTGAGGTTGATATTCTAGCGGGTGGAATGAAGCCTTGCTAAAAACGAAATGATTTAATGGCATGTTAAGTCTATGAGTGCTACAGATGGCTAATTGTCAACTGCAGCTTTGTTACGTGAAATCTTACTTTTTCATAGTCAAAGAGAAATATCATCTATATATTCTTCGGAAAGTAAGCAAGGAGAAAGAAAGCGTTTTAAATAATAGTGAATTAATATTTAAAGTCCATGTTTATATATTTATATGTTTTGCAAACTTAATTTAGAATTATTTATAATAATTCAATTCTTATCATCATTCATATTTTTTATAACTTAAAAATATAATAAATATATTTTTATTACATTTTAATTTGAAATTATGGAAAAGTAACGTATAGCTTATATCAGCCTAGCTTCCACATTATAATATCATTTCACAATTATAATTTTAATTCACATGATTTTGTTTCAGAAATAACGAAAAAGTTGAGGAGCCAAAGTCCCTTTTTACACGTGAAGTGTTTTTTTCATCAGCCGTTATAAAGCCTCTGATAGTTGGTTTCGCTTTATTGTTCTTTCAACAGTTCAGCGGCATCGATGCTGTAATCTTTTTCACAGTTGAGATTTTCCAAAGTGCTGGTGAGTTAAGTTTAAATGAGTAGACTCTAAACATATTTGAAAATTTTGAACTCAGCGGGATTCAAACCCGTGCGTCTTGGATACCGTCGAAGCGCTCTGATCACTAAGCCATGCGTTCTACTACAAGCTGCGTCGAAATTCTTATACGTTTGTTACAACTTATTTATGTTCTTAGCATCTCTGTAGAGAGATATCTACAAATTTCTACTACTTAAAGATTATTAAGAAATAATCGTTTAACTAGAGAGATTGCTATTTTATTTTAATATTTATTATTTTTAAAGTGTTATTCCACACTTAGGATTAGAAAACATATTTGAAAAAAATCTATCTATCTATATAATATAGATAGATAACCAATAGTAGGAGTGTCAGACAGACACTGTTGTATGTGCGTGAGATTGTGGCTTTGGTTGTGTTTTCGCTACTTATAATAGGTTTTAAAAAGCTTAGACTTATTAATATTCATATTTCTCTTATATGTTGTAAATATTATATTTTTGTTTGTACTTATTCTATTATTTTATAATATTTAGAAATATATAAATAAGTTAGTTCTTTGTATCGTAGTTTATTTACACTCTTGTTTCTATTAATTTTGTTAGTATAGGAATGTGCGATGGTCAGGCAAGACAAGCTCAAGACCATGAAGGAATTAAAATATTATGTTGACTTTTAATTGTTAATAAATGAATAAATAATAATAGAAAAATATTACGGTTACTAGTTCAAAATATGTATATTTCGAATGTAAAAATAATTAGTCAGTTTTTGAAAAATAGAAATACCAAATTACTTATTCAAAATTAATATAAATAAAATTGAGAAGTTTAAAAGTTTATGTATTGCATGTATATAGCGTTACAATATATTTGCTGGTAAATATACGAAAAACCCCCGTTTAAATTAAACAACAACAATAGGTAGAGAGATAATATACTTTAGTATTTGACATACTACATAAGCATTTGTGATGAAAACAAAAGATTATGTATCTGCTGAGTACGAATGGGTTTGGGACAATTAGAATTACTTAGCTGTAACAGTGTTTAGATTGTAGGTACATCTCCGACACATTCATACAAAAGCGTCATTACCTCAATAATGATACGTTATTATGATCTTTTGTTACAATAGCACTGATATATGTTATAGTATTACAAATGTTATGCTATTTGTGTTTGAAAGTTTTTGATAGCAATTGCTGATTTTTAATATATAATGTGAAGAATTAAATGCAATACAAACCGCTATAAAGTACTTAAATATTGGAAGAAGCGGAGTGACCATTATGACTTAGTACTTTTTGTCAAAATAATAAATAATGAAATACTACATAAAACGTAAAGTTAATGAAGATAGATAAAGGTTTGTTACTCTTTCACGTACAAACTACTCAACGGATTTAGTAGAAGCTTTACAGTATTTTAATTTACACACCCGAATAACACATAGGTTATAATTTATAAACATTTTCTTTAATTTAGCCATAACTATATACTGGTAAGTATGAAGTTTTCTAAAAATTATTCCATTATTTGCACATTTTAAACTAAACTATTAGGTAGTCTGTCTGAATGTATACCTTAGAGCACGAACTGCGAGTACGGTAAAGTGTTCGGTTTTTCATTTTTAAAAAAATGTATTTTTGAATAATAAAATATACACGGTTAATCCCACTAACAGTTTAATTCAAAATGTGAAATAAATTGTAATAATTAATTAATTAATTTCTATTATTCGTAATTAATTATTATTGTCAGAAAAAATACTTATATAATTCTCAATCTAATACCTAGAATAAGGTTTTTATATATAAACAATACAGAGTAGATGATTAACATCACTTCATTTACAACTTTTTGATGATATACAAGTATTAAGGTCTCATTAAATGCTGCTACATATATAGGTTATTCCCCAAAATGAATTTAATACTTTAAATATCTCTTATGAACAACTATAGACTATTATAATTTTGTTTATTATTCCCAGGATCTACTCTAGATGCCATGACAGCCACAATCATAGTGGGCGCAGTTCAGATGTTTAGCAATGGCGTGAGTACGATGTTAGTAGACCGCGCCGGCAGGAGGCCTCTTCTTCTGTTGTCTGCTGTCACCATGTGTTTATCGATGTTAGGGATGGGCGCTGCTTTCTATTTTAAATTTGAACAAGAGTCTCTACTTGGGTAAGACTTTATGTTTTTGATAACGTAACTTATAAAATGGTCTATAACCTAGTACTAAAAAAAGTTTGTTCAGCAATATTCTCTAAATATTGCAATTATTATTAGATTAGATATTATATTTATTAAATACTTGCATAATAATATAATAAACTTAGACACTTGGCATTGTAACATTAATAAGAACAAATATAAGATAAGTTTAAAAAAATTATATAATATTTATGTTTTTGTTAAGAGACATATCCTACGAAGAGATCGCATCTCTACAGCATTCATCATTCTATCATTTTTCTTCTGACATACCCACAATGAGAATTAATACTTAAAATGTTCTGGTAATTAATTCACCATAACAGCTTCGTCGCGTGGCTAATAAGTAACATTACGCCATAATTGTTCGTTTTGCTTCTAACCGCAAAATCTTCGCTGTCGACATAATTTTATTACTTTAATTTTGGTAGACTGAGGCGATTCCACATATTTCTTTAAAATTGGTTGAAAGTTTAGAACTGAATTATGTATCATTAAAACAGTATTATATTTATAAGAGTCGTTTTGTTATTTGTATTCTATAAAAATAGGAATTATAATAATATTTAATATTTTTAAAGTGTTATTCCACACTAAGGATTAGGAAACATTTTTGAAAAAGCGTATAAAATTTTGAACGCAGCGGGATTTGAACCCGTGCCTCTTGGGCCGCCCAAGTCCAAAAATTTTTATACGTTTTTTCAAAAATGTTTCCTAATCCTTAGTGTGGAATAACACTTTAAAATTAGTAAATATTAAAATAAAATAGCAATCTCTCTTGTTAAACGATTATTTCTTAATAATCTTTAAGTAGTAGAAATTTGTAAAAATCTCTTTACAAAAGCGCTAACAACATAAATAAGTTGTAACAAAACGTATAAGAATTTAGACGCAGCTGGTAGTAGAAAGCATGGATTAGCGGTCAGAGTGCTTGGACGGCCCAAGAGGCGCGGGTTCAAATCCCGCTGCGTTCAAATTTTTATACGTTTTTTCAAAAATGTTTCCTAAGGAATTATAATAATTAATATAAAATACATAAATATTACTATTTACTACTTTCCAAAAAACTTCAATTACTTCAAGAGGTATATTGTGAAGGTCGCTTACAAATAAGCTCTAACGATATGGTCACGTTTGTAAAATAACAATGGCGACTGCTGAGGCTTCTAAAGTTATTTACACTTTTTATACTCAAACACTTGTTAAAGTCGCGTTCTTAAAATATTTTATAGGTACACATGTTTAATGTTTATGTTTTAGAAAGGCGTTTTTTTTATATAACAATGTATTCATAATACTTCTACTATTGCGCCGTGGTGGCGCAGTGAAACAATCCTGACAAAAAATATAAAATCGTATAACAATGATCACTATAAATCTTTTCGTCTTTCAACTCATAATATACAATATTTAATTAGTAATACGATTCAATTAAATTTAAATGTACTTTAAGAATTCCAAAATATTTAGAAAAATTAATACTAGCATGTCCATTGTCCATACGACACTATTCGAAAAATAATAAAAAATAATTCATTTTTCAAATTTTATGTATTCCATAGAAAGAACTCTCTAAGCTGTTTATTATTATTTTACATAATTCTTAATAATTATGTATTTATTTTATTTTATGTGTATATTCAAAATGGAAAAAAACTTTCTAACAAATTCATCATGCTTTATAAATCAATCCCACAAACCACATATACAGCTAGAATAATTATAATTCATTTCCCATGCATTTACATTGTTAAATTCACTTATTAAATATATACTCTGATTGTATTAACGGTGAATTATTTGATATATAATATTAACAGGCTCCCGAGCGTTTTGTTATTTTATATAATTTTTTTTTAAATTATTTTATAGTGTATTTTTTTAAATGTAAGAAAATTCTGACCTAAGTCACAAATAAATTTTAATATAAGATGAAATTTTAATATAAGATAACAAATTTTAATATAATCACAAACAAATTTTAATAAAAGACAAATTTTAATATAAACTTTATCTTTTGCAGATATTTACCAATTGTAAGCTTAGTCGTCTTCATGCTGGGCTTCTCTCTGGGTTTCGGTGGTTTGCCGTTCTTATTGCTGGGGGAGCTGTTCCCCGCCCACTATCGCTCGCAGCTCTCGGCCATGGCCAGCGCGGTTAACCTGCTCTCTATGTTCACTGTCATCAAATCTTACCATGCTTTAGAGGTAAACAAATCTGCACAATAGTGAATAAATTAAAGTTATTTTTTAAATATTTTTAGTGGGTTATTTACATAATTAGGAAGAGAAAAATATTTTTAGAAAACTTATAAAAAATTTGAACGCAATATTATAACATATTAAACAGTTATAATAATAACTATACATATATATAACATGGATAGCAAAAATATTTGAAAATATCTCTGACGGTTTCCAACAGGCATTCGGGATTCACATCTCATTGCTTTAATTTTTGATATGTTTTCTAAAATTTTTTTTGATGTGGATTTGTGGGTTAGTGTCCTAATCTTAGGCGTTTCGCCGCTTAAATCGTGGTGTCACGATTTTTAGTGAAAATTGGAGAATAGAGTCTCTTGGCACTAAGTTCTCTCTGACTATCCTGCTATATAAGCAAACGCGTAAAAGTGAAAAAATAAAACCTTTTTAAACATTATAACATTTAAAAAAATAATAGGAGTAATGGCGGCGATTATTATTTCATTCTCTTCGGAAATTAGACAATTGTCTAAAATAAAATTTTGTTTCTAGATGAATAAATAATTGAATAATTGGTAACAATTATATGAATATACTTATTTAAAAAACGTATAAAATTTCTTTTACACGCAACGGGATTCAAATCCGCGCCTCTTGTATACCGTCCAAGCGCTCTGACCCCTAACCCACGCGTTCTACTACCGTAGATCTAGATCTCTCTGTAAATTTTTACAAATTTCTGTTACTCAAAGATTATTAAGAAATAATCGTTTAACAAGAGATTTTATTTTAATATTTTACTATTTTTAAAGTGTTATTCCACACTTAGGATCAGAAAAAGTTTTTAAAAAACGTGTAAAAATTTGAACGCAGCGGGATTATAAGTGTAGAATAACGCATTAAAAATATTAAAATATGAAAATATGAATATACTTGTAAGTTATTTAGTGGTAAAGCGCAGAAATGTTAATATAATTTATAATGTCAATGAAATAGCAGGTAATATTGAAATGTGTTGATGAACACTTTATCCGTCACCGGCGTTCATACGAAACGGTAATTATAAGTTTCCACATGACGTTTATGAGCTGGTTTGAGTGCGAGTACACGCGAGCGCTGCGCTACGATATTATGAGTAATATATTTGTTGGCTGGCTGTTGCTTGTTGCGCGCCCATTTATAACGTTAATGTTGTTCTCTGGAGATGAGCCTTTAAATTATGAAGAATAATGAATTTACAAGTTTTAGTGTTATACAACATTATGTTTTATACTTAAGTGACTTTCAACAATACTCTACGATTAACTTTAACGGTTCTCATACGGTTTCCTGTGAATTTAAAATTTTTCTTCTAGGAAAAATATTTTCACGCTTTACCCCGCATAGCAGGATATTTAGAACAACTTAGTGTCAAGAAATGATATGGATATTTCGCCAATTTCATTAAATGAAGTGTAGTGTCTATTAAATGAAGTGCACTTGCACTTGAAAGTTAAAGTGTGCCAACTAAAAATAATCTTACTTGGGCGAAATTCGAAGAGTAGAGGGAAGTAACACATGTCTATAATTTAGGTTATTCTGTGTACATCAATAATAATCAATGAATAATAATGTCATCTCCATATATGATATCATTATATTTAATTTATTTTAATTTAATTCTCAGACCTGAGAAGAACCGGTGCATAAACTCAGCGGGACTTACACTTTTTTAAATGCCATTAATCACAATCTCTTATTTCTGAAAATTGATATTTTACAAATATTATTGATACGAAAATACTTTATAATATTTTTTGTCACCCTTGTCCTCCTGGACGTAACGGTATGTACTTATGTACATATTGAAATTTAAATATGTTTCAATATTTAAATCAAATATGCCCATTAAAAGTACACATAACAATATAAATAATAATAGACTATAATAAAATTAAAGAATATTTAATAAACTATGTAATGAACAGATTGCGTTCGTTTAATAAAAGAAGTTGCAGTTGTGTATACAATATAACATTATGTACTTACGTACATATATAATATATTAATATGATTCATATAATCATATATGTCTATTAAAAGTACACATAACAATATATATAATAATAGATTATATTAAAAATATGGAATATTTAATATACTATGTAATGAACAGATTGCGTACGTGTAATATAAGAAGTTGCAGTTGTGCATGTAATAAGGCGGCCGGGCTCCTCGACGTCGGCGATGTCGTGCGTCGTCGGGCCGAGTCGTCTTTCATAGAGTTTTTGACTTAATGTATAAAGAGATTTCAGGTTACACCGTCCTGAATGTCAGAACAGTTGCGTGGCATATATAGGGAGGCAGCATGCGGTGGTCGAGTCAATCTCCTTATGTACTAAGGTACTAACATATATGATGAGCTGAAAGACTCGTACCGCATATAAAATAAATATGATATATGGCTTTATGGCGAATATTGGCACGATCTTATACAAATGAAATTCTAATAAGAATATAAATATATGTATTTGGGGCGATACATATAGTGGATCTATGTGATAGAGATACCACGCTGCCTGACTTTCGATGTTCGGCGAGCTTATGGCTTGCTGATATTCGTTGTCGGTGGCATAAATCAATATTGCTGGGCGTCACCGAGGCTGATTTAATTAGCTTAGGTGAACTGCTACGGAGATGTTGGTCGGTTATATCATGACTGATGCTGTCTCGCGTCGTATGCGCGATGCTTGTACGGTGTTGGACGTTGATATAACTTGCGACACGCAACTGTCGGTGTTCGGTGAGCGTTATAGCTTACTGATAACTGATATCGGTGGCGCGACCCAATGTTGCTTAGCATCATCACTGAGGCTGATATTCTCGGCTCAGGTGAACTGCTATGGCAACGTTGGTTACGTTATTGCATCTGGTGCTGTCTCACGTTGCATGAGCGATGTTTGTACGGTGTCGGACATTAATATAATGTGCGACACGCGTCCGTCGGTGTTCGGTGAACGTTATAGCTTACTAATAACTGATGGCGGTGGCGCGTCCCAATGTTGCTTAGCATCACTGAGGCTAATATTCTTGGCTTATATGAACTGCTATGGCGACGTTGGTTGCGTTATCGCATCTGGTGCTGTCTCGCGTTGCATGAGTGATGTTTGTACGGCATCGGACGTTGATATAATTTGCGACACGCGACCGTCGGGGTTCGGTGAGCGTCATAGCTTACTGATAACTCATGTCGGTGGCGCAACCTAATATTGCTCGGCATCACTGAGGCTAATATCCTTGGCTTAGATGAACGGCTATGGCGTTGTTGGATGATTATATCTTGACTGCTGCTGTCTTGAGTTGCAACAGCGATGGTTGTACGATGTCGGACGTTGATATAACTTGTGGTACGCGACTGTCGGGGTTCAGTGAGCTTTATAGCTTATTGATAACTGATGTCGGTGGCGCGACTTGTATCTTCTCTGACATTGTCTTACGTTGCGCATGCGATACTCGTACGGCGTCGGGTTTAGATATAATTTGTTTCTATGTCGTTTTACACCCCTGGTGTGGGATTAATGGTTAAGTGACACTTATATGTCTCATGCGTTTCGTAATATGTTTTAGTGGCGTCCTTGAGAGGAGTGCTGTACTATTATCTCACGAAATGCTGTAGTACGTAATGGTGTTCGACTGTTAGTCTAGCGCCTTGTTTGGTAATAGAACGCATAATGTGACACACGACTGTCAGTGTTCGGCGAATCTATGGCTGATATCTGATGTCGGTGGCACCTAACCGAGTTTAATTGTTAGTTTTGACAAACAGCTGCTACGTATGTGCTGTGCGTGAATATAACACAAATTGGCCGCCTAGCGGTTGTGCGTCTGAACTGATATGCAAACCGGAATGTAATATTGGTCTGGCAGGCCAATCGACGTATCATCATCATGTATTGGTCTCACAAACCAATCCACGGCTTATATTGGTCTCACAAACCAATCGACGATATATATTGGTCTCACAAAACCAATCCGCGACTTATATTGGTCTCACAAACCAATCAACGGCTTATATTGGTCTCACAAACCAATCATCATCACAAATCTATCTTATAATAAACTATCGAACAGGTAACTAATAATTGATCGCTTGCAAAGGCATTGTAAGTATCATATACGTTAACTGTTCCACTGCGTTGCGTCCCGGAGGGTTCAATACCAAGGTTTTAAGAATCACGGTCGGTCGGAATTCACGGCTAGCGGCGGGGCGGGGCCGCTTTGGCTACCTTTTCTCTTACTATGATTACCTCCAATGGTTCATTATATGTGGGAGAAAGGTAGGACGCGCTTTCGGCTTTTCCTCGGACGAGCCGTTGGTGATCTCAATGGAACGTTAATGAAAGATATTACAAATATGAAAAACCCTATCTGATGGCAAATAAATTCATGTACGAGTCGATACCTTTTGATGGCAAATATATAATAAATGAGATTATCTTCTGATGGCTAATTATATAAATTTAATATATTGCGATTGAAACTTCTTAACATATTGTTATCTCTGAATCTCTAAAAGATCTTGAGTTACATACGAATACAACAATAAATGGGTCCTAACCACGTGACGTATCATAAGCCAAGGCATGTTTTTATAATTATAGTAATGATATATACCATATGGGGGGGAGATGAACGTTACATGGTAAGGACATCAGCTCCATGCAACGAAAATATTGTCATGAGATGCGGACACGTATGCAAATTTTCAAGCAAGTCAAACAACGGGAAGCTGGTTAAAATGGCGTTGCGTTAATATATAAGCGAGTTGAAAATATAAAGGAATAATTATAAATAAATACTGCACACGTTACTTAAATCTGAAAGGCTTATTTGTTACACAAGGCTTTATCGAAATTGTTACGTGGATTGTGACAGAAAATGTCTCATTTTTTCTAAAGTGGAATGGGTGAAGATAAAATATTTATTAGTTTCACGAGGGGTTTGAATTTATATTGTTAATATATAGCTTATCACGCTTCACGTTTTTATACCACGTAATAAGGCAGACAGGAAGTACCTAGTGTCAAGACACTCCGTACTCTGCTTTCCGTCGAAATTTGATACATGGCGTGCTGAGTGATGGAACTCAACGCCGCGTTCTGTCTTATCAGAGCGAGAAAATGAAAATAATCTAAATATAATGATTATTCTGAGTGAGAATCGAACCCACAACCGATCGTGTTTACAATCAGACTGCGTCACGACCGGCCTCTAGTGTATAGAGCGCCTGTCTTAATCAAGTTTCAGACATATTAAAATATAATATTAATTTATAATCAATTTTCATTATATTATTGAAAAATAACATTTATAAAATGTATATTTTTGTTTCAGCATGTGTTGACATCAGCGGGAATATTTTGGATGTACGCTTGTTTTTGCGCCATAGCGTTCTTATTCGTTTTGTTTATGGTTCCCGAGACAAAGGGGAAATCACTAGCTGAAATAGAGGAACATTTCAGAGGCAAGAAAAAACGTAACGAAATGGACTTAAAATCGGTTCAAACCAAATTTTAGTTACAAATGAATGAAATGTGATATACGACTACAGTGAGTCTATTATTTCTGTACAACGTGTAGATAGAATTGTTATTTTATTAGCCATCTTTACCATAGTTGAAATATTACAAATATTTTGTATGTTTACGTAAGATATTTAGTATTTTATAGTGATTACTTTAAATCATGCATTTAGTTATCATCTACTATTATCCTATAGGAAATATCCTATAGGAGCAATAGTTTTCAATTTTTTAATTTTTTTTAGAAATACACTTAACTTAGTAATGCTGACCATACTTTTTCCTATTTATAATATTACAAGCATATATAAATTTGTACTGCATTATTTTGTAAATTTTATTAATGTTCGCGAGCTTTTCTATAAACAATATTGCTCGATGGTCGCAGCTAAATAGCCATTGTCCCATAGTCATCAACCACCAGTGAAGTATTAAAAAAAGTTTATCTACTTTAGTTTTATCTGTGATAATCTAAATTTTACGTGGTATTCCAATATCGTGTTTTATTTTAGTTTAGAAAAGTGTAAATTATATAGAATTGTTATTTAAAACAAATAAATATTTTTTTTGTTTTAGTTTTAAGTACCAAAAGACAATTTGTAGACTATAGTAAATAAAATATTGTTACATAAATATGTACTTCACGTTGTTTTATTATATTTCTTTATAAAAGAAATTGAAGTTTGGTCGCAAAAGCTTATATGTATATATATATATATATATATATATATATATATATATATAGAGGTAGAAATTACAGAAATACAGAAAACGTACATAACAAAGGAATATAAACATTAATACTACGCTCTTTGTATTAGTCAGTACTGACAAGATTCTATTTACCTATACTACATGTAACATATGTGAAATTAGTAAACACATAATAATTTAACAAAAAGTAAAACCTAGCCAAAAAGATGTTTTCTTAATCCTCATAATAAAAAATTAATAGGTTAATACTATTTTAGTACTGTTTTATTATCGGATTCCGGAATTTGTTTCATTTTTGGACAAATTAGACGATGAGTATATTTTACAGGATCAATACTCTTCTCTCTCAATCTTGTGCAGAGGGAGAGGGAAAACAGTTTCAGGGCTGACTATAGTCTCATTTGCCACCCATGTATATGGGTGGGTCTTCGGGGAACACTGTATGACGACTCTGCTGCGAGAGATTTTCCGTATAGAGTAGGGAGGGATTGGGGATAGTCGAGGTCATGAAGAGTTTTTATAAAATGCATTTTTTGTAATATAAGAAGTTTGTTCACTGACAAATATATCGCAGTAAGTTAAAGCAATGTTATTATTTATATTCTCTAGACGCCGGCTACTTAGCGTTGGTAATAACCTGTCTATACATGACATCCTTAGGTGGCAATAAATTTTGACTATATAAATTAGCTGTGAATTCTCACGACAACGGTCACCTCTAGTGTTAGTTTCTTTGAATCATAATCTACGTTCTCTAATAAAGTGGCATCCGGCTTTTAGAATATGACGTTACTCGTATAATTGGACTTTTCCTTTGCAAGTTATTCTTATAATTTCTGTATGTGGTATTGAAACATTTTTTAAATTCTATTTGTTGTATACTGCTCGTATTATTTAGAATATAAAAAGTAAAAAATGTTTTCAGGAATAGGTTATATTGATAACCGTAACTTTAGATTTTTTCCCGCAAAAACTCTCCATTTTTCTCCTGAATTCAAAACATTATGTGTTGAGTGGCGCAACTTAACACCGCGTCTTGTTTTAACAGAAATGACGGACTAATGAAAATATTATATATATTCTATTCCGATTTGGGAATTGGGAACGAATGAACAATCACTGAATTTATAGTAAAACACTTTCCGACTTAGCCGACATGGCCTCGATAGTGAAAATATAGAGCTATCTCAAATTCGGTACTTTTGCATAATATATGCTAATACGAAAGCGTCACTATACCTCATCTCGAGTAATGAGTACATATTTTTAATTCGTGTAGTCGTAGTTGTACATTTTTTTCATAGATTTATGATTTTATCTTCTTATCAGAGTAGGCAGCAAGTACCTATTGTCAAAACAGTACGTACTCCACTTTCCGCCGAATTCAAGACGTGGCGTGTTGAGTAGCAGTACTCAAACCGCGTTTTGTCTTACCAGATGAATATAATTTAAATATATTCATTCCCCCGAGTGGAAATCGAACCCATAACCAATCATGTTTGAAGTCAGACGCTGTTCCACTGCGCCAAAACCGGCCTCTTTTGGCGTACATTGGTTTACTATCATAATAAGAAATAAGCTAAATATCTATTATTTTATATGATTAAATATGTATTTCTTCATAAATTTCGGGAATAGGTCGGATACAATATCATAAATCTAAAGCTGTGAGAAAAGTCAACGTGTTCAGTCGTGTGTGAGGGCGCTAATGAGAGCGAATGTGTTGCGTCACACGTGCACGACTGTGGCTGGTTGCTGTAGGGCTGATTGTTTCATACATAAATTATGAAAACTTCCAAAAATAATTCGTATAACCTCCTTCTTAAGACCTTTGTAACCAAGTTCTTTTTTCGGTGGAATTATGAAATATTATCATTCAAAGTATAACAACTGTATCCTACAAACGATTACATACTTTGTATGTTGTATGTTTTTATTTCAGCTATACGCTTTTCCTATTATATTAAGATATTCAAAATGAACCCAGTGTCAAGACACTCCGTTCTACATTTCCTGCCCGAAATTGATATTGCGCATTGATTGGCAAAGCTCAAAGCTGTGTTTTGTCTTTCCAGAATGGAGAATATAATCCTTCTCTCCGAGTGGAGTCGTATGTATAACATATAGCATTTTACATACATCCTGATGTCGCCCTACTGCACTAATTAAAAACTATTTTTAAACTTTTTAACGATAATTAATTAAAAATATTTTGAATAATTGAGCAAACTATTAAAATATATATTATACAAAATAAAAAAAATAAAAGATTAAAAGCATAGAGTAACCCTAAATGGACAGAGATCACTCACGAATTGGTTCAGTTCACTTCGAACGTACCTTAATGAGCTATAGCGCGCAGTAATGAGAAACGATCTGTAATAATTGTTAATGAATATTTGTAATATTTAAACAGTAATTGTTACTTTTTATAAAGTATCATTTCTATTAACTGAATTTAGTCATTAGTTAGTTAGTTGGTGTTCATTTGTGGCTTCATGGCTATATTTTTTAGTTTACTGTATTTCTTCTTGCTGAATTTTCTTCAAATCTCTTCTCAGTAACGTAAACACGTAGTTGTAACTTTAAGAGATTTAATTATTTTTATCTTATTTTTGCAAAAAATATTGGAAAGTATTAAATTTCATTGATTAAATTTTGCTCATCGTTGTATTTTAGTTACTTATACAATTTAGAAAAACATTAAAACCATTTTCGATCATTTTACATTTATTGCCATGAAAATTTGCCATTTTAATAATGTATTTGTAAATTATAATTAAATAACAGAGTAAAATAATGTTAATTTTAGACGTTATTTAAGATATTATTCACCTACTAATTTCTTTTGGGGACTAAAAGCAGCACTGAAGTTAATTAAGTATCGTTATGAAATATTCATGTTCTATACATAAAGAGGTCCTTTTAAAAACATATAGTTAACGATAAATGTTTTATTAAATATTATTTGTTTCTACATGATATATCTGAGAACAAAACAATAAATACGTTTAAAATACTGTAGGATCCGGTGCACGAATTTTGGTACACGATGCGCGTGCAAGTTTGTGTTACCATATAATTGACGTTCTCCTTTGCAAACCTCGCTATATAAGCAGGAATATACAATTTCAAAAATATTACAGATCTACATTTGGAAACAGAAACACTTTGTTCGAGAATCAATCTGAACAAGCTGCTGTTAGACAAGTAAAACAAAATAATTTAATTCTTTCACAATGATTGTGGTACGTGTAATGATTATTTTTATTTAAATATTACAAAAAAAAAATATTTATAAAGAATGTTGTTTTTTCAGTGGCTGCTGTGTTTAGTCGCATTTACATTAACTGCTAGTAAATGTGAACCACCAGTGAACAGCTATCTACCTCCTTCATCAGGGTTTAACGGAAGACTATCACCTCAATACGGAGTACCGGGAAGGAACCAAGGCCAATCTGGAGGGCCAAATGTTTTTGGCCAAGGTTTTGGAAACTCTCCTACAGGCAGTTATAATCCTTCAGAAATAGATTCCTCTCCATCAACCGAATATGGAGTACCAGGTCAATTTTCACCCGGGTCTCAGACAGGAGGATCACGTGGGCCTCTAACACAGGGCCAAGGATCTGTTCCTACCTCTCAATATGGAAGTCCTAACCAACAAGGCTCTAGTGGTGGATTTGGGTCATCCCGTGGAAGCGGTGGATCACAAAGGCCTGATACCTCTTATGGGACACCTAACGAATTGCAGTCTCCTGGTCGTCCTGGTTTTAACACTGGTTCTCAACAGGCGTTTGCAGGAACACCGTCTTCAAGCTACGGAACCCCTGATTTCGGTAATAATAATCTTAATGCAAATGAAAATTATCGTGTATCAGGGGTAGATAGTTCTAATGTAAGTCTTGGTTTACTTCTTTTTAGCGTCACGCTTTTATTCCGCTTTGCAGGGTAGACAGAAAGTACCTAGTGTCAAGACACTCCGTACTTGGCTTTCCACCGAAGTCGAGACATTGCGTGTTGAGTGGTGGAACTCAACGCCGTACTTTGTCTTTACCAGAGCGAGGAAGTGAAAATAATTTAAATATAATCGCTCCCCCGAGTGGGGATCGAACCCACAACCGATCGCGTTTACAGTCAGATATTACAGTTTATGTAATATTGCTACATAAAATAATAATAACAAATGTAATATTTACCTTGTAAAAATAATATTTGTTTAGTTTTTAATTCTTTATTATTATTGAATATAACATTTTATTTCCAGGAACCAGCTAAATATGAATTTAGTTATGAAGTAGATAATCCGGAGACAGGAACTAAATTTGGTCACTCTGAACAGCGTGATGGAGATGTAGCGATAGGGGAGTATAACGTATTATTACCCGATGGCAGAAAGCAGGTGGTTGAGTACGAAGCTGATCAGGAGGGCTTTAAGCCCCAAATACGATATGAGGGTTTGTTTATCGTCCGTTTAACATCTGCGTATGCTGCGTTTATTTTTAAAATTGAATGTCTATTTCAATCTATAATGTCAAGTTTTATTTATTCCATTTAAATATCATTTTAAATAGTTATAATAATTTTCAAAATAGACAAAGTGATTACAAAATTATATCTAATTGTAAAGAAAATACTTTCTTATTTAATATAAATCTATTTGTTTCTTGTCAGGGGCTGGCAGAGGAAGTGGATCAGCTTTTGGACGTGGTAAGTCATTTAAAACATTAATCGTTGAAAGTATTAAAATAATTGATTACATTTTAACATTATATCTCTTTGTGCTTTCTAAAGGCGGTGGACCAAGAAGAAATCAAGGATATCCAGGTGCCAGTTCTAGTGCTGGAGCCGACGCTTTCTCTAGTAGTAATGCTTTTTCACAATTTGGTGGAGGAGACAATGGACCACAAAGTGATAGGTATCAGCAGCCAACTTCGGGAACTTCCGGATATCCTAGTGGAAGACCTAGTCAACAAGGATTTAGTCGACAAGGATTTGGTCGACAAGGATTTGGTCAACAAGGATTTGGCCAACAAGGTCAAGGTTACCCTGGTAACCAAGGGGTTGGTTTTCCAGAAAGTCAACAAAGTGAAGGTTTTCCAGGATCTCAAAGAAACCGAGGGCAGGATGGTAGAGGTGGCAGTGGAGATGGTTACCCAAGTGGTGGTCCAAATGGACCACGTGGTTCCGGATATTAGTAATATTACGAAGATTTAAAAATATTTCGCAAATATATCTGACTATGAATGGCTTGTAAATAAATATATACAATGATTTATACTTTTTTATTTGACTTTTACACAATAATAAAAATAATATATAATAATGTGATAAAATATAAACGTCGACATCAATCAAGTTTTGTCGTTAGAAAACTTTTAATCACAGTTTAAATTAAGTTGAATCGATTGAATATAGAGGCTTCAGTTATGATTGTTTTTGTTTATTGAAATACTTTATTTCAACGAGTTGCCAGAGGTTTTATTGCAGCTTTCGTTTAATTAAATATTGTAATAAACGTAATCAGCAGTCAATTAATTTGAATGTAAATTTAATCAATCCTAATTAAAAAATTATTTCAATAATAAGAATTTAAAGTTATTTAATGACAAATTATATTTGGTATTGACTTTAAATATTGAGATAAATAATTTTGTAGCTAAAGTAATGACAAAAAAATTATAAATAAAATTATGTATTGTATTTACAGGAGTACAATATACAATAATTAATGCAATATCGATGAATGAATGGTAGTCTGATAAAACCTAGTGTCAAGATACTACGTTCTCCGCTTTTCGTTAAAAGTACTAAATATTGCGTGTCCAGTGGTGGTCCTTAGTAGTGCCTATTGCCAGAAGCGAAATATATATAATAACGAATAATTTATATTTATATAACCATTTTTCTGACCAAGAATCGAGTCTAAAAGCAATCCCGTTCCCAGTCAAACAATGATAGGGAATTCTTTCATAAAATTTTATTTTCCTTAAAACATATCAAGGTGCGTTATATCCATTTGAGATTCAGAAAATTTGTTTCATTAATTATAGGTCTTGGTAAATTTCCAAGAATCAAATTGAATAGATAACTATCTCTCAATATACATATATAAGTTGATCGCGTGACGCTATTTAGTATTTGGACAAGGATTTAAATTCAATTTTTTTTATTAATTTTTGCTATTATATTTATAACCCACAATGGGTTAAATATTAATAAATGTTATTAAATTCGATTTGAAATACAGTCGTAAACGAAAGGTAAACGAAATAACTTCAAACAATTTAATAAATAAAATAATTTTAATATGTAACGTAAGTTGGAACGCTTTTTAATACTTATACATTACTTATATATATTTAAGGTCTTTCGATTTATGTATTTTTTATACATATATTAAACGAAATAAAAATAAATAAAATTTAAATAATTAATTGTAAAATAAATACTGATGGCAATATAGCCCACGGTGTGAATTTTGAAGCCTCGTTACCTGAAATAAAACATTTATGAAAAAATAAAACACATATTAGTTGCTTTCAATTATATGTTTTGGTGTATTTTAATATATGTATTTAATGTATTAATCTATATACTATATACGCGACAGTGTCAATAAACAAGATTACACGATTTGATTTCCGCGCATTGTTTGTAATATTGTTATATTGTCTATAATAATTATATTATGAAGTAATTTAGTCAAACCGGTCGTGGCGCATTGTGATTACTATAAACACTACCGCTTGGGAGTTCAATTCCCATTCGGGAGAGTGATTATATATAAAATTATTTTCACTTCCTCTTTCCGGTAAGATAAAGTGCGAAGTTCAGTTCCACCACTCAACCCACAGTGTCTCAAATTCGGTGGAAAGCGAAGTACGGAGTGTCTTGACACAAGGGACTTTCTGTCTACCCTGCTATGCGGGATAAAAAGCGTTAAGCTAAAAAAAAGTTGTTTAGTGATGTAAATATATATATCACATGTATAACAAAAACATAATTGAATTTACATGTAAAACATATATAAAATAGTATTTGACATATTAATTTAATGATTCATATGGAAGAAATGTAAATGTAATTATAATATAAGGAAATGGAAAACGTAGTTTTAATTAAAAATAAATATTGACATATTCCGCGAGCACTGGTCGCAGAATTTAAAAGCAAATAATTCTGCAAAGATTTATCTTTATTAAATAAATTAAAAAACCATGTTTCTCGAGGTAATCTATTGTTTATGTTTTTTTTGCACACACGTGTCATAAATATGTGTGTCAAACATATGGTAATTTGTGTTATATTTATTTTATTAACTTCATGGACTTTTAACACAGTTTATTTAACTTTTTTATATAAAATATAATAGTGCCAAATTTCCATAAAAATAGGTACAAAACTTATGTTTTACGTATTTTTATATTGAAATTATTTAACCATAACAATCGCTTATATTTTGGTATCATTAAGAAAACTCCCGAGTTTTGAAATTTTCACCACAGTCTATGGTCACAGGAAGACAGATGATTAATAATATATAACAAATAATACACGGCTAATCCAGTAAAAATAGTGCCACGATATAACGTGCACATCAGGATAGTTAGAGATAGTAAAAAAGTCAAAACACTCGCTACTTCCTTTTTCGCCCAAATTCAAAACATTTTGTCTCGTGAAGTGGAACTCAACGTCTAAAAGTCACAGACAATAGTTCTTATCTAATATATAATGTAATTGTTAGAAATATTTTAATACATATTACATACAGACCCTGTAAATTATTGTCATTTTGCGATTCTGCTTCAGGTACAAGGCCATGGTTTTCATGAAATACCGATGCTTCAAATATTTGCGGCACGACATCCGGGCTTTCATTTAGTGATGTGGGATCGCTTCTTAGTATATGATGAACTACTTTATCGTGATATAACGGTGCAAGGGTCACTTGACACTAAAAATGATAGGCAAATATGTTTTATATATGTATATATTTTTTCTATGCTTTGTGTTGAATAATGAATATGGGTAAATTTACTTTACAGATACATGCTTCAATAATCGATAAAAAAGGATATTTATATAGGAAATGCTAGGAATATTATACTTTGTATTATATTGTTTTTGTGTTATATTTGAAAGTATCAAGAGGAAATAAAATATTATGCAGATCGAATAAGCTTTTAAGATTTTAGAAAAACTTAACTTGATGCTTAAATTTACCTCTACAGTCAATACCCCTTCACGAAAGTGATGAGACGTCAAAATAAGATTCAATTCCAGAGTAGTGACGCGGGCATCAGGTCGTTCCCTGGACTTCCACTCCCAGGGTCCTCTTAAATAATTTTCCGGCGCCGACTGATTATTCACTAACCACTTCAATTGAGCTCGTGGCCTCGACCTCGCTGAGGTACAATTAACTTTTAACCGATCGCCAACTTCATATTCGCTTTCTACTTCTGTCATCCGCGGACTATTATTAGGTAGAACTGAAAAGTAGTTAGTTTTATAGTCCATTAATATAGTATAGACATGAATGTCTTGTCTTTTTTACATACAAAAGCAAATCGTATAAATTATTATATTCAATCTAATTGGAGTATTAACTCCAATTAGATTGAACTAGAATAAATATCTATATTAATATTAATAAAAATATAAATGCAATATTTGTAAAGGTATATATAAATACAATAATATTTATATTAATACTTAGGCTATCTTGGCAATGTGTAAGGTTAAATTAAGTATGGGTCAAAGCTAGACACTGACATTATTAAAGTTAAGAAAATATAACTTAAATACTCATTACATTAGATTTCCATTGCTTATTATATAAAATAAAAAATCTACTGTTTCTCAATGAGGACCGACAAACAGCGCTTAGCCAAAACTATTGGTCGTAGAAGTTTTAATTTGCCTTATAAGTTACTTAAGGACTGTTTACACTAAGAGAGGATTTTCCTAAGTTCATATGACAAAGGGTTTATAAGAGAGAAGTGGAAATTTTACGTTAACTTAATGATATTTATCTAATAAGATCTTTGATTTTCGAGATTTTTATACATTTTAAATGAAAATATTTTAATCGAATTAATCGTGTATATTTTCGTATTCGAAATTTTTTATAAGTGGGTCCCAGGTGGTTTAAAGACTCAAATCCACCACAGTAGAGACAAAGATACAGTCAGCTCATTCTGCAATAATCCAGGGCAGTACGCGAGGCAATTAAGAAACAGATGGCGGTAGTTTGATATAATTAATTTTTTATATCAACTGACAGACGAATGGCACCTCAATCTACCTGTGACCACGGACTACTGTAAAGTCTTCGAATGTCAGGTGTCCAAAATGTATTTTCGAATACCTAAATATACGCGATATTTATCTATATCTTTACGTATAATAAAACTGTGGAAGGGTAAATTCTGTCACTCAAATATCGAAAAAATATAAAACAGAGGGTGTTACTAGATCGATACCCAACTCAAAATGATAATATAAAAAAGAAGTATCTGTTCGTCTGATTGTCGGTCTGTCTGTCTGTTTGTTCAAGGATCACACAAAAACTACCGGTTCAATCACAACGAAATCGTATAATTATATTTAATTCTTGGTATAATATAATTTCATCACATTGCGTACTTTTTATCAGGAAAAAATTATACAGGTATAGAATCTTTTATAGTTTATACTACTGATTTAACCGTTTGTCGTATGCTAAGTCTTTCTATAATTGTAGGATTAAAGGTCAAATTTGGTTTAGAGTAGTTACTTATTGGATTTATTTTTGTATAAACTATATGCCTCGATTAGCATAAATTTTAATTTCAAAATAAGTGAGTAGGTGGGCTGTTTCTACAACATATTATTAGTTCTAAAATTCAATAAGTTATAAATATTAGCAGTTTGTTATTTATTATAATTATAATAAAACTATAGAATTCGAGATTTCTACATTCAAAATGTTAAAAAATAAGTGATAAATAAGTGAAGATTGATACTGAGACTAAAAATGTGATTATATATGTTTTTGGCTATCTGTCTGTTTTTAACCCGAAAAAGTATATACATTAAGAACAAAGTTATTGTTGCGACTCGTTTCCTAGACATGACTACTGTACTTGGTGCAAATAGTAGGTTTGTTGACGTTATCCACATTGTGGATGACATAACGTCAACAACCAACAAACAAAATTCACTTCTATTTTATTTATATTTTCATATAATTAAATGCATGACTTAGAAAGATAAGAGAAAATTTGAGAGTAATCGACGTAATTTTTCGGTGTCAGGGTTTTTTATTTTTCTTACAGGAACTATATTGAAAGCCAAATTGAGCGAAGCCGAGGGCGGGTATATATGTATATATATATATATAAACCTTGTGAAATCATTTGGTCACTTACGATATATTTTTACGTCTTTAGAATCGGATGCAGTGGCGAAGTAGGGCGCTTCGCCCGACACTTCACAGCGATAGCGGCCACCTGAGTCCTTTGTAAGGTGTTCTAGAGCTACTACTGTGCTTGACGATCGGGCTACCTATAAACATATAATACAGTATGAGTAAGCATATTTTAGATAGAGAAAAATCTTATAAGCTGGGCCTACAATAAAAAAAAATTGTATGCGGATTGACTTGAGTCTGACCCACTTACATGTAACACGCTCTGCCCAATTAAGGTATCCGCTCACAATAAACCATTTAAAGAGGTACACCTGTATTTAAGTGGTACGGTATTCATATTCTGGTATTCATATTCTGGTATTCATATTCTGTAGTATTGAATACTTTGTAGAAAACTTTTATTTACAAAATTTTAAATTTGAAGTTTTATAGCGATTAACATACATAAGTATAAGTATATTGAAGAAGTAAGCTTAGTGCTATATCTCACAGAGAATAATAGGTACAGAGAACCAAGTGTCAAAAGTCTTTTCTCCTACGTATCTCAACGCTACGCAAAAAAAAAACACCAAAGAAAATTTTAATAACAACTAACTTAAACATGTTTTCATTTACTTACAAATTCTAATTGAGGGTATGGTAATCAATTGATTTATCTTAAAACTTTTTAGGCCTCTGTTCTCTGTGATTTGAGTAATACCGCCTTTATAAACTTTTGGGTTTCATTGCTATTCATCTATTATAAATAACCGAAACTAACTTTGAGGGTCTCGTGAAATACAAAGTTATAGATTTCATTGAATTAAAAAAACACATCAATTGATTTTTAAAAGGATTTCTTGCTAGCGTTATTGTTGTTAAAAGGCACCAGTATTATAAGTATTTTGACTGTTAAAGTAATGTTAGAGATAACATAATAAAAATAGTATATTCTAATAGACGAAGAAAATAAGATGGCACCAAATGCATAAATACATTTCTATAGAGAACGTTTTATTAGTATTAGAGTTTCGTTACTAAAATGCATAATGCTTGCGTAATATAGTACATATCATGATTACTCATCACGACATAAACCAAAATATTTTGTAATTATTGTAAATTATTATTCTATATATTCTAGTGAAGGCTAAAGCTCATCTGACTCGGCCTTTCTCGAAATCTAACAACGTTTTGAAACAAACCATTGCCCAAAGCACGTGACACATTCCTTTTGACATTCACTTATATCTGGTCGAGTCGTGTATTTGAAGACTCTGGTAGCATGCTGTTTTCATTTCTACCTTTCGAAACTTCGACTATTAAAAGTAAAATCATGTGTTCCTATCACTGTATTATATTATGGCAAATCCTTTCTGATTCTATATGTCAAACTTTAGTTATGAAATAGGTAATTTTTTTATATATTTTATATGTATAAAAAATATAAATTATTAATCATCTTTGATAACAGTTTTTGTTACACGCTTCGATCCCCAATAGCAGGATAGACAAACACTCTGTATTTCATTTCCCACCGAATCCGAGACATTGCGGATTGAGTAGCGGAAATCAACACCGCGCTTTGTCTTACCAGAGCGAAGAGATGAAAAAAATCAAAACAATCATTTCCCCGAGAGGGAATCGAACTCACAACCGACCGCGTTTACAGTCCGACTCTGTCTCACTGCGCTATATATATATATATATATATATATATATATATATATATATATATATATACTTAAATATTTTATTTTTATAAGATTTAGAGCGACCGAATTAAAATATAATATTCGTTTCATAACCTTCACATCTGATTGTTAAAGGCGTCACAATATATATGTACGAATATAGCAATGACACAGATTCGGTTTTAGCTACTTGTTAATAAATTTATATTTAGAACTGTGATTATAAAACTAAGTCAAACAGACGGCCGTTAAATTGCACTTTCGGTCGTCAATTGTCAATATATCGTCAATTGTTGAATATGAAATATATAGGAGTTATGTGACATTCTGGATTTTTCTTCAAATTAAATGAATCTATGGTAACATAATTAAAGAAATAGAATAAAACATTAAATTTATGGATTAAATTTTATTCACAATTATTATTAGTTCGTCATATAAAGGTGTTATATAAAAAATGTGTTTGCTATAAACGTATTAACGTTGATTACATTGAGGCCGGAGACCACGTCAACGGGACAGCGTCTGACTGTAAACGTAATCGATTGTAGGTTCAATTTCAACTCGGGGGAATGATTATTATTTCACGAGATTTTCAGAGTGAGTGCGACGTTGAGTTCCGCCACTCAATAGGCAATGTCTCGAATTGGCGGAGAACTGAGTGTTTTGATACTACGTACCCTGTTATGCATGATATATATATATATATATATATATATATATATATATATATATATATACACATATATATATATATATATATATATATATATATATATATATAACGGAAGATAAAAATAAATATCGACGCGACGGACTATGAAAAATACAGCTTAATTCGGTGCAGCATTAGAAAGTTGGAATCTTAAGAAATTAAGCTTGAGTAGACACGTTGCTAGGTTTTAAATAAAACCTAATTTATTTTCAAAACCTAACTAGCGGAGATAATAAAATTTTGTACTTTTAAAAAGTCGGTGACATACGTATGACTAGTTTGTCTCCTTTATAAAATCCCATAGACAATAGAATATCATGTGGGGAAAATTTTATAATAAACTTTTGCAATAAAGTTAATAATTTGAATAATTAAAGTCAGAAAGGAGTAAGGAGGCTTTTGACACTAATTCACGATTCCACGATTCCAAATATTGCGTGTGGGTATTTGTTTATGAGAGCGAGAAAAAGAATATAATTTAAATATACGTTTACAGTCAAACGCTGTCCCACTGCGCCACGATCGGCCTCTCTGTTTCATTTTTAAAAGTATATCTATTGACATTTTTTTATTTGATATGTTAAATGAGTTTTTAATAAATATAACTCGCCATCCTCCGAAAACTTTTCCAAATAAAAAATGTAATATTGAAATATTGTTAAACATAAAAAAAACAACTTCATCATAGAAACACATTTTAATTAGAATACAAAAAAGGTTAAAAAATGTAAGTATTATATATAACTTACCTAATTTATTTTTATATTAGCATAACGCAAATGTCGTATAATTTCCATAACGGTTATAACAAGTTGCCAGGTCATCGTAGAGTTTAGTTAGAACAGCTTAAAACTTATTTACTATGCTCTTGAATTTACAGTATATTTTGAAGAACTAACTGTTAAGTTTGAGAACTTCATTAAGAGCATGTTATATTTAAACAGTTTACTAAATACAATGTGCTTTCATTATTCATGGTACAGTCGACGTGATAAGTTTAGTCAAAGAAAGTTAACATAACGCGATCGGTTGGTGGGCTTGATCCCCTCTCGGGGGAGTGATGTTTATAATTATTTTCACTTCCTTGCTATGGTAAGACAAAAGCACGGCGTTGAATTCCGCTACTCAACACGCAATGTCTCAAATTCGGCGGAAAGTGGAGTGCGGAGTGTCTTGACACTAAAAAAACATACATACATGAAAAGGCACTTTTACAAAAACATTTAACCTTCACATCGGATTACATATATTTAACATGCCAAGAAAACCTCTAGTTTATAGAAAACTGGCTCTTGCAGATTTCTTTGTAATAACTTGAATTTTTAGAGTACACTAATTTATTGGAATTTAGAGTACACTAATTTATTGGAATTATTTCTAGTTATTATTTTGTTTTGGACAGTTTACTATACGATGGCATATTTTTATGAAATTCAAATAGGTAATGAGACCGGTCGTGGCACAGTGAGAATTCAGAAGCAAGATTATATTTAAATTATTTTCATTTTCTTGCGCGACGTTGAGTTTCGCTACTCAACACGCAATGTTTCGAATTCGATGGAAAGCGGAATACAGAGTGTCTTGACACTTGGTTCCTGTCTACCCTCCTATGCGGGATAAAAGCGTAAAGCTAAAAAAAATAGGTAATAGCTAACTATTTTGTTGCCTAGCCATATAATATTGATGCTAGTAAAGTGTTTAGATGTATATAATTTTAAAAAGTAATTAAAGTTATTATATCAAGAGCTCCAGAGTTTAGTCAGAACATACAGTCAAAAATGGGAAAATATGTCTCTTTGATATATGTACCGTAAATATAAATAATCATATGCTTTAAGTAAAAAGCGGTTATTTTGATATTACAAGCAGATATCGAATTTTATTATTTTTACAAATTTGAATAAGGTTTGTTCTTTGTTATTTAAATTGACTTTCCGTTATCTTTACTAATAAGTCTTGTTTATAAAATTGTTGCCAAACACAATTTCTTTGTACTTTTAAACGTACCAAAACATTATTATCAAAACATACACTTCATATTAGCTATTCAATATTCATCATATTCGTGACCTCCAATAAATCCCGATGACATGCGATCGAGAAGACGTCGGTCCGCTAATGTGACATATGGGTACCAAATTTTGATCAAATTGACAAGTGTCAGTCATATAAGATTTATAGTTTAAATAGTCATCATGGCAACTTTTTTTTAGTTTAAAAAAAGTTTTAAAAATTTCGAATCTTTATTATATTTAGTTTTCATTCCTATTATTATTAAGTTAGTTAAGTTTATTGTAGATAATGACAATAAGCTATAGTAGATACAATCTTACCCTTTATTTGTTTTCATAGTGTTTTTTTTTTAATAATATTTATAGTTATCTATTATAATAACAATATAGATAATAGTTTACTATTTTAAATATATAGTATTGGAATTTTATATATAATAATATAGTTTTTCATTTGTTTTAGGTTTGTTCCAGATCAATCTATCACCTGTTGATATTCCATAAATTTATATCGCAAAATCAAAAAAGTAAAAAAAAATTGCGGTGTGTTTTTTCATGTTTCACAAATTCTACAAATACACATGAATATAAATAGAGTTAAAAAGTCAAGATATGCATCAATGCACACGTAGGTTAAGGTTTTATATTACAATCAAAAAACAATATAAAAAAATGAATAAATATTATCTATTGCTATATAAATATTATTGTACCTACGAATTTAATTAGGAGAGTAAATATGTATCACTTACAGGTTAGGGAAGCTGTAGCTTCATATATATATATATATATATATATATATATATATATATATATATATATATATATATATATATATATATATATTAGTACACTGGACAAGACTGGCATCTATCCATAAATGCAATTGGTTGAGGGTTTCATTTTTACTCCGGAAAATGATCAGATAAGACAAAGCTCGGCGTTAATTTCCACCATGCAACACGCAATGTCTCGATTTCGGGTGGAAAGCCTTAAATGAAGAATAATACTGACTGTAAAAAAAATAAACAAGTAAAAGTATAAATTTATAATCACTTACGTCTACAAATACTCCAGGTATGGGGAAGTAGCTCGTCGGTTCGCTATTTGATGGAACATAACGATAAAATTCTCGATCATCTTTATACCACTTAATTGAATATAGATGATCTTTTTCAAGGTCAAACTGACATCCTAACAAAGCTTGGCCCCCTTCTACAGCGTGTCCAGGAACCCGTAGTTCTAAAATACGAACACCCTCCGCTAAATCTAAAATAAGGAATATATTTAATACTAAATTAGAATTAATAGAAAATGTATGTATATTGTTTTAAGATGCAAGTCATAATATTCTAGTGCATAGTGTATTTACTGGAAAAGTGTCTTTAACGCCATTACATACCTAAATGCGTAGAAAAACAAAATGATATCCCAAAGGTTTTAAAAAATATAAGGACGATATGCCGATACACATTCTCTAAGTGCTAAACTAAAGTAAAGTAATGTAATATCAAAAGTTTTTGTGTATATATTATTGTTCAATATGCCTTAAAGAAATCAAAGTAAGATAAAATAGTTTTGATATGATAATTTGATCAATCACTCACACACGATACTTATGGGTTCGATTCGCATTAGGGAAACATTATTATTTTTAAAGTTCATTAACATCTCCGGTCTAGATAAGTATACCGTGCTATTCGGCCGCGGATGTTAGGTGCAGATATATAAAATATCAAAAATGAACAAAACTAGCGTACTGCGTTAAAACGTTACTCCATAAATGTGGGAGAAAGGTTTGTATATAAAATAAAATTTTAGTTGTAAATTGTTAGTAAAAAAATAAATTATTAGTGTATAATTAAATAAGCTAATATGTTAATAGCTTTTTCTGCAACAGAGTAGGTAAAGACACCAGATGACAGATTTAGCGAGACACTCCGATTGATTGCTTTCCACCCGAAAATAAGACATTACCAGCGTTAACTTCGCCATTCAGCAGAGTGGCGAACTCAGCGCTGGCTTTATCTTACCGGAGCGGAGAATTCAAAATAATTTTCAAATGTAATCATTCGTCCGATTAAGAATTGAACTCATAACTAATCGTGTTTATAGTCAGCTGCTGCCCACGTTGGCCTCATGTAAATAGTAGTACATCAAATAATTAATTTCATATGAAATTATGTATATTTCCATTTATATTACTATTTCATAACCAAATATAATATTCAATCAAAATATTTCTGAATGTATCGACCTAATAAAAAAAGGAAATGTTTAATGCAACATAAATAAGAAAATTTTTTAAAAATTTTAAAACATTGGAACATATGATGCATTTTACATACATTACGTTTCGCATTCAAATATCATTTTTCTAAAACTCATACGAGTCTGCAATATTGGCTTGAAATCCACAAAGAAGCTAATAAAAAGTAAATTACAAATAGGAGGTATAAGATATCAGCGCTGGATCCTCACGGATACGCTTCGTACATCTCTATTAATGTTACTGTCGAAGATATAAATATGAACGGATTTCATATTGCCTTAAGCATACAATATTTTAAAACAAAACCGTGTAGGTTATTTTCATATCCACCAAATAAGTTTGCGAGAAAGTTAATTAAGTTTTATATTATGTTAATGAGCACATTATTGGCTTTCAGTAAAATGAACGTTGTAGTATGTTTCAAAACAATATTTAACTCGTCAGTATAATATCCTTTTACTAACAATGTCGGCTTTTATAGTTGTTTATTGTAATGCTCGACCCATAAGAGTTTCGTTTAGAAATGTTCTAATTCTCATTCATATTTTCCGTAGTTCGCCGTTTTTTATGGCCAGTAAAACGTGAGCGAAATACAAGATGTTTAAAGTTGAAAAACTTGGCCACTTTACAGTGTTGTTTTCAACAAAGGAAATAGGTAATTGACGCTGGTCAAAATTGCCATTATTTATACTAAATACATTTTATTTGTATGTAGATTTTGATTTTATCTTTTAAAATGTACTCATGTACAAACAATAATTAGTTAAATTGCGTATGAACGATAATTAGTTATAAATGACTTACCATCAACAACTAAAGCGCTATGTCAAAACAACAAATATCTCAAAATGCAAAGAAAACAAATATCTTAACGTTAATAATCACAATCGAATAGATCTATAAATTAAAATGGAAATACATTTACCGTGTTTCCACAGCAATAATAAAATTACCACCGTACTGTACATTTTAAGTTTGTTCATTATTATTGAAATCAGTTCCGATGCAATCGAACAAATGGATTATCCTCATTTCACTTTTAAACACTGCATAATAAATTTCACATTGATTATTATAACTTTTATATGAAACAATTTATAATAAGTTTGAGGTTAAATTTTGTCGTTTGCGAGCCGGTTATGTTGTAAAATAGGGCGACGAATTCTGGCGACGAGCTATATTTAACCGGGCGTCGACGCGTACGCATGCGCTATACTAGTAGCTTTCTGCAAATTTGTGCTTTTTCGCATGAAATGTGTGCGTATTGTATGATTTATAAAGATTATCTCAGGATATAATCTTATTTGCTTTATTAATTGAAAGAAAGTACTTGTTGGTATGCCTAATACGGAATATCTAATTATACATTGATAATAAAAATAATGAGTACGTCTGCATTCAATATATTGTTATTATTCATTGTGAGTAAATAAAGGTTTTTATTTGCAAATAGTGCTCTTTAGTGACGACAATAGTTAAATGTTTTAGAAATAAGCAAAGTTATACGCATCTTCAGATTACTAATTACTGGTGTATATGTAGTATTTGTATATTTATTACAATATTAATACATATGTAATTTTGTGCTAACTTAGATAGAACCTTGAACTATAATTTCCGTTAGTTTTGAGATTTAAAGGCTCTGTGTGGTGGTATTCTACTCTCAACTTTTGTTGCTCCACTTTGACACTAATGAGCTCCGGGAAACATCGTAATATTAAAACCAATTTTGATCTGAGTATGATAAGAAACCGTAATTTTTAAGCACATGAAATATGATACTTTTTTAACTTGTAAACGCCTTAATGCTTACCTTTAAAACCTTTTACATGCAGATTGTAAAATAATAGTATCAAAAATATTATAAAAATAATATGAATTTATACATAAAATATTCATACTTAACTTTATGTTTAAAATCGAAACTTATTTATTAATTTCCTTGATTGTCATAAAAACATTTTTATAATATTTCTAGGAATAATACAGTCAACATGAAAATATGTTCATATATTTATTTACGTTTAAATATTTCATAGAAAGAAAGGATAAGGTCAATTATTAAAGCGAAGGGGAACTCCCAGAGCAAGGGTGTATAATAAAATTAAAACGATAAGTCACAATGACTCATATTAAAATTCCGCCCCCACATTAGTTGAGAGTTTAAAAACGTCATAATAAAAATGGCGATCGGAATACTAATTAAGTTAGTCATTAATAAAGTATGCGACGAAACTTTATATGAGTGGCTCCTGCTATAAAAATGTGGTTTATTTAATTATATTTAAGGAATAAATTTCAACATTAAAAGAAAAAAGCTTTTGCTCAGAATTCGCAGTAAATTTTCATATTTTAGTCAGTTTATTTAATTAAAATGAATCACTCAATATTTAAAAAATTCAGTAGGTAGTTATTATCTAACTGACAGACAAAAAACTACTGGACGTAGCCGTAACGTAAGACTAAAAGCATATTGTTACATTAGTTTACAGCATTTTGTTTGCAGTTTACAGTGGCTGAGAAAAGATTTCCCTAAATTGTAATTAAACAAATGCTTAAGAAATAAAGATAATATAAGTTATAAAATTCAAATTATTTTGGACTTTCCATTATTCTACCATAGCGTGTCATCTGAGATTTAGCAAATAATACATTATTTTTCAAATAGTAGTTGTCGTAATGATTAATATTTGGAAGAAAATAATATTAAAACAAGTGAGCCTATTAAGTATTTGTCCAGACGAACCGTCGTCTGGACAAGTTAGTTAACACAAAAAAGTGAAAGAAAATATGAAAGTATTTACTATTTTTAAAGTGTTATTCCACACTTAGGATTAGAAAACATCTTTGAAAAAACGTATAAAAAAGTTTTTTCAAAGATGTTTTCTAATCCTAAGTGTGGAATAATACTTTAAAAATAGTAAATATTAAAATAAAATAGCAATCTCTCTTGTTAAACGATTATTTCTTAATAATCATTAAGTAGTAGAAATTTGTAAAAATCTCTCTACAGCTGATGAGATGCTAACAACATAAATAAGTTGTAACAAAACGTATAAGAATTTCGACGCAGTTGGTAGTAGAACGCATAGCTTAGCGGTCAGAGCGCTTGGACGGTATCCAAGAGGCGCGGGTTCGAAATATGCGTTCAAAATTTTTATACATTTTTTCAAAAATATGAAAGTACTTTTGATTAGATTATAATTTGATAACAGTGGTTTTATTTACAGATGTCGATAGACTAGCATTAGCTATTAATAAAAAACAAGTCTATTGTCAGATTTCAAATAATTAGGTACACTACCTGTGACCCCTGACTATTTGAAAGTGTTCGAAATGTCGTGTTTTCACATATGTATTTTTTAAATATGCGCTATTATTCCCTTTAAAACTTTCATCTAGAATGTTTTATTATGTAAAATTGAATACAGTTTTATAAAAGTAGCATTTGCTTCAGTACAGATTGTACACATTGAAATCATGATGGATTTGAATACATTTTTATATAAATCATAAAGATCATTCATAATGCTATATGACAAAAAAACTATATTAAAATTTCAAATGAAACTGTTTTAAACGTGTTTAAGGTGGAACAACAACTTCGTAGACTGAAGTCGCTGGATGTGGAAAGCGTGCAGCAGCGGACGTCTTCCGGCATAGTAGCTATACAGATGTTTTGTAGTGTTAGAAATTTCAGATCTTCTAAAATATGTTTCCAATATCAAAGATACGCGATTAATTTGATTAAAAATACATTATAATAGTTTAATTTTTTTCCTATTATTATTTATATTTTATAGAACTAGTTTAATACCTATTTAATTTCGACGAAACTTTTTGAATATATTTTCCTCAAAATTCGAAATTCGCAACGTATCATTTTTAATGATCGAATGAATAAAATTCAAATTCTGAATCGTTTTCTATTTGGAAAATAGAAAATTTCTTGACATTTAATAATTCCAATATTCTTACATTATCTACGTTGAACATGTCCCCGGTACCTTAAATCAGATTGGGAAGTTAGTAGCAAGTTGCCAACAGACCGAAAGATGCCACTACTATGTGTCACAACTTTGGTAAATGTTTTCTTCAGTTCATATATTCCTACTGTGAGCTAAATTATATCAAAATTTGCTTTCCAATTATTTTTAGTTAATTTTGTAAATTATTTATTTTTGCTATTAAATTCCAAAATGATTTTTATTTAATGTTATAATAAAATTACTTCATAATATTTACTATTTTTAAAGTGTTATTCCACACTTAGAATTAGAAAACATTTTTGAAAAAACGTATAAATATTAGAACTCGGCGGTATTGAAAAAAAAATTATACGTTTTTTCAAAAATGTTTTCTAACCCTAAGTGTGGAATAACACTTTAAATATTATTTAAATAATAGTAAATATTAAAATAGTATAGCAATCTCTCTTGTTAAACGATTATTTCTTAATAATCTTTAAGTAGTAGAAATTTGTAAAAATTTCCCTACAGAGATGCTAACAACATAAATAAGTTGTAATAAACGTATAAAAAGATCGAATTTGGTTGTAGAACGCATGTTATGAACGCATATACGTTTTTTCAAAAATATTTAGTTCATAATATTGCGGCCACAATAGTAAGTTACATTTAAAACAAGAGGAGCTTCACGGTTTATCCCGCATAGCAGAGTAATGAAAGACAACCTAATGTCAAGACACCGTTGACTGCTTTTTGTTGAGTGTCAAACAAAACACCGTGCTTTGTCTTACCAGAGCAGAGAAATGAGAATAAATAATAAATTACATTTCTTAAGACGCCGTTATTGCACATTTACGATATGTCAAATTGCACGCGAGGGCTGTTAGCTTACATTTAAGTTAGGGGTATAATTAGGATTAAAAAATGTTTTTTTTTTATTTCAGTTAAACGACGGCGGCCTGAATTCTTTATCTTTCTTCGATGTAATGTGCCACCGGCTGCTCTCTGTATTCTATATATACTACTAGATTTCACTCGCGACTTTGCCCGCATTGTGATATTGATAACATTATACTTGTACTTGATAGTTATCGTTATAGTATCATAGAAATGTTTCTCTCCCGCACCGTGAGTCTTTATCTGTTAGATACTTTATGGCGCTTAAGTCAATGATTTCAAATTACATGGTGTAAAGGACATAATTTATCTATATTAAATACTTACAGGTTTGATAAATATTCTAAAATGAGCATTGTAGGAAAGTATGCAATTTAATTAAATTTATAGTTCACTATTTTGTGTTCATTGTTGTCTGAGGCCAGTCATGGCGCAGTAGGGCAGCGTCTTATTGTAAACGTGATCCGTTGTGAGTTCGATCCCCACTCGGGGGAGTGATTATATTTAAATTATTTTCAATTTCTCGTATTTAAATTATTTTCAATTCTGGTAAAAGAAAAAGTACAGCATTGAGTTTCACAACTCAATATAACTAAAAGCAATGTCTCAAATTCGGTGGAAAGCGAAGTATGGAGTGTCTTGGTACTTACACTAGGTACTTTCTGCCTACCCTGCTATGCGGGAGAATAGCGTGAAGCTAATTAAACACATGTGCTATCTCGGGTGTTTATTTATAACTGTTTAAAACAACAATCCTACATTGCAACATGTTTGTAACTCCAGTGGATTTTTAGCCGACTTATATATTATTCTGGTTTACAACCTATAATACCGTAAATTGTCATCCAAAACAACATACATCCTCAGAAAGTTTTACTTTTATAATATTAGTAATAAGACTATCGACACTGTCAGCCAGCGTCCTTCCGCCTAGCCGCTTCACACATCCTGCACAATATAGGGCGCGTCGCATATGTTGTTATTTTAAAACGATAATAATTCCTTTCATATTGGTTGAAATCAAATACTGTCAAAGGCAATTTTGTTTAAAAATAAATGCCCGTGATAAGTAACTTATTTATTTGTATAAGGATTAACATTTAGTTTATAAAAACACCTTCAAATATTATTTTAGAACTAAAAATATATATATACAAATATATAAATAAAAATATATACATAGATTGTTATAGTGAGTCAACCGTAAAAGCTAGACATATGTTGTCGCGGATATTTTTTTAGAAATTTTAGAGGGAAACAATTTTGTCATACATAATTTTTGCGTAACTTTCATAGTTTACTCGGTGCACGCAGGGTAAGCTGTAAAAATAAAATTTCCCGTTTTCACATTGTTCATTACTGCTTCATTCTAATTAGTCGCAGAATAATGTTGCATAGCTTTCCTTTATAAATAGAATCTTCAACACAGAAAGAATTTTTCAATTTCAACAGTAGATCCTGAGATTAGCGCGTTGAAACAAACATACTCTTCTGTACTGCACGTGAATAAAAAATATTTATATTTAACTAATATTTTGTCATGTAAATAAATATTTTATATAAAACTTAGCTTCACGCTTTTATCCCGCATAGCAGGGTAGACAAAAAGTACCTAGTGTCAACACACTCCGCACTTCACTTTCCACCCAATTCGAGACATTGCGTGTTGAGTGGTGGAACTCAACGCCGCTTTTTGTCTTTACCAGAGTGAGGAAGTAAAAATAATTTAAATATAATCACTCCCCTAAGTGGGGATCGAACCCACAATCTATCGCGTTTACAGTCAGACACTGTCTCACTGCGCCACGACCTGTCTCAAAAAAAAATAAAACTTAATATCCGTCCCAAAATAATCTGCCTTTCTAATATTAAAGTTGGCTACTGGACAGCTTCATGTTATTTGAATATTCTAAACAAAACGAAAAATAATACGTAATATTTTATAGTTAGTATTTTAGAAGAATACTAATAATAAACCTGCTAAGTAAAATATAAATCATTTGACAGGAAAATGAAGGAAAATAGGAAACGTAATCTACTTTGTGTACAGTCGTGACATTCGTTTGATGGTTAGTAGATAAATGCTTCATATAATACGTTATTACTGAGAGTTCAATTCCGTTGACTGTTTGTTAATAAAATCGTATTTATATTAACACGTCATGTTATGTCATGTCATATGATGTCACGTCGTGTCATGTCATCGTATTTATATGCAAGTGAACTTTAGTTCAATTTTTATTATTTTATCGTTTTGAACGTGTCAGTTAGACATAATTTTTTTCACTAATGTTAGGTTGACTGAATTACACATGAAGGAGATTGTATAACGGATTTCTAAATAAAATCACAAGTGCGCTGTTTACTAACAATGTGTAAATATAAAAATTGTTGAAAGAAAGCGGTCAGTGGTGGCGCAGTGGGATAACGTCTGACTATAAACGCGATCGGTTTTAGATTGAATTCCCACTCGGGAATATTTAAATTATTTTCATTTCCTCTCTATAGCAAGACAAAGCGCACCGTTGAGCGCCTCCACTAAAACGCGATGTCTCTAAATCGGTGGAAACAGTAGTGCGGCGTGTTTATGTCGGAGTAAAGCTTGAAATTTAGAAATAAAATGGTTTTCCTTTACAAAGATTAGAAGAGGTACAGGTACATTTACTCTAGTAAGAATAAACGCTCAACACAATAAAAAAAAATTTTGATTTCATCGATTATTGGAGTAAGAATGTCTTTTACTCGTAAACGAAAAAAAACTGTAAATAACAAAGCAAAAGTTTTATTTTTAAGATGTACCCCTCACTGCTTTATTTGTTAACTTTTCCATTCAATTTCAGGGTTGTGTTACTGTTACTAACCAGCCTATATTTTATTTATATGTCAATTTAATACTACATTATACACCTAATTATACAATTAGGTGTATCAAAAGAATTTACTTTCTTAAACTTGTGTTCAATGATGACTTTATAGTTGGTTAATGTACACTATTATACTAAATGTAATTATTATGAATAATAAAATCAATTTTAAAATATATATTATCTTTCTAACAGTTTGACTATTTAAAACAAATAAAAAGAATTAAAATTAAAGTTTAAGTAAACATAATGTTATGTTGAATCTGATTCACATGCTAACTACAACAGACCCGCCGCCGGCTGAATGAAGTATAAAATAATCGATAATAGATGAAAACAACAACAGCAGTATAACAAAAGTTATCGTTTTGCTTTTATTAATGGAAATGTTTCGAAGTAAAACTTTACTAACAATTTATATACTGTATTATTAATATTTGATCAAGTAACATATTTATAAACATTTTCTAGCAATCAATTAGTAGAGTGTAACTCTAATATAACGACCCTCGATATAGCGAATGTCTCGATTTAATGAATTTCTAATAACCACTGGAACTGCTCATAGAAATTATTGTTAATAAACCTTTACATTGCGAATATATTTATCAAAAACCTAAATTTGGATAAAGAATAGAAATTATTATTTACCTTCATTTTCCAATTTCGTCAAATTATAACATCAATATAATGATCTTTATCAATTATCTATATTTTAAATCAAATGTTTACAGTTCTTACCTGGTTATAAAGTATACCAAACTAACATCTGTATATCAAATTTCCTTCGTAGTGGTTTTAACAGTTTTAGTTACCGAAACCACTACACTATCTCCTTTCACTTCCATCCCAAGGCCGGTATCGCATCCACAACTCTAATGATGTCCATGAGTGAAGGTGACCACTTACCATCAGGTGGCATAAATAGAAAAATATATCTATATATCAAGTAGTAGTAGTTTATATAGCAAGGTTTCAATGTATTAATTATATTAATTTTCCACAGTTTTAGACAGTGATGCAGAGGAGAACCGAACCGATCTGGTCGTAAATACATGAAAGTCCTCAAAATGTCTACAATGGAAAAAAGCAATACACTGAATTTTAAATTTTATAGTCAAAATTACAAAAAATGTATGTAATATGTAACATGGGCAATGTATTATATTTTTTAAATTCGTGCAAACAAATTTATGGCCTACAGCTTAGAACTCGTTCTGATATAAATGTAAAGCTATTTTAAAACTAAATATATACTTTTTTTTTATTTTTAATAATTTAATTTTATATAAAATTAAACAATAATAAACAAAACATACAAGTAGTATAACAAATTTATATTGTTTCTATTCAAAGATGTGGTAAGTTTATTATAAAGTAATACTTTAGAAGTTAGTTTTATCTCACAAAATTTAACAGAAACGAAAAAAACTAAGTTTAATGTCTAGTTCTAAATTAGTTTTGCTCGGACAGTTGTTCTGATTGGTTTTGTGAGTAACTTGTTTGGATAATTGGAATTTCGAATATTTACATGTAAACATTTTATTTTGTTTCTCTTGCCTAAAATAAGAGGTAATTACAGCTTAAAAGAATAGGTAATTTTTATATAATTTAAATGAAACTATTTTAAACGGTTATATTTTCGTACTTAGATTCGCCTACGAGGTAGGTGGTCTACTTGTGATCACGGTCTACTGTAGTGTTCAAAATTTCGGATTATCAAAAATATATTTTCAAATACCAAAATATACGCGATTAAACCGTTTAAAATAGTTTCATTTAAGATCTACATAAATATATTACTTTATAGAAGTGTCTAATAAGAACATATTACTTTATAGAGAATAAAAATGACAGCTTGTTTCGCATACAGCTGAATTCTTTTATCGCTCAACTATAAATAATTTAATAAAAACATTTTATGATATCAGTCTAAAACTAATGCGGGCTTAGGGTGAAGCATTACCTGAGATTCTGCCATCGTTGCGTAGTAGGACAGCATCTGACCTCTCGTACGATTGGTTGTGCTCGATGCTCACTCGGGGAAATAATTATATTTTTATAGGATTGGTCATAGTTAGCCGGCTGAAAATGACAGTCATGGTCAAGAAGGCTGGTAACACTGCTAAAGCCACTCCCAGCTTTCTATGACCGGTTCTTTATTCTCAACTTCCACTGCGTACCAAAGTCGCCATTTATAAAACCTACGTCGCCCTGACGTAAGCAGTTCCAGCGTGGTCGCGCCAATGCTATATTCTACGAAAATTATCCTCAGGCGCGTCACCAGCTTGAGTAACGCTTCTCTCTGTATGTGAGGAAGCAACAATTCGACGAAACCTCCGTATACCAAAAGCCTGGAATGCCATATCTTCATAAGCTGGCAGCGAGAACTTTTAACGGTCCACATGCTTCGAAGCACCATCACATCCGAAACATTGAACCACAGACACTTTCTGTAGCACCTATGGTGAAAGAATCCAATTTTGTTATTCCTTGCGCTACATTAATGAAATTTTATTAATTTCTAAACTTTTAAACCAATAAAGGTGGCCTGTTTTGCTCGGTGATAATGGAGCATTCTAATGGAAAAAAAAATCAATTCGATTCTGTAGCTTTGAGTTAATTCGTTACAAATAAATACACACACATAATAAGATATTTGATTTTCGTGATATTTACAAATATTTAATGAAACTATTTTAAACAGCTTAATCACGTACATTTTGATATTCGAGTGTCATTTATATCATTTTGATACTTTGTTACTTGACTTGTAACCACGGACTACTGTAAAGTCTTCAAAACTTCATGTTTCCAAAAATGTATTTTCGAATACCAAAATATATCAGATTAATCCGTTTAAAATAGTTTCCTTTAAAAAGACACACACATACAATCAAATCTTTAGTTTTAATGTATAATAATATTATGATATTACTATAAAATTATACTACATGTAAAACGTAAAATCAGGACACGAAACATTTACGATAAACAGTGTCACGTAAACACAAATTGCTAAAATAAAACAAGTGTCATACTAGCGAACTGTGTAGTGTTGTATTGCGTACATAATTAAATAGCAAATAATGTCTCTTATACACATAGGACACCGGTAATACTCGACAAATACCTCTATTTACCAACATTTAATATTCGCTTCGGGTTAATTAAACCGGGTCGGAGGACCCTGCCCTGTAACCCTGTGCTTCAATCAAAGACAACAAACGCGTACCGCATATGCAACGATGTTTTAATGTTGATAGATATAATTTACATAATATACATTAAGTTAAGTTAATGTACATAATATACATTAAGTGTTAAGACACTCTGTATTTCGCTTCGCTTTCCGCCGAATTCAAGACATTTCGCTATGTGTGGCGGAACTCAATGCCATTCTTTGTTACCAGAGCAAGGAAATGAACATAATTTAAATATAATTAATCCCCCGAGTGGGAATCTAATATAAAACCGACCGTATTTACAGCCAGACCCTGCCCCACTGCGCCACATTCGGTCTCTATAATTAATTATTTTTATCTATAAAAAGCACCACACGGTTTTATTCTAATGAATACCTCGTGGCATTAAGAAGCAGTGTTGTGATGTCTATCGCCCTACTTAATTATTTGACAATATTTAATAGATTTTGGAATGAAACAAAATATTTTATATGCAAAATAAGAATACGTCTTTATTTACGTTACATTAGTGTGTAAAAGGAAACTTGTGGCCTTTTTTACGAAAATGTTATGGAAAAGCCATAAATATGTTATTGTTCATACGAAGAAGTGCAAAAAAGACAATATATAGTGTAATAATTAGCTAAAGATACATTAATGTACGTTAATGTAAAGATACGTCAAAATAATAGAATTAATTAAACATATTGTCGTATTTCATGCATTAAAGGATCTGCAAGTGCATACATTCATAGCCTGATTGGATTGTAAATACGCCAAGAATGCATTTAGTAAGATTTATGTTCGCTAATTTCAAATGGGTACCACTCATTATTATCATTATATGAAGTAAGTTCTTCATATACATGAAGTAGATCATTTATCTTAATAACAAGTTATATAGGAATTTAAGTAACATATTCAAGCAAAATGTTGCGTCCATGTAATTGTAGCAAACGTTTTTCTTTCAAACCTACTGTTACATACCTAATAGTGTAAACTGACAGAACCAATGTTGAATTACGTCAATACAACTTTTTAATTTTTTTCCGTTGAGTGGTGGATCTCAACGTTGCATTATGTTTTATAAGAGTGTAGAAATTAAAATCTTTAAATTTTAATAATTATTAGATCCATTATAATCTAAATAACCTTTTTGACTGAGATATAAATGGGTAAATAACTGTTACACACAATCTAGATAACGAATAATTATATCACTGGTTGATATTAGTCGTGATAATAGCAAAATATAGGCTTATAATAATATTATAAGGTTAAAAATATTTGTGGTCAATATTGCGTTTTTAAACAAAAAATTACTCAAAAGTGACATAATTTTTAGATTTCTTTGAAACTTTTCATTTAACACCATTTATTTAGTTTTAGATTCGGTGGAAAGCGGAGTACTGAATGTCTTGATACGAGGTTTTTTCTGTCTACTCTGCTATGCAGGATAAAAGCGTGAAGCTAAGAAAAATTACAACGCAGTATTTAATGTACAAAGACAATTAATTCATGATTTCATGGTACAGTTACCATAATTACAATAGTAGTAAAATAATATTCAACTGTTTATTTAAATAATTTAATTGTTAACGAATTATCATAAAAATAAATAAAATTACATTAAAACGTAATATAGAAAATTTTCAAGAAAAAAATTACCTATGGGAAGTCACCATAAGTAAAAAAGAAGGTCCTAGTATGAGTATAGGCTAGGCTTCTTAAATAAGCAAAGTATTACCAGAAGTCCGTAATGCATGCTTTCAATTTAATGAACTTATTTTTTTAATTGTATCATTTCCCATGTTCAATGCCAATCAATTGTTGTCAAGTGTTCAGCAGCTTCCAGTGATCTTGACCAGATTAAAGGTCGGTCAACGTGGCCACTGAGCGTTGCGTCCCACGGCTTGTGATCGCCTTTCCATCCCAGGCACTCAGTTCTTCTCGTTGTGTGTTCCGCCCACTGTCTTTTAATTTGAGCAATTCTTCGACAAAAGTCAGTTACTTTTGTTTCCTATGGGTACTTGGTTTATGATTGATCGTACATTGAGAAATACCAAACGTAGATCTCTTATTACACTGTGTTCTGTCTGTCTGTCTGTCTATTACTGTAATACGCGAATGTGGGTCACTAGAGTGGTATGCACGGATATTGTTCTGCGTTTAAAGAAATTCAGGATCCACATTCTCAGCAATTATTTTATATTTTGACATATTTTGTATATTAGCAGTAGAATTATTATTATTATACATATATCCGTATTATTGTATTAATTATTTCATTGCAAACTTTCGTAGTGAGCAATAATAAGAACTGAACCTTGTTTTGCTATGAATAGTTCAAAAAATCTACATGAACTTTGAATATTGTAATACTAAAATAAAGGAACATATACACTTTATCTATTTTTTTTTAATCTGAACTATCTGCAATATTCTCAAAAAACCGTGAGATTCCTTTACATAGTCATGTTGGAGCAGATATGTACATACATATATATTTTAAATCGAGATAGCCAAATTGTTTAGGTTTCTAAAAAATAGAGATCAATTTCTAACATAGTTCAAAAATACACCTCATAGCCCATGAACAAATACAGCATACCCGGTGTAGACCGCACGTTGCTGTCGCACGAAGTTGCGCTTTTCTTTTCACAAAATGTTACATATTGCAGTAGCTCACGTTTGGTAACTTTGCGAATATTATTCCGCAGAAGTTTTTCGCAATTTGAAAACCTTAATATTACGAATTTAAGATAAATTTCTACGTTATCTAACTGAAAAAATGCTCATAAATTTTCTAAGGAATTTAAAGTGGATTTTTCTACGTTGAAATTGTAAAAAAATAACAATAAAAGCAATCAGAATATTAAGTTGGTATTAAGGCCGCAAAACAGGGGCATTATTTACACGACTTGACCGACAAACTGAGAAATAAATCTAAATGAAACCTTGCTCAGCTCCCTGGAATGAATGATTAAACGCAGCAGTTCTTAGTTTGTTTTCACTTTGGCTCGGACAATAGTGTGTGGCCGGACTAAGGGAAAATTACGCCGCCCGCGGGAACTCGCACTAGTAAATCATCATTAGGCGCCGCGCTAGCGGGACACGCCTCGTCTTTATAAAAGATTCAACTTAATACAAACGAGACGGACGAGTAATGGGAAATTTACTTTCGGCTTCATGAAAACGGCACAATCTGATGCACATTAAAGTATTGGAACGACATTTATCTCTTAATGATAAATTTAGTGTGATAATTTATATATTTATTGTTATTAATAATGCATTATAATTAGTGATATTGAAATAACATATAAAGAAAATTTGAATTGATTTGTTTTTTTTTTTGAATGCTACTCATCTCTTAAAATTTCCAGGTAGTATTAAGGGAATTGAGAAAAGCTATTGATTGTAAAATAAGAAAACAAAGAAAATCTTTAAGATTTACCTTACATCGTTATATAAAATATAGATTCTGTAGCCAAAGCGACTCGTTAGTATGTTTCGTTACATTTATCTTTCATTGATAAAATAATAAGGGTAAAACAGTTTATTAATATTTTTTAGCAAATTTCGTATTACGAAACATTATGGATTAGTATTATCCTTTCTTTATTTGAGAAAAATAAAATAAAATTAAATATAAAATCTTATATATGAAGTTTTATATATAAAAAAAAACAATTTGAAAAATATTAGTTTTGACAAATATTTATATAGTACTCAGTTTTCCACCAAATTCGAGACATTGCGTGTTAAGTAGCGGAACTCAACGCGGCGGCTTGTCCTTTAGTGGAAATAGCGACACACAGCTGATCACGTTTGTAGTCAGACAATGTCAATCCATGCTTGAAAAATCTTACACCTTTCAATAGTAACTAATTTAATGAAGATAGTAGAATGCTTTTCAAAATTATATAGCAATCCTGCTATGTCTTGACACTAGGTACTTTATGTCTACCCAGACATGTACTTTGTACTTCGCTTTCCACCGAATTTGAGACATTGCGTGTTGAGTGGTGGAACTCAACGTCGCACTTTGTCTTTTATCAGAGCGAAGAAGTGAAAATAATTTAAATAAAATCAATCTCCTGAATGGGGATCGAACCACAACCGATCGCGTTTACAGTCAGACGCTCTCCCACTTGCTACGACCGGCTGCCAAATATCACTTAATAAATATTATGTCATAGACAGCTTCAATTCTATTCTTGCATAACAGGGTAGGCTCAGAAAACCTAGTGTCAAGTTACTGCCAGTTTTTCATTTTCAAACTATTTTCATTTTCACTGCCTCTTTTCCACCTTAGCACTGAGGTCGAAAGAGGGTGCATTCGAAATGAAAGTAACTTACGAAGTCTAAGTTCATAAACACTACATACTGTACATAAAACAGTAATTACAATATTATTCAATTTTTTAATTATAATTAAATAATCACATTAAATTTCACATAAATACTTATTTAAGATCAAATTCAAGTTTAAAATACCATAATTAGAAGCATGCAAGACAAATTATTACCGTAGCAACATTTGCCGCACTAAGCGCGCTCAGTTGTCCAGATACAATTAATTTTATGGTGCAAGTTATATTCTGCTTCAGTACTTGTAGAGTTTATAGCCGAGTGCAAGTTTACCCCTATATCGCCTAGGATGTTAAGTAATAGGGGATATTAAAATTTACGACGGTTATATCGCGACCTTTACGTTCTGAACGTTTAGACTGAGATGTACTCAACTTATTATATATTAGTAGGTAAAGTAAAGTAAAATACTCTTTATTGTACTTAAAATAAAAAAATATACATAATCTATCTTTGTATTTAAATAGTACAATAGGCGACCTTATCGCTAAACGAGCGATCTCTTCCAGGTAACCTTTGGGTAGAGGAGAGAATGAATGAAAAGGGGAGGGCGTACAGAGTAAATAGATATAAATATATAAATACATATGTAAACAAACAAACACATACATACATATATATATACATATACATAAACATATACAATACATACACACATACATATACATACACACACATACATATACATAGATTTTTTTTCCATTTATATATATATGAATGTATGTATCTATATATACATACATTCATATATATAAATAGAAAAAAAAATGCAATAGATTTATATCTGTGTTAAATAAAAATCTTTTAGCTTTTTTTTAAAAGTTTGTAATGTTTTAGCTTGTTTGACTCTCAGTGGTAAGGAATTCCATAAGCGAACGGATTTTATAGTGAAGGAATTTGTATAGAAGGAAGAAGAATGGCGAGGAATATTAAGAGTTAAGTTAAAGGTAGAACGGAGAGAAAAATTATGTGATTCACATAAAAACTTTAATCGCTCTTTAAGATATGATGGGTAAGACGGATTGAAGAGAACATTATAAAGAAGACAAAGAACGTGAGTATTCCGGCGAAGCCGAATTGGGAGCCACTTGAGCTTTCTGCGAAATTCAGAGATATGGTCATATTTGCGAAGACCATAAATGAACCTTATGCAGATGTTTTGGAGACGTTCAAGTTTGTTTAATTGTTCCTCTTTTAAATCAAGATAACAACAGTCAACGTAATCAAGTATGGGTAGAAGTAGTGATTGTGCCAGCGCAACCTTAGTAGGAATGGGTAGAAAGTTACGTAGTCGGCGTAATGTTGCAATAGCTGCAAATATTTTAAGACTTACCTCAGTAAATAATGGTTTCCAGGATAGATATTGATCAATAATAATACCTAAATTTTTGACTTTATCAGTAAAGGGAACTATCGTTCCATCAAGCATTATAAACGGTAATTCTTGTAGAGAAATTTGAGGAATAAGTCGTGAACTACCTATTATAATAGCTTGAGTCTTCTTTGGATTTATGTTTAGTCCTATTAGTTTACTTTTAATTGAAATATTTTTTAACTCTTCATTTATTGCTGATATGAAATTTGGAAGTTCATGCAACGAACATTGACGATAAATTTGGAGGTCGTCAGCGTACAGGTGGTAGGGAGAAGAAATATTGTAACATAAATAGTTAATAAATAAAGAAAATAGTATAGTAGGTAAATATCATCTTAAAAAGTAATATATATATATATATATATATATATATATATATATATATATATATATATATATATATATATAAATGTATGTATGTCAGTCAGTATAGGAAGAAACTAAAATAAAATACTGATAATATTATATCAATTAATAAGATACTAAGATTACATAATGTGGGCGGTCGTGGCGAGTGTCACTGCGTCTGACTGTAAATGCGATCGGTTGCGGATTCGATTCCCACTCGGGGAAGTGATTAAATTAAATTAATTTCCTTTCCTCGCTCCAGTAAGACAAAAGCTTGGCGTTGAATTCTGCCACTCAACACGAATGAAATGAAAAGATTTTATATAAAAAACACGCGGAATAAATATTTGTACAAATATATAGAGAGCCATTTGTGTCAATAAATTACAACGATTAAAAAGCTGGAAATCCACAGTGACGGATGTATCAATTGGGTAGCTCGCTTTATTATTGTATTTAAGCTATAATAAGATAAGTAAATTTCATTAATTTGCATAAATATAAAAGGATTATTTCACTTTTCGATACTTAACGCTTCACTTTAAAAAAGCTAAAAAGTGAAGTGTAATGAAGCAAAAACAAAACAAACGCTCCATTTTTCAATCCAAATTGCACCTAAGACCGGAAATGAGATACAGTATTATCATTAAGAAAGTTGACAACTTTTAAAGCAGCATTTATGAAACTGTGGATGAGCGTAAAGTTTTGTTAATCAAAATAGCGGTGAGGTACCGGGTCAAAGTAGTTTAGAGTTCTCGCCACCCTTATCCCTTGATATGGGATAGCGCGGGAATAATTTGAATTTATTATATTAATTACATTCATTAAGCCCCTCTACTCCATTTTATGATTTTATTACGAGTAAATTACAAGATTTCGCTAAAAATATTTACAATTTTTAAAGTCAAATATACGATATGTGTCATCTTTATTATAACAAAACAGAAAAATATCATTGCTTTGCGTTAATATATTTAAAAGCAGGATATAATTAATTTTGGGTTTCTGGTCTCTATCACGTGGAATTCTAAGAGCTCGATTATAGTTTAAGATAGATAAGTTTACTTTTATATTTTTCCAGACCAAATGCCGTGTGCTCAGTTCAGTTGAGCAGTTCCGTTCATTTCCGTTTCCCATGATGTACACATAGCGTCAGAATGTAAACGCAATTGGTTAAGGGTTCAATTTGCACTCGGAGAATGACTATATTTAAAATAAATTGGCATTTCCCCGCCCTGGTAACACAAAGCGCGGCGTTGCTCACCACTCAACACGTAATATCTTGATTGATGTCTGACACTAGATTATCTTGGACTACCCAGCTATGGGGAATAATGGATGAAGCTGATGTTTTTCTGTAGTACTTATTACAAAACTCTTTTTGTGGTGATGTTATTTAATGATATTTTTATTATTTGAAAACTTATAAACGAATGTAGCAATTATTTAATTGAACTCAATATATAAAATAGATCTCATATTAATATAAAAAATACTGGAATCTACCGTATATTTATTTTTAAATGTATTTTGAACGTACCTTTTAATTAAACAATTTCTACAGGCTACGTTAGTGCTACGTTTTACGTTGATTCGAGTATTCTGAAGCTCTACTATTTAATTTTAAGCCGTCTCTTTTCTAGCTGATTTCCGAACTGAATACGGAATTTCATTTGGTATAGAGCATCAAAATTCTTTCAGTATTAAGTAACTTGTACCGATTGGCCTGTTTCGTAGTCTAAAGTAGCATTTGAGTGTCAAAATTTGACTTTTCAATATGCGTTATCTTTATATATAACTTGTTTCACTAGACCAAACAAATGTACATTTTTTAAATGTATTTATTTTTTCGAGACGACTTTAGTTTACCATATGAAGTTTTTTATGTCTACTTGTTACCACGAATACTTTATAGTGTTCGAAACTTCAAAAATATATTTTCGAATATCAAAATATACACGATTAAACCTTTTAAAATAGTCTCATTGAAAATGTGTAAAAATGGCGTAATATTACATATATTATTATGATATTGTTAATTTATGTTTGGAAAGTAAAAATCTAGTCTAAATCTGTTTTTTTTTATTTTTTCAATAAAATTATCGGTTTAAATTGGGTACTCCAAATATACACATACCGATAATTGTATTGACAGTCTCTTATTTAGGAGACCGTTATAAGGATCAAGAAGGATTACTTTATTATATATACTATTTATTTTATTGTACATTATTTTATTCATTTTGAAATCAACAAGTGCAATGGCTCAGTAGGATAACATCTGAAATCAAACGATCGGTTGTAGGTTCGACACTTGGAAGAATGATTACAGTAATTTCTTTTTATTTTTTCCCCTTTTAGTAAGAAAATGCGCGCTGTTGAGTTCCGCTATCTAACAGGAAATGTCAAATTCGGGCGGAAAGCGGCGGACGGAGTGTCTTAATACTACGTTCACTCGAGACCTGCTATGCAAAATAATAATAATAATTATAATAGTAACATATATTTTTTATATTCTTTAAATATCATATTTTAAATCATTGTAAAATAAAAAATGTGTTAAAAAAGAGAATCATGTTGATATGTAAACCTGCTAGTTTATCTGTCATAGAATAACAGGTCAAAAGGCGGGATAAGTAAGGAAGTTGCATAGTCAGGTGTTTTGCTTTCAGGGTGTTCTTGACAACATGAGAGAGCTCATTTGTTCTACGACTATGTGGCGAGTCGACAGTGCTCGAGATACGTTTAGTGTCGTGCCCTTTCACCAAACTAAGATTCATTAGGATACGTGTATAATCGTACACGTCGGAAGTATTAAATTGTATGTCACCATTTTGCTTAATTCCTGTTTCTTTCATATATTATATATAAATTCTTCATTCTCTATTCCCTATTAGTTAGCATCATTGAAATTTCGTAAGTAAAATTTAACTCTTGAATTTGAGTCTAACGTTTGGAAACTCTCCAAATGTTTTAGTCAATGAAATGTTATACGTTTTTCGCGTTGTCGATCTTCCATTGTTACAACTTATTTTTAACCACCTTCAAAAATGGAGGAGGTTTCTCAATTCTATTTATATCTTTTTTATAATATAAATATCCATTTCACATTCACTTTAATGGATAAAATTTCATAAAAGCATACATTATTTAGTTAATAATTATTTATAAATTTCAGTTGATTAGGAAAAAACTACGATACAATTTCGAGCTATAACTAAATTTTACATACATATACTTATGTTCTTAAAAGTTTAATATATAATAAACTGGTATACATATAAATAAAATAAACTTGTTCAAAAATGGGAAGTGAAGTTATACGTAAACAGAGAACAAATACAAATAAAATTCTAAAAAATCCTGGAAATGTTCTGCGGGAGGTGCTCAGACCGCTTTGCTTGGCGGTCGTCAAATGAAAGTGCATTCTACTGTTACGTTTCTGGTAAACATTGCTTTAGAATGACCATCTGTTTTCTAATCATTTGTAAAACTGTTTGTTTTAACTACTAGTTGTGTATAAATATATACAAGTACTAAAAGGTGAGTAATTTATATGTATATTTTATATTTTTTAAAATTCTTATTCGTATTTACATAGAAAACGTACAAAATCCTGAACGTAGCATCAAACTCGCATTTCTTGGAAGCCGTCCTACCACTCTAACCACTAAGTCATATGTTCTTGTTCGAAGCATACGCTTGTTACTTTGAGTTATATAAAGATTATTTTTAATAACAATTGCCTATTAAAAGCGAATATAATTTATTTTATAGTTTAAACGATAAAAAATACATTTTTAAATTTAAAAATATGACTGAATCGGCGCCTTTTTTGTTACATCGTTATTTTAATCGTACAAAATAACATAAATGTATTAAATGAAAATACATGTTTGTTTAAAAGTTGAGTTAAAAAATTATATTTTATAACTTAGCGCGCCCCCAGTTTGTCCAAGTCATCAAACGTAGTTAACAAGGGAAATTTCTATTGGAATGTTGGTTTTACTACATATTTTTATTTTTAGATAGTCATCGTAGCGTTAGGTTCTGCCACTCGTCAAAGAGCTCTAAAAGAGCAGAAAACGAAGAAAGAAGTTACGTTTACGTTACGTTAAGTAAGTATTGCAATTAAATTTTATTGTAACGAAAAGTATTAGAAGACTTTACATGATATTTGAGACTCATTTATAAACTATAACTCAAAACATTGAATTACATTTTTAGAAATTCAGAAATCAAGTAATCCAGCGGTTTGGTGCACATAATTTATCATGTAATTATCTTAACTTCTTATAACTATTGTATAATATATATTTTGTTAAATTATAAAACAATTTTTGAAAAAACGTATAAAAATTTGAACGCAGCGGGATTCGAACCCGCGCCTCTTGGATACTGTCCAAGCGCTCTGACCGCTAAGCCATGCGTTCTACTACCAGCTGCGTCGAAATTCTTATACGTTTTGTAACAACTTATTTATGTTGTTAGCATCTCTGTAGAGAGATTTTTACAAATTTCTGCTACTTAAAGATTATTAAGAAATAATCGTTTAACAAGAGAGATTGCTATTTTATTTTTAATATTTACTATTTTTAAATTTTGATTATTAATTATTAATTTTGGACGGTATCCAAGAGGCGCGGGTTCGAATCCCACTGCATTCAATTTTTTATATGTTTTTTCAAAAATGTTTTCTAATCCTAAGTGTGGAATAACACTTTAAAAATATTAAATATTATAACACAATTATGACACAGAAAATGCATTTTAAATGTTTATATTGTACTCTATATTATTGTATATATAAGTGCTTCATTCAAGCTTCAACACAAATTGCCTCGGGAAGGTGCACCAATGTTTTGCCTTGTCTACGAGATATATCAGGTAGCAAATATATGTTTAATAATTACCAGCAATATTACTGAATAAATATATTTTCAAATATATAACAATGATTTAATGGTAATAATTTATTAATACATATAGATATGTAAGTATACCTATATAGTTATTACTCCATATTGCCCAACACATGATGTCTTCGACATTGGCTGTCCAGATAGATTTTCTCCGTCTTCAAGCATGAGGTTGCGTGATTTTAGTTATGTTGTTATTTTTCTTAACTTATATAAAATTACATTAATAGTCAACTATACTTAAAGCTACTTTTATTTTTTAATTTTTTTTATAGATTCACGCTTTTATCCCTCATAGCAGGGTAGACAGAAAGTACCTAGTGTCAAGACACTCCGTACTTCGCTTTCTACCGAAGTCAAGACATTGTGTGCTTAGTGGTGGAACTCAACGCCGCACTTTGTCTTTACCAGAGCGAGGAAGTGAAAATAATTTAAATTTAATCAGTCCCCTGAGTGGGGATCGAATCCACAACCGGTCGCGTTTACAATCAGACGCTGTCACTGATTATTGGTGATTCGTTTCCGATTCGGAGGATTCTTATTCTTGCTCTGGGAAGACAAAGCGCAGCATAAAGTTCCGCCACTCAAAGCGCAATATCTTGAATTCTGCAGAAAGCGGAGTACAGAGTGTTTCGACAGCTAGGCACTTTCTGTGTACCCTGCTGTATGGGAAGAAACCATAACAAAAACAAAAAAACGCGCTTTAATTAATAGTAAATAAATTCAAATTATGAAATCACTTACAAAAGCTTTGTAAATAGATAAACATTTGGAATAGAAGTTTAATGGAGTTTAGACATTGTTAATACAAATATGAAAGCTAACGACGTCAACAATCTCGCTGCGGTACAACTTGAACCAGACTACAACCAAATCGAATCCTAATTTACCAATATAGTAACGATTTCTATGCAAATCCATTTTGTAGCATTATAAGTTAGTTCTCGTTTCGTTAGTAATTTGATTTTCTTTCTTATTATGAATGTATTACACGTCTTCGACGTTTTATCTTTGTTTATATTATATTTGTTATGTATTTTAACTTTACTGTTGAGGCTATCATGGCGCAGTATTACAGCATCTGATCTGACCGATTGGTTGTAGTTTTAAATCCAACTTGGAGAAAGGATTATATTTAAAATATAATTTCATTTCTCTGCTCTGCTACCGAAGGCAAAGCGAGACGTTGCGCTTTACTTCTCAGCACTCCATGTCTTGAATTCTGGCAGAGAGCAACATTAACGAAGTGTTGACACTAGGTTGTCTTGGACCTGCTTTATCCCACAGGATAAAGCATGAAGCTGCTCTTTTAACTCTATGTAATTGACATCACTAGTGATTGTCAGGTCATTTTATCTTGAATTTAATGAATTGTTTATTAAAAACAAGTAATCGTTATTGTTAATTACTTAAATGGTTTTAAAAACTTTTCTCGTTCGCCCCGTGTTAAATGTATCTGGTTTTGACATGAGTCAGATTGTATTGCCAAAATATTAATTATTGTGACCGAAACGTAGACAGCAGCGAGCACTTTAGCCTTGGTTCGACGTAAATATATCGTTGCTTTACTGTAAAAGAATAGCGAATTCAATTGTAAGAGAAATTAGACTTTTATTGCAATGGTTATGGGTTCAATTTGTAGTTGATATTATACAATTGTTTTAAAACATCTGCATATAAAATTTTAAATTATCTATATATTTATAAGTAAAGAAAAATATTAGTGCTCCTATTTAAAAAATATAGCGAATGGAAGAGTATTAAATTTGGCACTGTAATAGCTTATATAAAGAAGGAGCGTAGAATGCTTATATTTTTAATAGCAAATTAATAAAATAAATGAAGCCGAACATCGCATAGTGGGAAAGCCTCTGACTGTAAACGCAATCGGTTGTGAGTTCGATTTCCACTCGAAGCAATGATTATATTTGAATTTATTTTCATTTTCTCGATCGGGGTAGACAAAAGGCGACTGTGAGTTTAGCCATTCAACGCAAGGAGTGTTTTGACACTAGGTAATTCCTGCCTACTCTGTTGTGCAAGATAAACGCGTGGAGCTAAAAAAATGTAACACACTAACATATATATGTCACACAAGTTTATTTAAAGTGACATGCACGCTGCTAACACAATGCGTTGTTTACGTGTCAGTGGGACATTTACTTTTAATGAATCGTTTAATGTAATTTTCATATACTTGTTTAGCTGGCTACTTAGAGCTATGAGGATTTGAATTCACGATCTTTGATTCTCTCAGTTCAAAGAGAGAGCTAATAACAATAAATATTTTATGAGGCAAAATCCAGCTTCTTTCTTGTTTTCATTCAAGACACTCAAAAGACTCTTAAACTCTGTTCTACACTCTCCGCCCGAATTAGATACTGCGTGTTGAGTGGCGGAGCACCACGCCAAATAATATATCTACAGATCGGAAAAAGGAAAACAATTTAACTATTCCCACAAATGGAAATGTCGAATGACACAGTGTCGTAGCTGTATATACAGATGATGCAAGTTACCAAGTGACCACCATGTGTGCCAAAGCATAGAATGTTCGTTTGTCACGTTGGTAAATTTATCTCGTTTTAAGAAGATTTATGCGGTCATGTATCATTTGAGGTTACAAAAGTAAAATGAATTGTTTTGGATAAGAAATAAACAAATGTTAATATATTATTGGTATTGGCAATATATTGTTAAGTATTGTCTTTTTTAAATGAAATATACAAATAATTAATGTATGCAAATGATTTTATTTTAAATTTAAAACTCATGGTAGCGAGCGAAAAATCAAATTCTTCCTAGTAAGAACGTACATACGTATTTTAATATTTTTAAAGTGTTATTCCACACTTAACATATTTATAAACGTATAAAAATTTCAAGATTCGAACCTGCGCCTCTTGTAAACCATTCAAGTACTCTGACCGCTAAACGATGCGTTCACTACCAGCTGCATTGAAATTTTCGTACATTTTTGTTTTAACTTATTTATGTTGTAAATAAATTGTAAAAAATATTACACGTTTTTTAAAAATGTTTTCTAAATATATTCGACACTTTGAAAAAGAAAAAAATAATATAATAAATAGCATTATCTCTTGCCAAACGATTATTTCTTAACCTTTAGGTAGCAGAAATAGGAGAACGCAAGGCTTAGTATATTATTCTTAACACATACAGCCTAGGAGAAAAGGTACAATCACTATAATAAATTAATAATACGAGCAGCTGAATTTCTTCTATGTAAGCTAACAATATTGTCAAAGCAAACAATATAGTCAATTGAATTTAATCCATTAGTGAGTGTTAATTAAAACTTAATTACTATAACAACTTTTAAGTATCAATAAATACATTTAATAAAGGGTTACCGGTTCGCAATCAAGTAAATTGACACATTCGATGAAATCCAGCTGTAATTTCCAAGACTGATAAAATTTCCATTCGGTAGATAATTAATATTTGGAAAATTCATAATTTTATATGACACCCATTCCATATAATCCGTTGTAGCAAATATATTATGAAAGGAATATACCACTGTTATGTATTATTATATTATAACTCAATAACTGTTGCTGTATATACTATTTGTTTGTAAATATGTACGTTACTGATTCGACTAACAAAATGATATCAAATATGATAGTAAAGATTTAGTAATATTTCCTAAGCGTCGTGACTTTGACAACTATATTCTTTTTCAGCTCCGCAAATAACTTAAATTAATTTCCAAAAAAATATAAAAATAACGGGCCAAAAGTATCATAATTTGTTTAAATTACTTTATTTTCTTCGATCCTTTGTCGAGACATTATCTATTAACTGGAAAATCTGGCGGCGTAGACGAAGCCTTGTTTTATAATAACGAAGAGCTATAAATATCGTGTAGCCGGACATGGCGCAGTGGAACAGCCTCTGACTGTAAACGTGATAGGTGGTGGGTTCGATCCTCAATCGAGGGAGTGATTACATTTAAATTATTTTCACTCCCTTGGCTCTGGTAAAGACAAATCAAATTCGGTGGAAAGCGAAGTATGAAGTGTCTTGACACTAAGTGGTTTCTGTCTGTCTATGTATATAGTTTTCTTGACTGCTCTTTTTTTATGCATCACAACAGTAGTGCTACAAATATTTTCTGAAATTAAAATCAGACAAAATGTAAATCTTAAATATCCATATATTTTATAATGTAGATTAATAGTACATTATTATTTACACTTGGTATAAGTAAGTTAATATTGAACAGAGAAACTGAATATAGAATGAGAGAATAGAATAATGTGTTAGACATTATTCGATGCCCTCCGGTTATATGTGTTTATATATACTTTTTTAGCTTGACCCTATTATCTCGAGCAGGGTAGACAGTAGTTAACAAATTTGATATAAAGTTAGGTAAAAGAAAAGTTTGAATAAATTAAGTATTAAGTAAATTTTATTAATTTAATTAATTTATTAATACTGTTATTGCTGTTTTTGGCAATTGACATTGTAACTGGGTGGAGGTGAGGAAGTTGAAAATAGCTTGCTTGCCTGCTTTATATATATATATATATATATATATATATATATATATATATATATATATATATATATATATATATATATATATACACTAAAGTACGTGCGTGCATCAAGTATAAATATTATATATATTATATGGATTACATTATTCATTTCACCAATTAAATTTTTATGCTATCCAAAGAGCTTTTAATAGAAAAAGTATGACTATTACACTTCTATTGTTTTACTTTTTGTTCGTTAACTAAAATTAACGTGCCAAGTGCGATAAAATAATTAAAAAAACGTAAAGCTTTCTCTTTGTATCTAAAGATCCATTATTAGATGTATATATATATATATATATATATATATATATAATATATATATATATATATATATATATATATATATATATATATATTTATATATATATATATATATATATATATATATATTACGTTTAGCATAACACAAAGATGTTTTTGGAAAACATTTATTAAAGTTTAAGCTAAAACCCGCGCTTGTTGGGAATCGTCCAAGAGTCATCAATAATCGCTTACTAAGCTGGCTGGCAAGGTAATTCGTGAAAAATAAAATTTTGAAAAACAAGAGTAATATAAAATAAGTTATATAAATAATATTAAAATATCTTAAAAAAATAAACACTATTCAATATTTCAAATAGATTGTTCTAAATTAAAAAAAAATGTAATACAACAGTATTTGTTTGTCGGATTATTTACAGCATAAATAGTTAGCTATAGTTAGCTAGTTCTATTAAACGCCTTAGTTATACAAAGTCAAATTCAAGTACTTTTTACTCAAAATAAAAATTTACATGCTTCATTTGTGAACCTTAAATAATTTACCACCAATTCAGTAAAGTTAATGCCTGAGACTTGAGAATAACCGGCGCAAGGAATTCAGCTGGACTTTCTTTTTAAATGCCAAAAATTAATAAATTAATAACGTTTATTATACCTTTGAAATAGACTGGAACGAAAGATTTGTATTATACAATAAACAAAAATCTTAAAGATATACATTTATCATTTTGAGTAACGGATGTAATGCCTGTATATCCGTTAAATCAAAGTACTTATATGTTTACGGAAGATACAAGTCGTCCCTTCGAACGTCACAATAGCGTGAGCCATTTCCAGTCATTCCCTATTTGAATTAGCTCCCTCGGTTTCCTTATCGACGGGGGTTGAATGCAAGGCACGTGGGTGCATGCGAGGGGACTTGATGAGTCATGCCGATGACAATTGATCAACCAATGCTACATTACGGACCTTTGTAAATCAAACATAAATGAGCACTTCTTTGAATACACATATATTGGCTCCTAACCAGTAGGTATTTACCTGTTTTTATGATTATATACTATTAGCGATTATTTATATACTTCAAACAACATATGAGTTTGTAATGTTAAAATAACCACTTTTTACTAAACACCTAACATTTTTTACATTTCAAATGAAATTATTTTAAACGGCTTAACCGCGTAAATTTTGGTATGCGAAAATACATTTTTGAAAACCTGACGCTTAGAACACTTTATATTAGTCCGTGGTCACAGATAGACTGAGGTAGTATTTTTACAATATAGTGTTCGAAGCGTCAGGTTTACAAAAATGCATTTTCGAACACCAAAATATGCGCGATTAATCCGTTTAAAATAATTTTACTTAAAATGTGTAAAAATCGCGAAAACCAAAGATCTCAACATTTTTACAATTTTTCTCTGTCTATCTATCTGTTCGTTCCGGTAGTCTCTAGAACGGCTGGAGCGACTTTGACGGGCCATGCACTGGTGTAATAAAGAGAAATTTATGCAACTTTTTTATAAATATAAAATAATAATCCTTAGTTTTTAAAGTCCACGCGCATAAAGTGACGGGCACAGCTCGTATCAAATAAAACTTATATGACACAACTACCTATATTCATTAAAAGACCATAATCAATGTTTAATAGTAAAACTATGATCCGCTCTGTTCGTTTGGTGAAATCTATAGAAGCAAGTTACAATAGGAGTTTTACCTCAGTTGAAGTTGAAGTATTTTATTAAAAGCATTTCTTTCCAAAATTCCTTTCTTTTTTCTTCCATTTTTTACCTGTATTATATTATTTTCTTTATTTCGTAGATTTTTGAAATCACCACCACTCTGAGTATAAAATTTAATTTATTTTAATTTGAAAGACAAAAGCTATTGGTACAATTTTGATAAAATAATATTATGATAAAAGTTACTTAAATAAAAAAAATATCAAAATTTCCTTTGTTGTTAAAATAATTAAATAAAAAAAACGTCGATAGAAGTCCAATTTAAATATCCTTTTTTAGGAAAATTCATGAAAATTAACAAATAAATATATAAAAAATAATGATATTATTTATGTAAATAATTAACAGGGGAGTAATTTGTTTTAAACAAAACAACCAAATTAATTAGGAGTGTCTACTTTACTGACCAAAGGTTTTTCTAATATTTATTATTTTTAAAGTGTTATTCCACACTTAGGATAAGAGAACATTTTTGAAAAAACTATAAATTTGAACGCAGCAGGTTTCGAACCCGCACCTCGTGGACACCGTTAAATCAAAATAGTATAGGGAATTTATCATATATGTTATCGAAGTATTGTTGGGTGGTTGTGAGCCACAGCCATAGTCATAAGATGGTTGATAGTAGGAGAATCTAAACAAGAGTACTTCTTTAAGCACATGTATTTGTTAATTTGTTACTTTATAATATAATTATAACGAGTGCATATATTTTATATTTTTAATCCAATGAAGTAAAGGCAGTGGGCGGGCGCAACGGCCTCGTGCCCAGTATTACATTATGCAAACTGTATGCAAACGTCTAATGGGGATGCGGCACGCAAGATCCTTAGAGCTTAATTTTTTAACATTATAATGATAGAGGTTGAAACGTAATTTAATTAAGTGCCTCAGTTAATATATTATATTTTTTATTTAGTTTCATTTATATTCTTTGTCTTTCTTTAAATAAATCTAACTGTATTATATGTTTTTATATGTTATATAAAAAATATACATCTAGTAGCCGGTCGTAGCTTAGCGTGTGACTGTAAGCGCGACTGATTGTGGGTCCGATTTCCACTTGGGGGAATGATTATGTTTATATTATTTTCATTTCCTCCTCTGGTAAGACAAAACGCGGTATTGAGTTCCGCTTCTTAACAGCCAATGTCTCGGATTCGGCAGACAGTGAAGTACAAGAGTGTCTTGATATTAAGTACTTTCTGTCTACCCTGCTAGGGTAGACAGAAAGTGCTTAATGTCAAGCGATAAAAGTATATAGTTAAAAAAACAATTCACAGCATGAGACCGCGTAAAATCACACAAGGTAACTTTAACACCACTTTACACAAAAGTATATGTAATATTTATTTTACTAATACGTGTTTCCAATGCATTATTATAATTACAAAATATTGACTTCTCTGTTTTCCATCTCCATAGTAAGTCAAATTTTATACTCTAAACAACGTAAACATAATTATCGTAGAAAGGGGTCAAAGTTTTTCCTTCACATATTAATATAATAATGAAACTTAAGTTTTAATATGCTTAGTTCATATTTAACTTAGCTCAATTTGTATATATATATATATATATATATATATATATATATATATATATATATATATATATATATATATATATATATATATATATATGTTAAAAAGGAATCGTGTCAGAACGACGCCTGACCACGCTCAGTATATCGGCCTACGCAAATAATTATTAAGACAATAATTGATGCTCAAATTAATAATTTAATTAAAAACTAGGGTTGAGGTTCTCGATTCTTGTAATCCCTGAAATTTTGTTAACGGCACGCGGTGGAAGGAAAATTCGTACTTTTGAAGGAGCATTTTTGTTGCGAACTTGGTGTAAAATAAGCAATTATTTAAATGTTTACTAAACTTACTTCAGTTGTTATATTCTCGAATTTTACCCACTTATATTATTATAATTGTATCAAAATTTTGTCGTTTCGTATTAATCTAGTAAGATTTTAGAAATAAAGGACGATAGGCTAAATGAAATATTTTTATTGCTTATTAAACTAAACTATATACTTTACGAAGAGAACACTAAATTAACGATAAGGTCACCTCTGCATTCTTCATTGAATGCTTTTGTTAACTTTTGTTCCTCTACATTGTTGATTGTTATTTTTAATAACTAATTTTATGTATTTACATAAATATCGAGGCCATTGTGGCGCAGTGGGATAGCGTCAGACTGTAGGCGCGATCATTTGTAGGTTCGATCCCCAATCGGGGCAGTGATTATATTTGAAGATTATTTTAACTTCCTTGCTCTGGTGAGACAAAGTGCGGCGTTGAGTTCCACCACTCAATGCGCAATGTCTTGAATTCGGTGGATAGCGAAGTTCAGAATGTCTTGACACTACTTGGTACTTTCTGTCTACCCTGCTATGCGGGATAAAAGCGTAATGCTAAAAAATATTAAACAAGTCAATGTGGTTAAACTCATTGAGGGCAATAAGTTATCTCGCAACAGGTATATACGTGCAAGAAAAGAAAAGACACCGTGGTAGTGCAGCGTGGCGGCGGTACTGGTCTCGCGATGGTTACGAGTACTATCCGCTGCTGACAGAAATATTGTATTTAAAGAATATTTTATTTAACTCATTTAGTTAAATATTGCTAATGTTTTCAGAGTAGCCTGTCTACTGTAAGTAAGAGTAACATATACAAACGTTAGGAATAAGAGGCAATCATGGCGCAGTGGAACGGTGACTGACCTTAAATACAATTGGTTGTGGCATCGAATGTCACTCAGGGAAATGATCTTATTTAAACTTTATTTTCATTTATCCGCTCTGGTAAGATAATGCGCGACGTTGAGTTCGCTATTTAGCATGCGCTTTCTTAGTTTCGGGAGAAAGGCAGTCAAAGGAGTAAATTGACAGTAGGTTGTATAATTACTCTACTCTGCGGGATAAAGCGTGAAGCTGCTAATGTTAGGTTTAAATAAAATTAATAAGGAATAAACAAAGACGATATATCATGTAGATCACATGGTTATATTTATTATTTTGAGCTACTTTACTCATTATTTACATATTCATAATTACATACTTTTAATAATATTTCATAACAATAAGCAACAATTTCAACGGAGTACCTTAAACATTTCCTTTTATAACACTCAAAGCATGATTCCATTTTTGACTTTTCTCTCTTTCAATAACGTAAATTCTCAAAATTATTCTATTATAGCGTAGGTAATAATTTCGTGTATATTATTATGATTTTTTTAAATATTTTTTTTTTATAGAATAAATAAATAATCCAGTAATATTTTTGATATTATTCAAATAAATTTAAATTATTGATAAAGTGACATAAATATTTCATTATAAGTTATCCTATCACTCGTTACATCGGATATGTTTTTGGTTATCTGTGTAAAATCTGCGTCGAATATATCATTTTAAAATATTGATATTGTTATATATGTATATGTGTAAACAGTTATAATTTTGTTTAAGAAAGCAAACAATAACGATGTTTGTGTTTTCTAATCCACAGGAAGGCATACATATTAAACTTGCCTCAAGTCAAACACAAGTAATTAATTTTTGTTTTTTTTTATAGAGAATCTTAAAGTTTAAATAAATATTATTAAATTATCGTGTTTTAACTACTGTCGTTACTATGTACAGTTCGACTATATATATACAACATTTTCAAAAAGATTTCATTTGAAATAAACTAGAAAAACTAAGTGTTTGCGTAAAGTTTAACGTTTGATAATAGTAGATTTCAAGATAGTACATATAAATTTAATACAACATAAATCTATAATAGTCTGATACAGTTACTTTTAATTGTAATTTTCATACTATACACAACTAGTTTTACCCTAGAACGGTTAAACCGCAAATTGACTGCATTTTGAAACTACTTTTACAATATGTTAAATCCACATATTCATAGTGATATTATGGCTATTCTGCCATATCCAGAAGTTAGATACATCCTTATGAGTTAAAAATAATTAGGTCATCCTATTAGAGCACATTTCTAAACTCTCAATTAGAGATTTATCAAAATATCCCTGTAGAGTCGTTTTAAATTTAAATAAGTTGTAATCGCATGCTTATTTGTCCTTTATACTCTAAATTAACTGTATGTATTCATTCATTAAAAACAGTTTTGCATATAACGTGTTTATTTCATCCTAATGGCTGAAATACGCTTTTAGTTAAACTTTGCTAACACTACTTTAATAAGCAGCTTTCTTATTGTTTTGTGATATATTATCTTATTCTTAGATACAATATGTTGTATATTTATTATATCTGACTAGGGTTATTAATGGCTTGCTAGTTTGAATGTAGCTTAATGATTATGTACGACATGATATACCTACATATAACAATACGAATTCACCACAAGAACTTGTGTACAAGATTAGTTCTTTCACATTAATTTTGTAGAGTATTAAAGAATATTATATTTAAGTTTTTATCTACTTTTACGCAACTATTATTCATGTTATATTATAATTTTAAAATTCACGCTGAGATGTAGAGCTGATAATAACTTTCGGTGTCTTTGCCTCTGCGCTCTTGTGCGGAACTAATATGCTTTCGAGTTTAAAAAATTACTTCGTATGCATTTTTTTTCGTAAATATTCTATATAAATTATTTGAATGGTTTTAAGTAAGAAACAAAATTGATGAAAGTGTAATATAAGCGTTTTAAAATACTTATGAATATATAAAATTTCGAATTACATATTTGAACTTATATAAGGTTACCCTTCAATTATAAAATAGGTAATAATCATTTTAAGCGACTTTTAGCAGAAATTCTCTTCTCTTCAGATTTTAAATAGCAACTAGTGTACTTAAACACTTTTTACTGTCATAATATGCATTATTATAAGCATTTTGATTGGTAAAAATATTTTGGTAAATCTGTTTTTCTTTGGAACAATGAGATAAGGTTACATTTAATTTATTATTCTATTATATTATATATTTATCGACCTAAAATTGAAAATACGTTTTATATGAATTTAAATCTCATATCAATTTTAACTGGCCAAGTATATCACATTATAAGAATTGAATTTAAATAGGAAAAAAGACCAAATGCTCATATAAGCTGCAATATAAATCCACATATTTGATTATATTATAGTTACAGATATATTCATAAACATACACATGTATACTTAAGGACTTATTGAAATGCATCTGTCATTTGTGCACTTAACCATATTACCATTTCATCCCAAACTTAGTTTTATCAATACATATAATACAATACAATGGAATGTGTAATCATTCTTATATCACTAATAGTCTAGAAGGCAGCTGCAGAGCTATTATGGAAAGGAGTACAAGTGAATTGAACGCTGACTGATAATGACCAGAACCGGCAGCCTGCACACGGTCTGCCCGCGACGTGCCTTCCAGTAGCTCTCGTGATCGAGCATATCCCTTCAGTCTCTCTCCTTGTACACTTTCTTCGTTGCTCCTCCAGTAAACAGTCGCAATTGTTGCAAGACACTGAAGAAGACAAAATATTGAGGGAACTATTTGACGATATCATAATGATGCAGCTAGAAAATATGTTTTTTAATACACAAACAGTAATGTAGATTCTAATAGTCCTGGTTTGGTAAACAAAGTCAATTGTTTGTATTCTTCTAACAAGCAACGTCACTAATATTATAGTAAAGGCGGAAAATAACTAATAGAACAAGTTACTTCTCTTTGCCTCCCCCAAGCCTTTTTTATATGCGCAATACAGATAGCTATATGAATATTATAATCAGCAAGCAGACCAAAATAATAAAGTACCACAAAAAAGAACTGGAACGAGGGAAAACATTTTTGATATAGATATATATTTTAATAAGACTTAAATAAAACCTATCTTACTTTTAGTTTTAGGTCTCCCTTTTTGAAATGTTTTGGTTTTACTTTAAAATCTAAACCAAGACTGGTAGTCTCTAGCCCGTCGTCATGTTGATAATGTTCCGGTGTAAGTACTGCAGCGGAAGGAGCTGGTTCCCCATTTATGTACCACGTCAGCCGTGTAGCAGGACGCGATCGTCCAGATGTACAATTCACTTGAACTCGGTCTCCTATTTGATAACGAAGGCGAGATCCACTTATGATGGGACCACTTGCTGGCAAAGCTGAAAGAAAATATAATTTAGTTTACTGCTGTAAAATAATATATACAGCCATTTTTAATAAAAAAATATTTTAATATGTGTATTTTTTTGACTTAGGTAAGTATATAAAATTTTACGTTAAAATTTGATAATGAAATATATTATTTTATTTCTACTCAACGTAATAAAAAAACTCCTTTTAATTATTTAGTACATTATAACAGACGTACCAACTATAATCATATCAGCATGATCAGAAACAGTTGGAAAGAGAGGTCTTTCTCCAGACACTTCACAGCGATATCGTCCGCCTGTCTCAAGCACGGCTGGCGAGAGTGTCACATTAGAACCATTGGGGCTTGATTGCTGAAACAAAAGCGATTTTGTAACCTCATTCTGATAATATTTTTATAATACTAAAAGTTGACGATTAGCAAATTCATGTTCAACACACGAAATAAAATAAATATACGTCTATTGAGTCCCGTCGTGGCGCAGTGGGGCAGCGTCTTACTGTAAACGGGATCGGTTGTGAGTTCGATTCGATTATGTTCAGTGATTATATTAAAATTATTTTCTCTTCTTCGTGCTGTTAACACAAAGTGCGGCGTTAAGTTCCACGTTTAAGACGCAATGTCTCGACACTAGATATTTCTTGTCTACCCTGCTATGCGAGATATCCGTGAGGTTAAAAAACAAAATAAGTATGAATAAATAAATAATTTTATTTAAGGACCTATAATAATTGAAATTGATGGTTTCTAAAGCAGATATAAAGCAAAGTTGTTAAGGTTAAGGTATCTGTCAGGGCTCATAAATTTTAAGGTCGTCTCAGTACTCGTTGCTCCCCCGCCGTGACGCTGAAAGGCCAAGTAGGCCCACAGCAACGTATAACTCAAAAGTTTCGACGTCTGGTTCTAATATATTCTTTGGAAAATATATTACTGAATATTATATGTAACAATCATCAACTAAAATATTAAATTACTTTTGATGTATATTTGATTATGCGTTACGTATTTAACATTTAATTTAGCTAGCGTAAATATACATATATTAGGTAACATATCAAACAAATATTTTAGTGATTTATAATAATTAACATGGACTTTTCCAGTGAAATATTTGTAACATATTGATGGTATGTACGCTTAAATAGGTGTATCAAGTCTTTTGTAACTTGCTGCTCCTCTAGGTTCTTACTTTCATTGAAAAGTTAATATTTATGTTCATTAAATTATAACTAAATATAATTAAAATTCAAAGTTAACTTAAGTAATTGGAACTTGATTTCGTTAATGTAATTTTAACTTGTTTATATACACTTTATTCCAGAAAGATATTGCCTTAAGCTTTTGCATGAAACAACAGTTTACATGAAACCAACTGCGCATAAAATACGCTCTGCAGTTATTAAATTGTGGGAGATTGTTCGCAGCTGACGCATTTTATTAACGAAGATATCTGTTCGTTCTCGTGACTTTAAAAACACGTTATAAATGAAATTCGTTTTCGCATATAAATATAATATTACTCGAACTTTCATCTGTTCCTTTCATGTTGCCATTATTTTCATATATACCTATATATGTTTTCATGTGTATATTAAATAAATAATTGTGTTGATTTCCATCATCTAAATCAATTATGTTTCTAGGCAATAAAAAATAATAAGATAAATATAAAATTAAAATCATTATTTTGCTATTACCTGAAGTAAAATATTTGATGTCATTTTATTCAAAATTATGCTAGTGAAGGGTTTTAAATTTAGTATAGGCAATTAGTAATAACTAAAGAAATATCAATTCCAGCTTCTAGAAAACTTGCTCTATGATTGAAAAACTCAACAGCCATTCTTTTAATATAAATTTGTTGAAACATCTTTATAATAATAACTATCTTGGAAAGTATAAAAAATTGTACTCAAGACTAATATAGACTGGCTACTCTTGTTTTTACATACAATAAAATGATACTTTATAATTTATATTTTTATTGTATTATAATGTAATCCTTTTCATTTTAACACTAAATTGTCTAAATTATAATTATAATTAGTAGAACAAAATATTTTGTATTTTTAAAAATACCTATCTAAATGGCGACCAAATCTGAATCTGAATCTAAATAACAAATACTTTAACAATACCGAAATTTTACTCATTAACTTGACATTTTTACATATCAAACAATAGATACGCGGTCCAGATACACTCGCGTAATACTGTAAGTACACGCAATTTATTTGTTTAAAATAGTTTCACTTAAAACTTCATTCAAATAAATAAAATGAACACGACGCTTGGGTGTCTAAGTACCACTATAGAGAATGTTTCTATTTAAAATAAAAATGTTTTTTCGATCTGCTTAAACAAAGTGGGGCTTTCAGCCTTTGGGTTGTATCTTCTAAAGCGTATTTTTATTCCGTGAGCGGAATTTGCGGAACGGATTGATTTCATACTGAGAAATATGAGATGTGAGCAAGGACGGATAAAGTTATGTTTATATTTATTATGTCTTTTACATTTCCCTTAAATAATATAACAATTAATTATGTTTGTATACAAAGTCTTTTATATTTCCCTGAAATAATAAAATATATCTATCTTATAAACAATTAGTTATATTTATATACAGTGTTTTGTATTTCCCTGAAATAATATAATATATCTATTAAAAACAATTAATTATATTTATATACAAAGAAAAATTGTTGAAACTGCTACTCTTTCGTACGAAATGTGCACAGCACAGCTAGAATTTGTAGGGAGGCGGAGATGGTCAATATATTTTTTAATAATACACTAGGATTATATTAATTTAATTAAATTTATTCAACGCTGTCTGACAGCGTCTGACTGCAAACGCATCAGTTGTGGGTTCGATCCCCACTGGGGGGAGTGAATATATTTAAATTATTTTCATTTTCTCGCTCTGGTAAAAGACAAAGTGCGGCGTTGAATTCCACCACTCAGCACGCAATCTCTCGAATTCGGTGGAAAGCGAAATTCCGAACTTCGTGTCTTGATACTAGGTACTTTTTGTCTACTCTGCTATGCGGGATAAGACGTGTGCAATAATATATTCTTATATACATGCCCATATATTTGACACATTCTTTTGCGTTTATTATTAGGGGAAAAGAGTAAAGTGACAAAAGAGCAAAATGAAATTATCACGAGCTCTGTAAAGTAATTTGTGTCATTTTGCTAAAAATAACATGTATTTGTAATATTACATAATTTAAATTTATCTTCTATGAAAATCATACTTTGATATTCCTATATTAATTCATATGTTAATTAAGTTTTATGTCATGATATCTAATCTATATTTATAAATCCTAACGACATATGCTTCATATGCAAATTAGTTTTATTTTATTACTTCGTAAAATAATAAATAATATCGAGATAACAGAACATAAAAGTTGTATTTGACGGGTGGTTGAATACTTGTTTCTTCACGCTTTATGATAGATAGGAAGTGCCTAGTGTCAAAACACTTCAAACTCCGCTTTCCATTGAATTCGAGACATTGTGTATTGTCTCAACGCTGCTCTTTCTCATACCAGAGCGAGGAAATGGCAATATTTAAATATAAACCCCCGAGTGGGAATCGAACCCACTACAGATCGCGTCTACAATTAGATGCTGCCATACTACGCCACAACTGACATTAATACTCGTTTTTTTTTTCATGAAGTATATGTTTTTGATATAAATTAATGAATAATGATTAAAATTGTTAAAGTTTAATATTAATGAATAATGATTAATTGTTAAATCTAAAATATATTATTTTCTTTACTTGCTGTTAGCTGTTACAAAGACAAGCTCGATAAGTTTTTCTTAAAAGTAATCGTAAAAAAGGATATTTTATTAGCTTGGTCTGTGTCCATTTACCTATATCCCATTTCTTTTCATGTCGAAAAACCTATGAAAACATAATATTTTCATAACAGGAACCTGATCCCAATGATCATTACCTCTCAGAATGAGTTTTAAGAACGTTCCTTAATAAATTTTTTTTCAAAAGTAATTTTAAAAGTAAGTAATTTGTATCTATGTTATAAAAACAAATTACTTATAATATGAGATACAATAAAGATTCAATAAAGAATAGAAATGTGTATATAATAAATCAATGAAGTATTGAGGTTAAATATATATATAATACAACAACACTAAGCTGTACGTTTCTATTATGGGCAATTTACCAGAATATAAGCAAACTTTGAGTATTTGTACAGTATAAGTATTTATTATTTATAGACGACGTATCAAACTCACTGTGGTTGATGAAAACCAAACAAAGAGTAGATTGTAAAAAATAGCTAAAATCAAAGAATCTTAATAAATAGTAGCGATTTTGATATTTACAAAGTATATTAGAACTCTATTTCCAATATAACACACTGAGTTAAAATGTCTATTTATTTAAAAAGTAATTTAAAACGGTACGTAAGCACTAACTCAGGAAAGAGGCCATAATATTTTTCGGTAAATATTGTTGAGCCAGATAGAGAGATTTTTGTGTACATTGAAGTTGGCAAGTGTTAAACGCAGCAACTAATTGTCGGAAAGTCAGAGTAGCCTTCCATGTGAGAGTTTGTTTACGCGCCTGCCTCTTCACGGCGTAATATCCGCTAGTTGTGCGGGAAGTAGTGCCGAGACCTAAGTAAACGACTTGACTCACTAACCGATTAATTTAATTATACAGCTTCCGAGGGTTCTTCATTATTTACCTATTTGTATTAGAAATTTAGTTGAATGCTAACTTTAAAATTGCTATGCTAGGCAAGTATATATTTAAAATAAATTTTATAATAAAGATTAAAGACTAACGATTTAAAATTATTTGCCCCGCTTAGACTAAAGCGACACCTACCTCAACATCAACTCCTGGCAGTAAAAATTTCCGTCGTGGCTCTACATCCCTTGGAACATGTCTGAAAAATTCTTTTCCGTCTTTGTACCATTTAACTGAATAGAGGACATCACTGGGTCCAAGTTGCCACCGACATGACATCGACGGCCGAGTACCAAGAGGCACATGTGCGGGCACCCTCAGTTCGAGTAGTTCCAGGCTCGTAACCGTATATTCTGAAACAATATAAAATAATTACCACACAACCTGCTGGAAAGCATTTCATAATAATTTAAGCATATTACTGCAAATTGGAAATTTTATAAAATACACCAAGCTTATATTTAATATAACGCACTTTTACATTTTATAACGATTTTTATATTTTATAACGAATAATGAATTTAAGTTGGGAAACATCATTGTATATAATTTCTGATCAATTTCGAACGTTACTGAACAAAGTTGACTTAGCCAGGGGACTGACCCGGCCTGTATGAAACAAAGCGCATCGAAAATTGTAACCAAGCGTACAATTTCTCAACATCGATGCATATATTCACTTTGCCTCCGGGGAAATAGCGCAAAAGTATACAATTAAACATATATGGAATTCGTTTAAAGCATTTCACATCTGCATTTCATACTATTTATTTAAGTATTTGGTACACTCTCATTTTTATTTGGCTGGAGGTAGCATGTTATGAAGGCAAAAATCCATTAAACGCCACGTCAAATAATTTCCCATGTGACGCTCGCTCGCGGCCCGTAAAAGAGGCACTATTGCCCCCGCCCAGCGGTGGATAATATTACTTTACGACCCGCGGGCCAGAGCGCAAATGTAAGTAAATTGGCGAATAAAGACAACAAGCTCGCGAGTTTGGCGACACCAATATCGTCCATATATACCGTACAGTATGTGCCGTAAATAATGCAGACATCGCAAAGTAAATTGGTATATTTCTTAAACAATAAAATATACTTTATATTTTATCGAAATCGGTTTCATTTTTGCCTAAACAATTCCGCGTTTTGAATCGTAAGTAATTTCAGTTTTCATTTTTCTTCAATCCCTTAAACTATACTTCCCTCCCACGCTCGCGCGCTGCGGAAAAGAGAAAAGGCAAATTGAATACCGATTTAAAATTACTTACTATTATAAAATGTGAATCCTATTTTCATTTTCCAGTTTCTGTTCGAAATATTCTTTTACGGTACTACTTAGTAATAAACGTTCTTTTATAACAATTAGTCGTGGTTGTTATTTTTTGATTTTTTTGTTTTTTTCTATGTTATGTCATGTAGGTACGTAAGTACATATATATTTTTTAAAATACAATAGTTTTTTCCTCTTACGGGACGCTACCCAGCTGCGGAGAGGAATTGTATTGGTAAAATACGAGAGAAATTGTATTCTACCAATACAATTCCTCTCCGCTGTTGGGTAGCGTCCCGTAAGAGGGGGGTATCCCAATAATTTGGTGATAGGGGGTTAGTCGTTCGACTGGCTTGCGACCACTTTCATGACAAAAAACGATCCGACAAATATCTGATGTTGTGTTCCGGTTCGATGTCATTTAAGCCAGCTTTCCCTGCTCCCTCATCTCCTTTCTCTCTACACCTTTCACTTCCATTCCCAGGGCGGCAACTCAAACGTTGCACATGTCCATGGATGAAGGTGACCACTTACCATCAGATGGTCCTTTTGCTCGTTTGCCTCTTTTTTCCCATAAAAAAAGATTTTTTTCAAAATACACTTAATAATTACAACTAATGCATAACACACAGAATATTGTTGTTATAAAAATGTTGATATTTATAAATTCTTGTAAAGACCTCTCAGGTATACATAGAATATCGTCAAAATATTTCAAATTCTGGACAGAAACACAAAATTCTATCGACTTATCCAATTTATAAGCATAAAGCTGTGTAAATTGTCAAATAAATAGTTCGTTCGTTTAGTAACGCTTCCTCCCCTCTCGGTGTCGCTGTAAAGACCAGACCAACATGTCAACATTCTTAAATAGTATAAAAGTAACACTTTCAGAATACTTAAGACTTAATATAAAAACATATTCTATAAATTATTAAATGAATCAAAGAAATTAAACAAAATATTGCAATAAAACGAAATGCAGCTCTGTATAACAAACAAAAAATGTTGTTAGATTCTGAGGCGTTGTTAACTTAGATGTCTGCACCGAGGCGGCTCTGAAAGACGCCTCGACAACGCGAGATAGTGCACGTCGCGACGGATACTCATACTTCAAGTACATCGCGTTTTACTGATAAATACAACACTGATCTTTAACACTATACACATAGGGAATGAAATTTCGGCTAGTAGCTGAAACGCTATAAAAGACGACGTACTCCACTTTGACGTTAATTGGTTTTAACTTTAGCATATATAAAATGTATCTTACTATATATTATATTATTTATATTTCGAGTATCAGATTGGATTTAATGAAAGAACATTGCAATTTAAACATTTAAAAGCTTTATAATATCATAAAATTTAAGCTATAATGTTTATAAAAACATGATTGGCCTATTTTTGTATATTTTAAGATTAAAAGCCTTTAAAGTACATTTATGTCGTTAAATAATTAATTCAATGAAAAGAGAAATAGCGAACCACGTTAAAATGAGGTTTACAAGTGTTCAATATTGTAACTGAGTACTTCGGCATTTCATTTATTCTGGCCTTATAAAATAATGCTATAATTACAGTTACAGGTCTGAAGTAAAATATGTATATGCTTTTCGTTAATTAACGACACTTGATTTCGATGCAATTTCATAAATATTTTATATTACATGAAATTTCTTTAATAACAATCTATATAATTCATATATTAATATTAAATCGCCATACTATATGATGTAATTCTTAATAGACTTGCCATTATTTCACGCCAAACTATATTTTTTTATAATTTGTCATATCAAATCAATGACCGGCTATAAAAATATACAAAGTTCTTAATAAACAGACACACGATACATACATACATTTATAAATATAATATTATTGTGGGTTCGATCCCCACTCGAGGGAGTGATTATATTTAAATTATTTTTGCTTCCTCGCTCTGGTAAAGACAAAGAGCGGGGATGAGTTGCACCACTCAACACGCAATGTCTCGAATTCGGTGGAAAGTGAAGTACGGAGTGTGTTGGCACTAGGTACTAGGATAAAAGCGTGAAGTAAAAAAAAATCACGTTATTTTTATATTATTTAATGTAATTCTACTAAAAATAATCTTAACCAAAATTAACTTAAAGGAAATGAGAAAGTGTCTGTGGGATATCATCCAAGAGTTTTGTTCAATTACTAGCACCATATCCCATTTTGCCTATAAGAGGAAAATAATTAGATTTTTTGTTAAAAACCTTATAATAAAATTATTATCACAATTGTTCCCATCTATATAGAAATATTATGTTTGGGCTAGCGGCTTTAAAACAAAATATTAAATAACATTAGCATATTATGTAATTTCTATGTAAATTACAAATTGCTTTGAGATGAGCTCAAAATAACTAAAAATTATATTAATATTTATTATATATTGACTGGGATTAAAGTGTGGATAAACAGCTTCAAAGATTAATATAAAATAACCGAACAAGTGGAATGGAAATGGAAATTTGTTTGCGCAATTTTATCTTAGGTTTTTAGTCAAACAACACAACACTTATAACATTGAGGGTTTACAAACTTATTACTAAAAACAATTCAAAAGAATATTAAGTTTACAATACAATACGATAATTAAATTTTGAATGTTTACTTGTTTGATAGAGATACTAAACAAGGTAAGGTAAAGTAAGGTCAGGTAGGTTTACTGTTGTCCTGTTTAAACAAGAACATGGAACTGAACTCAACGCCGTATTTCGCGTATTAAGGTTCGGTTGCACGATTATATTTATTTTGTTTACAACATTCTTATTCAATTACATTATTTAATACGCGGCGTTGGTTGGGCCAATGTCTCGAATTCGGACTGTAAGTAGAGAACGAAGCACTGAATTCTCTTTATCTAACCGGCTATGTACGATTAAGAGTAAAAAATTGTGGTAGTCATTATTAACTACTTAGACTGTTACATTGTTTTTTCATCAATCAGATAAATATTCGATTTTTGTATGCATGATACGAAAACGGCATCAGGTGTAAGAGCGTTAGAGTCATATCGCTTGTAATGTATTGTTTCCAATATGTAGGAGCTATCAAAAGCCCAAGAGCGTCATGCACGCTCCACACATTTCTTTATTTATTTCAAAACATACTCGTATACATATATATAATTCACCGTGGTTTATTAGTTCGCCGTGACCGTTCAGCCAAAACTTAAATTGGTCACGAATAGCTCGAAATTGCAAGCTATTTGAACAAATATCCGCTTTCAAAGTTATAGTTGCTTTGAATAAAGGCATTTATTATTAAAATCAAGTATTTTCTGTGATTTCATGTGTAATATTCAAAATTATTTCGAAAAAAACTATTAAATTGTTTAAATTAAACATATATTTATACTATATTCGTTATAATAACAATAACAATAATTTACTGCACACAAAATTTGAAGTTATGTATATAAAAGTTATGTTTATATAAATGTTTGTATAAATGTATGGTGGCGGTACATGGTGTCATACTAATACTATATTGAAAAATAACATATTTTATCGTTTTAAAGCATATTCCATGTTATTGTAGATTACCTATCGTTAATCATCTCGGCCAAGGCCATTTATCTAACCAACCTAATAAATTCAATGCTTCTATGTAAAATAACCAAAATCATAAATAAACTTGGAAGATGTAATAATAATTGTAATGAAAGAAAGAAAAAGGAGATTAATGACGTCGAGTTCGTATGTTTAACCAATAAAATGATTAAAATTAAAACATTCCGAGAACCTGAGATGAGGACAAATTAAATGCTACACGCAACAACTATCTCACTGTACTTTTAACATGTGATTAAAGCTTGTAACTCTGATGCTATAGTACTTAGTTGAAAACTAATACGACACCACTTAGAAAGTTTAACTGACACAAATTAAAACAATTGTATATTTTAATAATTCAAAATATACATAAGAAAATATGTGTCTGACTGTTAACACGATTTTCATTTCTCTTTCACTTTTTGGTATAAATTAGCACAGCTTTGAGTTTCGCCGCTAAACACGTTATGATTCGATTTTGAACGCAAAATGGAGAACACAGTATCTTGACACTAGGTTCTCTTCTTCTTCTCTTTATTTATAGCGCTCCGAGCGTACCAGCAACGTCTCTTTGACTACATAACTAAACGAGAAAGAGTGAGATGTTGTTCGTTTCATTTTTGCAGAATATGCTAATCCGAAAAACATGTAGATCAAACTGATAGAAATTATTAAATGATTTATTTTTCTATCTTCACATATTTATCCCGCATAGCAGTGTAAGCATGTTATAGGCAGGTGTAGACAAATGTAAAGGCACTCTGTACTCAGCTTCCCGCAGAATTAGAGACATTGTGTATTGAACGGTGGAACTTAACGCCTCAAATGAATCAAGAATGTTAATTAAGCATTTTATTAAATATAGTATAAAATAAGTATTTAAATATAATAACAGATGGGTTTTGTAGTAAATTAAAAGAATGTGTATAAGTCTGTGATATTTATAACTAAATAATAACTGCTGGTATGGGAACTGATGACGCGTTTGTATGATCAAGGTCCTCTCAAGCGAATTCATTAGAGTGAAAGGCATAACATCATGATTTTTTTGGTGAAACGAAATTCCATATTTCTTTCCACGTTCTCCAAAGCTCCCCACCCACCGATCTGCAGCGAACAGTCTTCTAACATGATAATATTCCCTGATGCGTTTTACTAATTATCATTTGAAAAAAAATTAAATAAAAAGAATAATAAATCAAATAAAAAGTAGTAGAAGTGGATTAATGATGTCATGAAAATATAATGTCTTGACACTAGGTCATAAATGCACAAAAAAGCGTAAAGCTGTTTTGTTACAATAATATTAAAATAGCAAAATTGCGTAGTAAGTTATTAAACGATAAATATCGATATTAATAACTAAAACTCTAGAAATATATGTCTTAAAGTACAATTTAGAATAAAAAAATAATATCGACATCCTTTAATACAATGTAAAATTAAATGACACATGCTATTCAGGTCACGTTACTCTTTTATTTTGCAGATTGATATTCAAACCAAACTGTTACACAAACAGTAACCAACGTGAATTTTCGTGTTTAATTTATTCATTAAATCAATCAATTATGGTCAATAACAGACAAACAGCATCCTTCTTAAAAGTGATTTAATTTAGAGCCCGTACCTCTTTGCAAATATTTCGGATAGTTAATTGAGCCACTGATGAACATACAAAAGGTACAAAAATTGAGACCTTTTAAAATTCATAACGTTGGTTTGGTCGCTACTCTCATACTGAATTGATATTTAAAATATATATTCACCTACAATAAGAACATGTTATTCTTTGTTCGTACATATACAACGAGAAAAAGAAGGAAGAAGTGGGCAATATTTTATGACGACGATGGAACGTTTAGTATATACATTTGTATATAATATTATGAAATATAGAAAGTCGTTGAGTCGAACCTCCGTAAGTTGAAAACATCCACATTCGAAAAAATGTTTTATTCCTTTCTGTTTAACACCAAAACCTTCACTACTTGAAATCTCAACACTCTGTAAGTCAAAATAATCAGTGAACCTCTATAATCCAGTTTGGTACATATTTCACCTCCATAACTGGAAAACATAAATTGGCCCTCTCCATTTCGAATCTAGTTTAAATGTCTATTTATAATAAATTAAAAATTATTTTCACCTCTGCAATGTGAATGCTAAACGTATTTGACGTCTCTAATAGAAAAAAAGAACAACAATTTTTCTTATATTATTCTAATATTTTTCCGTTCCCGTAATAATCTAGAGTAAACCTCTCTTATTGCTCATCTACACTGCTCAAGCCTTACAGGTGGTATTTTCCAACAAAACACCTTTCCGATATTTATATTTGTTACAATTATTTAATTGTAAAACAAAATAATATAACACCTAATTTCAATTTATATATAATTTTAAATAAATATATCTCCGATAAAATTAAAATGTTTTTGAAAACTTTGATAATACAATCTTAGAAAAAACACTTCTTATAAATAATACAGTGTCTGCTTAATGCCAGAAATGTGCTGGACACTTCACAAGTGACAGAAATCGCTCAAATTGATTAGCAATAGCAATATACTCAAGTTTCACATACTCTTGTCCGTAAAGATATCAATGGAAGCTTGTTTAGAACATCAACGTACATGCTTTGAATACTGTTAAGTAATTCTATACGTATGTAGGTCCCTACGTTATATGTATCGTACACATATTATGATGTAGGCATATATCACAACGTGAATAAAAGTTGCAAAATGTATTTATATAAAATATGTATCATTAATATAAACATAAAATATATTTTAAAATATACTTACGGTCATTATATTACGGTATATTATTTTTATTACTATTTTATCTGCGCTGAATTCGTGGAATGAAGAAAAAAATCGAATATTATGAGGACGGAGGAACATAAAATTTGCATAGTAACGATTTAAATTAGTAAATATATGTATTTAATTCATAAAATAAAAATTATTCATACTGCCATTGGTTTTTATAAAGTAACTTATCTGTTGCTAAGGAAACATGTATTTTATAAATATGGCCACCATTTTATTACTACTAACTACAAAACTAAAGTTTTGTAGTTACTTGATGGAAATTACTAGTTAAATTTGTGAGAGAAAGGCAAGAGATAATCTATTTATTGTCAACTCGCAATTATGAGTGTATAATCAGCGCAGCGCAGCTCGGATTCCACACTGATGTCAAAGCCAACATCGAACGAACGTTTAAATTGAAGTGCAAATTTAATAGACACATTTTATATTTTTGAATAGTTCTAGTTATTTAAAATAAAACCGAGTAATTTAAATCAGATAAACTTTATATTAAAATGTCGTATTCGAAAAATACTCAAAGAAAATTAAGCCACGTGTTTTCTAAATTCTAAAGTTCAAAATACAAAAGTAAGTAAAACTAAAATAAGCAATATTATATTACAATAAAATAAATAGCATTCAACGTGAAATCTATCGCGAGAAAATCAATTTTGCAACGATTAAAATGACCGGACCAATGTTCATGTTTGAATTTTTCTTGACTACCCTTAATTATAGTAGGGGTCTTTATATTTAATGCTGTTTACAAGCGCTTAACATTTTAATTAAACCACTTAAGTAGCGGGCACGGAAATATTGAAAAGCTCGAGAGCTTAAGAAGCTTTTGGCTATGTTTCCAAGACCCATTTCTATACAACCAGACGGTCTTCGAAGTTCCCTAGTCTTAATGTGGTGCTTATTTAGACCTACTGAATAATCAGCCTGACACTTGAAGTAAAACTTGGGGCCAACGAACCACTCTCTTTTATGTTACTTAAACAAGAATGATTGTTATTTTTATTATGTAATCCGATATTTTAAAACTTTGTTATTTAATTTAAAATGTTATACTATGGAATTTAAACATTTCAGCTTGTTTTGTTATTGGAACGGAAAAGAAGCGTACTGCAATGTTAGTTTCATTGATGTGTCTTTAGTTATTAAGTTTAAAAGTACTTTTTCGCGTCTTTTCGAATACTACGATAAGCCAGAAGGACTTAGAGACGTGTTATTCTTCCTTGCAGCAGTCGAGACATAGCGCGTAGACCCGTACGTCATCAACGCATAATACGGAATAAATCGCATCTGGAACCTTCAATGTTTACAGTAAATGCTATGCCACTTCGCCTGGATAGTCTATTTAATATCAAGAGTAATTAAAAAATATTTTTTTTCGAATTTTTTTAATATCATTATATTTTTTGCATTTAAAAAAAAAGCTTTAAAAATTTTACTCACAATATGATTACGATTTAACTCAAAACACACAACACACCGTAAGAAACACAACCAGTTACGAGTTAAAGTTTGGTGAGCAATTATAACGTTAAACAAATAATTTCTAATTCCAAACACAAACGTCGCAACCGGAGTTCTTGTGAAATTACAGTACGGTAAGTGAGTATGTCAATAAAGTTGTCGTTCATTGCTCGATAAGTGTCTCAGCGGTAAACAGGCAGTTCTGCATTTTATGTGTAATTAAAACGAGTTGCAGACAGACGGGCGCGTCACCCCTGAGAGTAGAGCAAGTGGCCATGTAATTGATAGAGGGCACGTTTTGGCGCGCAGTTTTTCAAAATACGTTAATTTTTTTTATAAAACGCTAGCAACAGTGTTTTACCAGACTACTCAAGTTATGCCTATGTTGTGTTATAGCTTAACTTGTTAGTCTTAATGTGTTCGTATGTAATGTTTTCATTTAATGTAAAAGGTGAATTTAATTAATGATTCGTTTTAAATTTATTTTCTGTACTATACCGTGTAAAAATGTGTGTATATACACTAAGTATATTTATTTAAATTCATTGGTGGCATTCTTAAAACTTTAATATCATACAACTCTAAGAATATAAAATTTTTTGCCTATCTATGTATTTGAACGTATAGGCTAATCTCTTAAGTTGCGGGTATTTACTAGCCTTAAATAAAAGGATAATCTGATGATTGAATATTTTATTTAATCCATAAATAGGTTTTAAATAAATTTTACCCACAAATTTCCCAAAATTATAAAAAAAAATACTTTCAAATTACTGAACTCAGGCAAAGGCAGAATATACCATGATTCAAACTAAATTTGTGAAATTTTTTAAATGTAAAATCAGTTAAACAATATGATTAAAGGTAATAAAAAATAATATTATAGTACAAATAATTATTATGATGACATATTGAAATATTAATTTTCAGATATTTAAAGTTTCTATAAAATTAATTACATATTGATTTTATCACTAATATAATAACTAATATAATATAATAATATCTTAGCCAACACAGTTTTTATTCTGTCAACAAATAATATATAATTATATTATTATTTTTTCTTATCAATATTAATAAAAATATATACAAATTAATAAGTCAAATAAATAAAAATTAAAAATACTAAGTGATATTCTCAAAGCAGCAACCCTGTTTGACGGCGGACGCCGCCTTTATACTTGGTAATTAATTACGGAAACAAGCCGGAATGTTCCGATGCTGATATTTATTTATTTTAAATATATTTTAACTGTTGAGAGTTTACATATACAAACTTACTCAGAGTATAAATACCTAGAGGAATATTAATATATATGTACCACGACAAAATAAATTGTTGTAATTATTTGTTGTTACATAAGAGCGTCGTCGAGTTTCGCAATTCAACACACAATGTTTCTGTTGTATGAGGAAAGTGGAGAATGGAGTGTCTAAGTCCTCTTTAACTATCATCATAAAGAATTGGTAGAAATTGTCACGTAACGATAATGTATAAGTGTGTGTGAGTGTGTGTGCGCGTGAACCAAACCTAGTGCAAACAAAAATGTTCTTTCTTCTATTATTTATTTTTCAATAGTTGAAACATAGACACGTCAACTGTATTTGTTACATAACTACCATTTGCAAGTTGTAGTTTTAAATAAGATTTTTTATTTTTGCGATCTTTAAACGTTTTAAATGAAACTATACAAATTTTTAATACTATATACCAATATTTTGAAAACAGTGAGTCAGTGACCACTAGTTCATTTAAATTAGACAATAATTCGACTTTCTTTCTAGGCAACTACTCAGTAAAGTTACGAACCACAAATTAGATTAGATTCGTATCATCGATCATATTTGATCGTCATCTTTGAATAACGGGTGCGTTTGTCTCTGTCTTCGTAACCTAACAGATGACTATCCGTTTTCCGCTCAATCTGGCATCGGAAATGTATTTATCTTCAGCGAAAGCTCTTTTGTCGGTAACATTTTTGTATCTGTAGGCTGGAGAAATCTGCGGCGTTGAGTTCGTCCGTTCAATACATCATAATTGTTTATAAACAAAATGTTTAAATATAAATTATTTAGTGACAAATCTCTTAGATTTTACGTGCAAATCGTTTTCGATCAGATTTGTCACTAAATAATTATTTATCTATATAGAGGTCAAAATAAATATGCACCTGAACCTGAATTGACTCCTGTTATTATGGCAAAATTTAAGATTACTTAATATGAGTATTCCCAATACTTTTATGTATGTATGTAATATTATTAATAAGTATTTATTCCACAATAATATGCATATGAACACAAAATGTTCAAAATAACATTTGTTGATGAGATACAGAATTTTATTGTTAAAATCCAAACATTTTTATTTTTTTTCGGTTTTAATTTTTTTTATTTATTTATTTAATTCTTTTCGGTTTAAATTTTTTTTATTTATTTATTTAATTCTATTCGGTTTTAATTTTTTTCATTTATTTATTTAATTAAATTCGGTTTTAATTTTAAGAAGATATATAGGTTATTTTTCGTTTGATTCTAGGTTCGAATCTTCCGGAGGAAATAATTCTGTTTCAATTAATTTATAATATTTTTCCTCTACACAACACACAGCACAGCGTAAGTACCACCACTCAACATGCGATGTATCGAATATGGACGAAAAATCGAAAACGGAGTGTCTTGACACTTCCCTCTGACTACTCTGCTATACGGGATAAATCTGTAGTAAAAATTGATAAATGAATACACAAACAGTTATTAAGTAAAGAGCGTTTCAGTGCTCTCTACAAAATTGGCCGATATTTTATTTAGAAGGGGAATACTACCTTTTCTTATTTCGTGATATAGTAATACCAACTAGGTAAAGCTAAATTTTCATAAAAAATGTAACTGAATGATACAGTACGCCAGAATACGCTAAGAACGATAGCAATGAAAATCGAGTGTCTACATATATCAGAGTTTGTGAGGGACCAAAATAATATTACTTACTTGGAACAACCGTAATATCCGACGCGTAATCTTTGCTTTGCTTTGTTTGCGCATACTCGTATGAGAAAAGTCGCGTTGTTATAATATAAATTTATGTCTGCATCCAACAGTTCTCTACAAATAGATAATAGAATTGTATTATTCTTTGAAAGTTATGACCTTTAATGCCTTGATTGTTATTATTTCACAAGTATCGTACACTTGTATGTAGTTTTTAAATGTTTAATTACTTAGTTGATTTTATTAGGTAGGTACATATCAGTTTCGAGCCATTGGAACAAAACAAGGATGGCACAAACAGTGTCTGCTGCTTTTTATAAGTTTGGGAACAAAATATTCAAATAATGATCTCCTCAGAATTTGACATTGGGAATAAAGAAGTATAGAAACATCATATTGAACGCTTCTACGCTTTTTTTTCGCTTCTTTTTTGTCGTGATATTTGTGTGCAATTTCAGTTTACTATTTTAATATTTATTTAGATTTACAATACAAAGACAGAGTGGTGTAACTCTCACATCCGCATATACTTTTATATAAAATCTGATTAGCACATTTATGTACTGAGGTGACTACTTAACATGTTTCAAATTATACGCAAAAGATATAAGCCGAACGTTTATCCTTTCACACACATAGATAAAGTTTAGCGCGTTTGAATGGCAATGGCTGACATTATCGTAAAAGTCGGAACTTTGCGTGGAAATAGCTCCAGCGAAACATAAGGGGCTCACATACAATTGCCAAAGTTTCTAATGTACTAGGTCATGCGTTTTCATTGTACGCGTGATAAATGTCGAACTACCTGTTCCGGTCGCTTACAATATCTATTCAATTAATACTACGCCGCTGGTGATTATTTAATATTCATTTGCTTCATTATTGTATTCTGATTCATTATTATGGGTTATAATTAGATATAATTTTATTTTATTGAATTATGTGTGAACAAATAATAAAACTTAAAATGAAGTTAACAAGCAAGAAAGAGTAATCATGAAGAAGAAAATAAACATTGAAAGTAAAGTACTTTTTTTAATAAGCATATAAACTATGAGATAATGAACAAGTGTAAGTCTAATCCTAATGTAACCATTTTCATGAAAATTATAAAGAATTTGGAGCATACTTAAAAAGGGAATTTCTTTAAAATGCTTGTAATATTTATTTTTAATTTAATGCATCCGCTTAGCTAGCTCAATCTACATTTACATATAAGCCACTCCATTTACCTAATTTAATTAGTAACAACACGTTTTGTATACATTTGCCTATTTTTTAATAATTTTTATTTCCTGCGGGAAATTTAAACTATGAAATGCGACTTTTTAACTTTTTCACTTTCAAATTACTAAAGAAATTGTGTGTCATAAAAAATACTAAAGAAATTGTGTGTAAAAAATAAATATATTTTTGACTATGGTAGTTACTTGACAGAAAGTACTTCGATTACCACCGAATTCGAGACATTGCGTGTTGATTGATGGAACTCAACACCGCACTTAGTCTTACCAGAGCAAAGAAGTGATAATAATTTAAATATAATCACTCTTCCGAGTGGGGATCAAACCCACAACCGATCACGTTACAGTCAGACGCTGTCCCACTGTGCCACGACCGGCCTCAATGGTAGTTACTTCTCAATGGTAGTTACTTCTTTATTTTATTGTCTTATTACGATTTTAGCTTCAAGTTTTTATCCCGTAGCAGGGTAGAGAGAAAGTAACTAATGTCAAGACACTTTGTACTTCGCTTTTCACACAATTCGAGACATTGCGTGTTGAGTGGTGGAACTCAACGCCGCGCTTTATCTTGCCAGAGCGAGAAAGTGCAATTAATGTTTAAATATACTGCAATTAATGTCTAAATATACCCACAACCGATCGCATCTACAGTCAGACGCTGTTACACTGCGCCACGACCGGCCTTTGTTTTATTATGGTTACCACATAATTAACATTAAAGTTTGTGAATTTTTAGTTTAGGATAAGCTTATGAAATTGTCCCAAATTCTGTTGATTATTCACATTCCTGTAAGTAAACAATATCGATTAAAATTTCATATTTTCATAAAATTGTTTAAGCATTCAATTATACTTGACTATAAACATATTTGATTTTGTAATTATTTAACTCTGTATTCTCTTAATATATTAGCAAATTAGTTATTTATTTAACTTAGATAACACACGACTAAGGTTATCATACGTAAGTGTATATCAAAATTTATTAAAGAACCTGCTTTTGGTCCGACTTAAATTTCAGCAGCATGCTAAATTTATTCAATTTACTACAACATTTTATTCATGTCGAATTTATGTATATAATGTAAAATTTTTAAATCACTAAATGTCTATATAGTTTCTACAATGTACAAAATGACTGAATTAAACAATAAACCACTACAGTAAGGCAAGATAGAGATGAAGTGCTTAATGTCAATATACTCAGAACTCCATTTTCTGTCGAATTAGAGATATTGTGTGTTAAGCGGTGGAACTTAAAGCCGCGCTTTGTCTTACCAAAGAAAGGAATGGCAATGAAAAAATTTAAATATGATAATTCCCCCTAGTGGGAATCGAACTCACGCTGTCCCTCTACACCAAGACTAGCCTCTAAAATATTTAAACTATTTTTATTGATTTATACTTCCTTCTTGTTCATATATTTGCATAAATTTTAATAGCAACAGTCATAACAGAATAATCGTTTTAATGCTTGACTTAAATGGTGAAAGCACTTCAGCACGCTTGCTGTACGCAAAGCAGATAATCTTAAATAGACAATTTTAGTTCAGCATATGGCTAAGTAGCCATAATTGTATTGAACACTGGCCAAGTATGGTTATACTCAACTTGGCTTTTATAGAAGACCAAATAAGCGCTGGTTTTATTAAAATTACGACTGACAAGCGACTAAAATCTTTGTCGAACAGTAGAAATCCCACTTAAAATTATCATATTTATCATAAATAAACAGATATTATTATATACAACGTATTTACAAAGAAAATATTTTAATAATGATGAATGACATTGCATATTGAATAATACGTTGCACTAATATATTTACTCAATTACTCACCAGAGATGTCTTTTCATTAGTTAATTTTCTAGCACCTGAAATCAGGTTGCGCAAATTTACAACTGAAAAATTTTAGACATATTACCCAACAGAATTTCATTCAGTGTCATCTTATTTTTTCTATACTTCATTTTGTTTTATTGTTATTAATAAATTGCAATTAGTTAGACATTATGTTGTAAATGTATTATATTGTACTAAACACATTCAAATTGTATTCAAGCAAGCGGACAGTTTACATTGTAGCTTAATAAAGTTTTCAGCATAAATTAAACAAGACATTCCTTAATCCCGAGCAAGCCGGCGCCGGCGCTGCAGGTCTTCCTATCGCGTTACAGGATCAAGATTCACTTAACAAGTCCTTTCTTCATTAAACGCTTTAATAGCTTTTGTCTTCAAAGTTTTGCTGCTATGAAATACATAATTTATTTATAAACCGTAAAGGTATTATAATATATTAAGTATCGTAATAAAAGTAATTGTGATATTAATTTCTGATAAAATTCATTACGATGAGCAATACTTTCACATAGTTGTCGTAATATTTTAAAACTTTTTGTATATACATATATCTCCTTCACGCTTTATCCCAAATAGCAGGGTAGGCAGAAACAGCATAGTATCAACTTACTACGTTAACTGCTTGACGGCGAAGTCAACGCCGCGCTTTGTTTCACCAGAGAAGAGAAATGAGAATAAATTTTAAGTATAATTATTCCCACTAGCCATGTTTACAATCAGAAACTCTTTCTGATGGTCATAACTCTCTTGGTTGTTATGTTTATTCTCATATATGGAGGAAAGTAACCAAAATTTGAAATATTCATGTTTTTGATACTCACCAGAAGCTAGATTTATTCACAAAATGTTTTAGTTTAAGTAACATTATGTACAATGGCGCATAACAAATATGATGTCATTACAAAAATGAAGTTCACACGAGAGATATTAAGTACTCCTTAGGCAGTGTAATTAAGCGTTACTTAGAGGCGGTCGCGAGGGTGCCACTCAATTATTCGCAACTCGATGCGGGATCACGGCCCGCGCCCAGCGCCCGCAAATCCGACCACCGCATAGCAAAATTCCGCGCCACAATTATGTGAAACGTACGACACTCGGATGGATTATATGAAATGAAGCTCATAAAGCGAACTAAGTGAGCATAATTTATTAGGATGTCATAGCGGCGAAATGTTTAATTCTCTTACAAAACGGATAAGAACTTTAAATATAGAACACAGCTTCGTAAATGTTCAGCCACCACAGTTCTTTGTTAGTTAGTTAAAAAGATCTAATTTAAAAGTTCCAAATAAAACTTCGTTAGCTTCTAATTTTAGATGATCGTCGGTTTATTAAAGTTTTTTAAACGAGACTTAACTAAGTGAAATCAGCGACTAAGCTCTAGAATAAGTTAAAACTAAATAGATGGGAACGAGTGGCTTTGCATGTTCACATTATTTTTGTCAGATTGAGTTTCTATTTTCCCAGCGTCGCCTATTTTGGTGTTTCGAATTAGTATAGACGGCAGCGACGCTTATGACAGAGGAAAAATCGTGAAAGGCATTTATAGGGCTTATTATTCAGGAAGAATTACTCACTCAGTACCTTTGTATGCTATTCAACTTATAATGTTCGTTGTAACACCAGTCTAAGGTTTAATTTCCTCTGTCAGTATTGTGACTGTACCCATAACGTAGTGAGATTACGCAGTGTCGTTACGATGCTCGTTTAGATATGGAGCATGAGGAATTGCAGATCTGGAGAACTCAGTCTTGGAGTCATATGATCTCGTTGTATATAAAATATATTTACCTATATCTCATATAACACTTTAGTATTATTGTATTATTGCTTTTTAGTATTATTAAGTATAGTAGTTATACGAAACATTACACTTCGATTACGCTTATCGAATTAAACTATACTTGATATTAGGTCTAGGTTCAGTAATATTTCCAATTAATTAATAAAATTATTATTTATTCGGATGAAGGTAGGTCTTATACAGATTTATAAATTGTACAGAGAAAAAACGTACAAATTCGTTTCTCGCTCGTATCTCTTGCAGATAATAGCTAGCCGGTTTTCTCCATTTCCTGGTTTTAAAATTTTAAATATTTTTCGTTATTAAGATATTTGAACCCAAAACCATTATCACGACGACACATCATCTAAGGCACGTATCACTTTTTACTTCAAAAAAAATATACCATTTTATAAATTCAAATTTAGAAAGAAAAATATATTATATTTTTTAAAATCATTTATCAAAGGAACGCAAAATCTTGTCTGTAAAATTAATCTCTTATCGTGGAGGTAAACCCGTGCGGCGGTTAATATCTAAATAAAAATATACCGAAAGTGTGCTATGCGGTGTTCTTTGATCTTTATTATATAATAAAGTTAGTTCATTTTGCTACAGTAATGAATATTAATGTTCTCGCTTTAGCCATAAAATAAACTTTATCAGAACAACGGCAATGCGTTGTTGTTCCTTTGCCACCTCTTTTAAAGTGATAAATTTACAAAGAATAAGCCAAACTTAGTTCATATTCAATTAAGTCTTAATGTTACAACTTTTGTCATGTTACAATATTATTATTAATAATTTATACATTTTTAGCCAACCAACATTAGTGTTATTTTAAAAGCAGCTTCACGTTTGCTCGCAACGGAGTGCCAGAATTTGGGATGAAATTTAACGCCACATTTTATATAAGGGATAAACAAAAGTCACGTAAACGTTCCCTATCCGTGGATAGAACCACAAGTAACATGATTACTTATCAATTTACAATAAAGCGAAGGTATTTTGAATATTTACCATTATTCTATCATAAACCCAAACCAATTTCAACGAAGTTGAGATAGGTCATATTATAATTGCTATCAGAGAATAAAATCTTTATATCTTTATTTAAATTTTATTTGAATCAAAAATTTCAAAAGATAATTAATACCAATAATAATGGATGCACACATATAGATAGATGACGCTTTGTACTTTTCTTCATATGAGACGTGGGTTATACTCTAACACGTGGTGCCCCAGAAAATTGTGTGTCCTCATTCCCTGATGCTAAAGTTCAATCTTCAAAACGCTACTTACGCTTTAAGAAAGCAGAGAGAAAAATTTACAACAATCAAGCTTTGAATCTTATTAACAACACAATATATATATATACATACATATATATATATACATACATATATATATATATATATATATATATATATATATATATATATATATATATATATATATATATATATATATATGGTACATTCATATAATACTGTCAGATTTATTTGGGCTACACGATAAGCCCACCGTTATCTCCTGTGATATGGGTATTATGACTATGCCAATTTTCAGCAATAGTGATATTACCTTTGTTAACAGATATAAATTTTTGTCCCATATTTTGTTAAGAAAAATAACATTTACAAGAAAAATTATATATTATAAATATATTATCAAGCAAAACATTATATTATATCTTAAAAAGCTTTTGGCCGTGACAACATTACCGTAAGAAGCTTAAAATGTGGATATATCTATAACTAAAATCTTGAAGATATTATGGTAGAGTGTAATGTGAATGTGATGTTTGTGGATTCTATATGTCACGGAAAAAATTATATTCCCTACTATGGACTGGTAAACTAAATTACGCAATGGTTCTAATTTGAGCGGAAAATCGAGAAAAGAATGTCTAGAAGGTATGGAGAGACATAAATTTAATTTCCTACTTTATTACATTCCTACATATATATTTTAGTACAAAGTAGCATCATAAAATATTTTTGTCATTGTTGAATTATTAAAAATGAAATATTATTCGTACCCAGCTGTCGGCAAAATGCGGAGAAAACTGTAAAGCCGCAGTCAAATCTTAAACAGCATTTACAAAACAAAATAAAAAAATAAATAGCTTAGTTTTAAATTGCTTGCATCAAAAATTTGAGGCGCACTTTTTAAACCGCATTAAGCAATCTAGTTCGCTAGCGTTCCATCTTCAGAATTCACTGAGCTCATAGATGCAATTACGAATAAAATATTCAGCTATTTACAAATAGCCAAGCATTCTACGAAGATGCAAGGAAGGACTATAAACAAAGCCTAATCTTTCTCCGCGCTCCGTTACGTTTGCTGAGTACACAGCCCGAATGTTTGTGTAGACAATGCTTAAGTATAATAATTGTGCCTGAAGTGGCCAAACGGCGGCCTGTTGGCACTGAGAGTCCCGCTAAGCCTTTCCTATGTGTGACTAATGTTTGACTATGTTAATGAGATGGTAATGATGGCACGAACACCGTAACTAGATCATCCGCCTCCGCCTCTATCGGCTATCGGTCATCGGCGTGCACACTGCACACTGTACACCAAAGTGGTGTTTACAAAAGATTTCTGAATAAACATTGATTTTAACTTTGTTTGAAATAGGAATGTAACACGATTCAGTAATTAAACATTAACTACTTAGTGCATAGGGTTGCTGCTTAATAATGTAGTTCAATATGAAAATTTTGTTTTGATGACTTTTTTTAAAACCGTACTGTTTGTGAATTATACATACCACTTTTTCAATCACCTGTTTATATATATATATATATATATATATATATATATATATATATATATATATATATATATATGTATATATTTGCCACCTGGGTTTACGGAAGATTGTGGTAATTGCTGTGGCTCCGGCCAGTAATGGTTAATGTAATGGTCTAATACTTATTCGTTGTATTAATAATTGCAATTATTTGGATATAAAATATTTTGCCCCAAATGTTTCAAATATAAATAAATAAACCAAGACATGCTATTCTAGTGTAACAGAAGTTTATTAGAAATAAGTATATTGTATGATTCGTGATTAATATAAAATTATAAAGTGATTGCTCTTTGTGTGCCAAGAAATGCAAATATAGATGGCTTAGCTGTATATAGCAGCGTACTTATTAAAATTTCAGGATGGACAGATGTGAATGATTACTTTTCTAAACTCAAAAATGTTTACGAAAACTTTCCTATATTTTTAATCATTTATTTTTACCATTGTTATTAAATGAAAAATTTTTAAAGATCCAATTTTACCTCATTTAACAATTATTAACATTTGATCATAAGATTTTTGATGTTCGCGATTTTTACACATATAAAAATGAAAGTAGTCACCGGTAGAATAAGGTGGCATTTGTCTGTTGGTTGGTCCAAAAATTAATTATATCAATCTACTGCCAACTGTCTCTCAATTTCCTCGTGTTCTATCCTGGGCTCTTGCAGTATGAGCTGACTGTGTTTTAGTGTCTGGTGTGATGGATTTTAACCTTTAAATTTTATACAACTGGATCCCAGATAGTAGAAAGTTTCCAACCATCTATATCAGATTTCATAAACCTCGTATTCTTGCTAGGGAAAATAAATATGTTCCCAGAATGATCGGCGAGGCTATTCAAATTCAAGAACTTCCTAATTTCAATAGAGAAAATGGTTGGAAAGTTCCCACCACTTATAAAAACAATGTAATTCCCTAAAATAAAAAAAAATAAGGTACAAAAAAATCAAAATTTTCATATATTTTTTGTACCATTATTTTTCTATGATAAAATCTCCGGATATTTATTTTATAAATGCAAAAGTCCATTATTTTGTCAATTGCAATTCAAATTATTTTTTAAAGGAAATATTGTGACTGTTAGACGCAGTTAAAATTATATAAATGTCTTCGAAGATGTGAATTACTTATAAATTTTAAAGAAGGAATTATTATTATAACAATTTGTATACAAAAAAAAATTAAGTTCCCTTACCAAAATGTAAAAATCTAAAAAGACCTCCAGTCTGCCTATGACACACATTTTAATGAATATGTCACAATGTTTTAATTAAAAATTATTCACTTGTATTTTTTGAAGCACATTTTGTTCGTGTTCGAAAAACTTTTAAGCCAATTTATTCCTATACAATTTCCTATATGCAGGAAATAATTAAAAAAACGAATTGCAGAATTGATTATTTTTTTAATTAAAACAATAAATCTTAACGCCCTTCACGCTTTTACCGGAAGCGGACGGAAGCAGTCAACGGAGTGTCTTAACACTGGGTTGTTTTTAACTAACCTGATATGCGAGATAAAGGCTGAAGCTATATATAGAAATTTAAGTTACTAGTACTTTTTAAATTTTAAGCATATATTAATATAGTTATAGAATACTTTAACTATATCCCATCAAGCAAGGGGTAGTATATAGCCATCAAGTAAGGATAGTAGCAAACAAGAGAGCAGACGGAAATTGCATACCGGAATAAACAACCGCTATATTACATGTCTTTTCAACGGAAGCTAATCTGTATGTATATAGAAGTGCTTTATGCTTTTGTGTATTACGTTTTAATATTTAAATGACTCTTAAGTATTAACATGTTACATTTTCGAGCTTAATATCGTTACAAATATTAATGGGAGTCTTAAATAAAATGATTAAAATATAACAAGCTTTTGTTAGCTTACCTTACCAAATGGATTTTCATACAATATTTATATAATATTTCCTGTATTTATCGAATAATATAAGATCTTTACTGATAGATTACCTATGAAGGATTGTTAATAAAAAGTACTATTATTTACAACGAGTATATTTACTTACACCAAACTTGATTCAATGCTGCTGAAACCACGCAAGTATATGAGATATGTGATCTGCCGCGGCTTTGTCCAACTAGTATATATTATGATATTTGATTATTATATTAAGCATAAAGTAAATAAATTAACAAAGATTTATTAAGAAGATTTATTAAGAGCATTAGATTTAACGGAGAGAATCGTAGGAATAGTCAAGATATTCAATTCTCCAGTTTTCGCTCGAGTTAATAAGTATTTAATATTAATGAAAAAATGGCTGATGTGTAAGTGTGAACGAATTATTTATTTTAAGAGGTTATTTAATTTTCTTAGTTTAAGTTTTAAGTTAGATTAGTAGTTCACCCAAAGCACATCATAGCCAGAAACTACATAAAGAATTATAGTTTCAATTAAATAAAACCGCGTTGCACCTATGTTTTAATACCTTTACAGTTTACATGCAATCGGGATTTGTCAACTTTGTTGTAGGTCTTCGTATTATTAAAGCCGACGACCGGGCGACGACGGCGGGAGCCTCGCGTTAACCTTTACAACACAATTACTAATCAGAAAAATAATACAAACCGCTCTGCATTTTTCTGCTCTCATAAATAACGAATTACACAAGAAAGCTGCGCTGATAACAATACATTTTCAAGAATAATTCATAGTCGTTGCATTCATATGAAAGGGGCACGTACTCGGTAACGTACGGCCCAATTTTGGCGCACAATTTACCTGCAGATGCAACAAACACAAAGAGGCTATATTTCGGAGGAGGGCCGGGGGCGTAAGCGGAGCGGTGCGGGCAGCGTGTGCCGGGTAGGATTACGGCGGCCATCTGCCGCGACACAGAACAATCAACCTAACGAGTCGCGCTCGCGACGGGATTAAGGTCTAATGCCACTGCGAACAATACCGTCGACGCCCTTTATCAGTTACACTTAGACGCTAACAGATCGTTCGTGTCATGACGATGACCTTCCTTGTTTATGACTAATCCTAAGTGGATTACTCCTTCCCCTCGCTACTAACTGCTGACAAAGGAGGACTCCAATATGTGATTCATTTTCTTTCTGAGCTACTATTATAAAATGAACTATAATTGGGTCTATAATAACAATAATTCAACAATACTCAGATATCACATTGTTTATTGTTTAGCGAGAAATATAATATTTCTTGGAGCTAAAGGCTCTAATTGATATAATTAAGATGGGGTCTTAAATTGTTTGACTTAAAACAAATCGTTTTATAGTAATTTTTTTTTCACTCTCGTCCTGCTTTTACCGGGGTATGCAGGGGGAACCTAGAATCAAATTTTCTGTTCTCCACTTCTTGAAAAAATATGCGTAATACTTTTTAATAACCTAATATCAAAGTCAAATTTGTACTTGCACTACTTTTAGATACAGGAAGTATAATACATAAATTATAAATAAAATCTTCACGTTTTAACTGGTAGTGAAGTACTTTTTTGTAAAACGTACATGAGGTAATAAGAAAATAAAAAAACTATAAGAAACGGTGGATGTATTATTATTTTATAAAATATTGCTTGTCATGTAATAAGCTGTATAACCACAAAAGGGATTCCCCACATAAAAAAACACAAATTGTTTTAGGGGGTCACTTGAAAATTTAGTTTAGTATTGTTAATAAGTGCAATAAAGTACTTGCTATAGTTTACTTCCAAATTATATACCAGTATTATATAAAAAATAAATAAACGTATGCCTTTATTTTATTTTAAACAAATAAACTATTCCATATAAATTATTTGTTTAGAAGTTATTAAAGTTGCAAAGTTTGTCCACTTGTCGACAAGGCGCGGCGCGGGAAATAAGCGCCGCTGCCACAAGAACGTGACCTTAATGTATATCAATCCAAGCCTGATTTATATAGGGAGGATCTCTAAAATATGATATAAAATAAACATTGACAGCCCAAAACGATGAAATACGACGTAGCGTTGTGATTTAAGGGAGCATTTCACGAGATTTTATGGCGCTATAAAATCAGCTCGCACCGCGCCCCGCACGTACTGCACAGATTTGACAAAACAGACGGCGGACATTTATTTGTTCACTAGTTTTTTTTGCAAGTTTTATGGACTAGTGCCAACGTTATACTGTCCCAACGACGGCCGATTACGTTTGACAGAATAAAAATTGAGCATCGCCATTTGATTTCTCTTTCAACAGCTGAGGGTATTTTTCATTTAACTTAAATAAATTGTGCTGCGCAGTTTGTACGTTTTTCATTTTTGATCTACAAGTTACTTTATCAAATTTATCGAAATTGATTACTTTTGAATGGACAATATACTGTCAAATAACTCAAGATTATAATATATCCAACAAATTCAAATAACACATTGAAAATGTTACATTAAAATAAAACCATAGTACAAATATATTAGAATTACATTACAATAACACAATATTACCTTTCGATTGTTTCTAGCGTACCAGCGTACTTGTTGTGATAATATTCGATGGCAGTGTGAACGACATATTTCAATTACACGCACAATGAGGACGAGGAGCGACGATCTTGTTGCGCGTGGTTGACCTGGGCGATTACTACCTAACGTCGGATCCGTAATATGATGAGTAAGGATAAGCTAAATAAATGTTATAAACGTTACACACATTTCGCTATGTTTGGCTGTGTTTTAAAAAATACCATTTTTACGTATTTTTAAAACATTTTTATAATTGTAATCCTTACCCTATATCTTAGAAACACATTCCATATTACGTGAAATGTGATAAATATGTAAATTTAAAAAAAAACGTCACAATGTTTTTAAATTCTATTCAAAAACTACAAAATACTTAGTTGGCGTTGTATTGTGTAGTTAGGCTATCCAATGCGGCGGCTCATTCAGTTTTGAAAATTATGAGTACCCTGAAGTACAAATTAAATTTGAGAAATAAACAAATTACTATGTAGTACAATATTGAATATGCTTAAATATTAAAGGCTGTATGCTACAATTGCCTGGTAATTTTCTATAAATAATAATGGTTATAACACCCATATTATCTCCTACCTTATCTAAGAAATTAAATCTTAAGGCTTATGTCAAAGATAAAAAATTGTAAAAGACACTAAACTAGCGTTTACGTTTAATCTTTAAGTATTGCTATTGCTAGCTATTTAGTGCTATTAAAGTTACATAAGTACCGACGTAAGGTCTGATAGACCACTACAGCTTTTATATTTCTGTATGTACATCTTAAAATATGTTTCTATTATTTACATATTTATTTTTAATATAAAAATAAAAACAATAAATAAATTTTCACGTAGCAGTCTAAAATAGTTGGAGATAAAAAATACTTTAATGTAAACAATATCTATTCAGTAAGACTATTGGACGGGATTTTACTTAAGTAAATCTATTATTGCCTAAATAATGTAACAATGATCTGACCTTTGTGACCTGGTCACTCTCTTAGACAAACTAAAAATTGTCGATTGCGTCGTAGTTGATATTTATTCATTGTTTTAAGTATGTCTTATTTGATATTTTTTCTACGTGAAGGGAATACTTTAATTGGCATTTGTTACTGCCCGTATCGTGTCCAAAGTATTATTATTTAGTTTTATAAGTCACTGGAAATAAAAATACGTATCTAAAGAAATTACTCAAGTACAAATGTGTTTTTATACAAATCAATATTCACAAAAATCATACGTGCCGACATTGTCACTGTCCTTAAATGAAACAAATCGGCTGTTCGAGGGGTGGAGAAAAACATAAGAAGATGCAAAACTGATGCTAACAACATAAATAAGTTGTAACAAAACGTATAAGAATTTCGACGCAGCTGGTAGTAGAACGCATGGCTTAGCGGTCAGAGCGCTTGGACGGTATCCAAGAGGCGCGGGTTCGAATCCCGCTGCGTTCAAAATTTTTATACGTTTTTTCAAAGATGTTTTCTAATCCTAAGCGTGGAATAACACTTTAAAAAATAGTAATTATTAAAATAAAATAGCAATCTCTCTTGTTAAACGATTATTTCTTAATAATCTTTAAGTAGTAGAAATCTTTGAAAATCTCTCTACAGAGATGCTAACAACATAAATAAGTTGTAACAAAACGTATAAGAATTTCGACGCAGCTGGTAGTAGAACGCATGGCTTAGCGGTCAGAGCGCTTGGACGGTATCCAAGAGGCGCGGGTTCGAATCACGCTGCTTTCAAAATTTTTATACTTTTTTTCAAAGATGTTTTCTAATCCTAAGTGTGGAATAACACTTTAAAAAATAGTAAATAAGTACAAATATATTTTTTTTCAATTAAACGTAAAAAGTAAGTCTCGTATAATTTTATTTCAGCACGACTTTCACGAAACCTTGTAAAAATTCTATTTTATATAGAACTACTATATTATATTTCTTTTAATTGAATTCTAGGAATTGGGAAAAGTTATTTTATTTAAGTTTAATTTTAAAAAGATATTTTAAGATATTATCTCACTATCAAATCAAAATTCTTCAGCGAGCATATTTGTATCTGCGCAATATTCCACCGAGTAACACGACAAACCGTTCTAACTAACTAAGCTACTATTACACTTCGAACATGTAGCTGTGATAGTGTTATCCATGAGAACAAGGGCCTAAATCCCGCTAGGCTTGAAAATAATATACGGATTTTCAATGTTTATAAGCTTACTTTCGACCTTATTGAACTTTTCTTGTTTGCTTAATATTTTCATGTAACGCACTGGTATTATTAATATTTAGGTACATTTTGTAAAAAATCATTATTTTATGTTTGCATGGATAATAAACCAAAGAAAAATTCATTTTCTAACAAAACCTAATCTATACTCCAATTATTATTTGATAAATTTCTTTGGGCTCATACGGCAAAGGCGTTGTCTTTCAGCATTATCTCTGAAATAACAAAAAATTTAAAAAAGTGTATTTATTATTACCTATTAAAAAGCAGGAGATTGGTGAATATAAAATTAACAAGATAGACAAAAAACCACAGTTAAATAATAAACGCTAATAACTCTACGTTAGAACACATGCTACATAATTTAAGCCTATTGTTCAGTTATCACAGATTGTTTCTAGAGTAGAGTGCTTAATCCCATTATTGTCAGGTGGCGTCAGCGCAGAGGAACGTCGCGTTTCAGACAATATTGTCAGTTTTGTAATAAATATATACATAAGTATGTTGCATGTATTTATATGGAAGAATATTGCCTTCATTTTTTTGTATAAGTACACGTGTCTTGGTATCGCTACACGGATAAACATCATATTTGTTAAAAGGCCTAGGACAATTTTTTCAGTTAAAAGAGATTTTCGTTTAACAAGACGTCTAATCTATTTTATAATAATTTTAATAAGAAAAAAATTGGCTCTTATTAAAATTGGCTCTTATTAATCTGTTATTAATATTTTATGATTCTTTATGTAGACGTAGACATAAAAAATATCTTTAATTTTTGCTAAAAATTGTAGTTTTTTGTGTTCTAAATCAGCTTTAGGTAATTTATTTGGAAAGCAAAAGCAATGACGTGATTTTTGTGTTCTTTTTAGAGTTCCGTACCCAAAAGATAAAACAGGAGCCTAGGAACACTAGGATTTCTCTGTTCGTCTGTCTGTCCTTCTAACACCAGTCTGTATGTCATGAACCGTGATAGTTAGATATTAGTAGATGCATTGTTTTACAAAAACAAAATAAATTCTATTGCAGAGTCTAAGATTATTTTTCAAACTTATCGCTTTTCTTTAAATTTGTGGTGAATTTATCAATTCTTATTATGCTGTTTTAAAAGACGCCACTTCAGGGTTTATAGGTTGCAAGTTATCATTATTATTATGATGCCTGAGATCTTTTGCAAATCTAAAGTTTAGTTTCACAAATGAAATATACGGGATACGAGTACATACGCTTAAAACTACTAAAATATTTATTTTAAAACCTTTTTTGCTGTGACTATGTACTATTAATGTTATTTTTTCTACTATTCTTATAAATAGGTTTAAATTGATTAAATTAAATTAACGGTTAAATTCTTTTTTAAGTAATAAAATAACAGATAATTTTGTTGAAACTTAAATTTCTTTTTCAAATAACTACAAAAGCAAACTTTACAGATAAGAACACGAAATTATAATTCAAAGAAAGTCCTGACTTGTGAAATATAGTACCGATCAAGTTAAACACATTATTATTCAAAGTTATTTCTAATTAGCCTGAACGTGACGACGTTTAACTTGATTTTTTGATTAAAAATAATTTAATCAACTTAAAAAAGTATACCTGTTGTAATATGTTAATGGAACGTGAGTACAAAAATAATAAAGAAATAATCTTATAAAATTTAAACGTTATAAAAGTTGAGTTAACCTCAATGGTATATCAACGTGAATATAGCTTAATTAGCTGTATACATGATTTTCTGAACGATAATTATATTTAGAAAATATTGTTTAAGTCACAATTTTTCAAGCTACTATAACTAAATCTGTTATACTTAAAGGTGTGAATTATGTTTAAATTAATAAGTACTACTCAGTGTATTATCTTTATGTATTAGAATATGTTATACGTATATCGATTTACATTACCTACCTATATAATTTTACTAAATTCTGTCTACCTACATAATTTTACAAATTTAGCAGCTAGCAAAAAACGCTCCTCCTCATACGTTTATACTTATTTCTAACATTTTTAAGATCAAATTTGATATATTTAGTAAATAATAAAAAAAATATTCGCCTTTTGTACCATTAACTATTTTTTGTGTGAAACGTATAATATTCCAATAAAATAGGCATTAAAACGTGTTTTCATGGTTTTAACAAAGGAAACAAGCAAAAAATCATCAGGCCATTTTATGGAAAGGGTACGGTTCATATTTCACTAGAACAACTGTTGTATTGATTCCAGCTCCGTGTTTGCGAGAGAATATTAATTACACGAATAGCTTTGCCAATACGCAAATAACAGAGCTTATTTCATGATAAAAATTGTACGTCGATGTGGTAGATTGCAATTAATAATTGGCGTATGTCATATTTTTGGATCAATAGTTAAAAAAAAATTTAAAGAGCAAATTGGCAAATCTTGGATAACGAATTGGAAGTTTTTAAAGAACGAATTAGAAAATCTTAAAGATGGATCCGATAAGTAATGAATTTATACTTCAAAAACCAGAATTCGATGCGTAAAAGAAGAGTATAGGAGTCCAAAATATTAGAATAGGTATTATAATTCTTTTTATGGTGCTGTATGTATGTGTTCTGCACGGACTGTATGGAACGAGTATGTCATCTGATTTGTTACTATCTTTATTATTAAATTTATCTAATACTCACTAATGTTCGGACCACTGGTAAAGTATTTTATGATTTGATTTTAGCTTATGGCGTTTCGGGCGCTCTAGTTGAACACATATCATTTTATTAATCTCACGTTGAGAACAGACACGAAGAAAATTTTCTTTCTTACGGTAAGAAAAGTGAAACATTGAAATCTTACATCTACAACAAAACGGCAAAATATACACGCATATTTATACAATGTATATAAATAATGAAGTTTTAAATGTATTAAGGTTCTAATAGTCTTTAAATAATGTTAAGCTAGAAGTAGTATAATTGTATTATTGATGTTAAAAACTTTCGTGTAACATAAAAAATTGAAATTTAACCCCCTGCAGACACATTTTATGCTTTTCATATATACAGGTCAAGAAAAGCGGAAAACAGGCGTATTGGTAGAGCGTTATGTTTCTTACGATCAAAATTTAGTATTTTTTGAGTGTCGTAAAATTTGGAGATTTTTTCAACTTTATATTTCATTATTTGTAGATGTAAACAAAAGACAAAGAATTCAATGATAACTTGTAAAGACAGCACGATGGAACTTTGTACTGCACTTATATAACTATATAAGAGGAACGAAATTATATTAAATATGAAAATTTAGGTATAAAATTTCCTGGTATTAATTTCGTATTCCGTAATTTCGTATTTGGGTAAGAACATGAAGCTCTAAAAAATTATACATGCAAGATCGAAACTACAACCATCACGTTTAATCACAAGTACAAAATAAAAAAAGAAAGTTACGTAAAATCAATATTTTGAATTAATGGTGGAAAATGTAAATATTATTTAAAAGGAAACGAAAAGGTTAATGAAGTATTTACAAAATGTTTGTGGCTCAATCAGGGTCACTTGTCCGTTCTAATTATTTATACTCGATTCACCACTTTCATATTTGTTGCTTATCTTAATATTTTTGTCAAAAATTTTGCACAATATTTTCTTCGCACAATTTAATATATATATATATATATATATATATATATATATATATATATATATATATATATATATATATATATATATTTGAGAGAGTTACGTTATAAATTGCGTCAACATTTTAAAGAGGGATGTTAATCTAAATAATAAAAATGTAAATATGTATAGTGGTATATCAAAAACTGCTATGAAACTGTTTGTAAAATTATAATCTACAATATTGATTTAAAAATAATAATACAAAATAAAACTGATAATGGCTATGCCGTAATAATGCACATTAGCTTCCGACAACGAGAATTAGTATTATGTAAAATAGAAAAAGTTTTTTATGTTGTTAAATAGAAAATTTTTTTTAAAATATTATGTTGTATATAAGTAGTATTATAATTAGAAATTGCAGTCAATAAACCCTTTTAATGGAATAAGTGTGAAATATAATGTTTTGTATTGTGAAAAATAAAAAACAATAAAAAACACGACGTGCATATATTGTTGTATATTGCCACCAATAGTTTCTTTACTCTTCGTAGAAAAACAGAACAGATTCTATGCATATTTATACATACATAAGCACATTTGTGCATGAAATAGAAATAAATATTCTTTACTTAAATATTGTATATTAAATATTTCTATATAAAACTGTGCGTGGGGAAAGAAAAATGTTTAATATAAGAATGACATATGCAGTAAGTAATGGTTAAAAATTATCATATTATGTATGCCTTACGAACACTCTCGCGATACCTTGGCGAGCTAGTGAGTATGCAAATAACATACTAGAAACATACATAATATATATTTTTTTATTTCCAGTATAAAAAATCTAATTAACAGGTTGACTTATATATCGCTATACTTATATAATTGATTTATTTAAAGTTTTAGTTTACTTGATGAAACAATAATTTGAAAACGCTTAAACAAAGAATTTTAAACTTTTTAACATAACAGTGTAAAAATTGCATAGCATTATGTATTAGCAGAAAAATTGCATGCATAAGAATATGTTATGAAAAAGTTTCCATATCAATAATGAAAGTAAAAAAAAATATAATTTTCTGTATTAAAATAATAAATAATGTTACTTATAGACAATAAATGTTTTAAGCAATAATATAGAAAAGGGCAGCTATTAATCTTTCATGATCAAACCATCTTTGTCATAACCAGTAGTAATATCCGCAAAATCCTTTGTTCTATTCTTTAGAGGGCTAAAATACAAATTGATTGTATAAATTACTTGTCACTCCAAAGAGGTGGATTAATTGGAGGCGATTGAAAACAATATTTATTAATTTTTCCTTTAAAAAAATTATATAGACTCTTTTAAAAATAACCCTTAGACCGTTTTTTGAAATACAAAGGAAGATAGAATATAGATTCAATATATTTTTATAATTGATTTTATGTAACATTTCAACGACTATATTTCTGTACAACAGCAAGGAAAATAATTCACCTCTTAATCTTTTATAACTTAACATAAAATATCAATTTTAAATGAAACTATTTCAAAGGAGCTTATCGCGTATATTTTTGTGTTTAAAAATATATTTTTGTAAATTCGACGTTTCGAACACTTTACAGTCTACTTGTGACTACGGATCTGTGTTCGAAACGTAGGGATTTAAAAAAAAATTTTCGAATATCAGATTATACGAGATAAATCTGTTTAAAACAGTTTCATTTATAATTTGGCATTATAGCGAAAATCAAAAATATAATTACCTTTTCCTTCTAAGTAATGCCTATATCTTATATTTGTTATGTTCTGATACTGAACTTGTTACGCCAATATTCAAGTTAAATACATCCACTGCACCACGATAGTTTCATAACATAGACGCTAACACTACTGCGGCCTTTCCATTAGACTTAAGATACTCGGAGATCAGCATTGTTTATTCGTACTTAAGTACTAAAACCCGCATCCCGCTCATTGGTTCCGTGTAAACACTTCACTAAACTGCTTTGAGCTTAAAACGATATTGTAATCTAATCGTAATATTAAGTGATAGTCTATTTTACCGTTCTTCTTGCTTACCGCTGACTGAATATTGATGACACTGAAGCAATTTATACGTTATGCATAAATAATTGAGAAAATATGGCTTACTTCGGCACTGATAAATATTGACATAAAAGATTGAGGAGAGGATCATATTTATGAGGGGTTTACGACTAATTGCTTTTACTCAAACATTAACCAGATATACCTAATACATAGGGTATTAGGTATATCCATTTAATCCTAGTACTAGTTTCTTACTTTAATAATAATAAGGAATGAGGAAATAGTTTAAAAAACTAGTTTTTAATTATTTTTGAAAATCAATCAAAACTGGCAATCATAAGCTACAATATTATATTCATAATTAATCACATTAAATAAAGAATATTTACATTTTTAGGCATTTACGATATTCTCATTTTAAAACTGTGAAACGGTAATTATATTGGATGAATATGCTACTTTGTTTGCTTTAATTAATATAAAACGAATGTACATTGTTACACAGTTAAATTTTAGTAAATAAAGAAAAAAAATCGGTAGGAACATTATATTCCATAATAGCTAACTTTATAAATAGTACAATAATGAATTATATGCATACACGTACCATATGGTGAACAAAACGTGCTTTTAAGTTTAATTAAAATAATCCTAAAATAATATTGGAAGAACATTTTGTATGTTTTCGTAGCCCTAAAAAGGTTTAAGCGTCTTTAAAATATAAAAGGTTTTATTTTAATCTCTAACGTTATATATACGAAAAACCTCGTTTTCGCTTGTTTAAACTAACCCGATGAATGTAGAAGCAAGGATATGTGGAGAATTCCATCTAAACGTAACGTATACAAGTTGGAATGTAACTCATGTAAGAGCATTGAAATTTATTCAGCAAAATTTAAATTTAATAAAGATTTTGGCTCGTCTTGCGAGAAAAATAATTGCTAATATTGCTTTACATATATTTTTGATGTTAAAGTTATTAATGAACTGTTTGTTATGTAAGTAAAACGCTAGCATATTATTGTGAATATAAGTATATATGTATATATTACAATGTTGATTTTAATACGAATAACAAATATATGCAAAATATTATCAAAATTTACCTTATAGATGAAACTAAGTATAATAATATTGTATTTGCAGATCCATTTGTATGATTTTTTTAAATATAATAGTTGCCTTCCATCAATATTGTGTCACATTTAACTATTATAAGATGAATCGTATTTAAATCGGGAGTATGGCAGCGTCTTGGGAAATTTCCTTCAACAAACATACTTAACTTTGTTTTCCTAATAAGGAAGCTTTTTACGCGGTCCATATAAAAAAAAACTCTGGCCCATATGACACCATTACGAAGACAGCACTCCATAATGGAAATTTGCATACGCACCTTAAAATTTTATTCATAAGGAGGAAATTGTTTCGCTTTGGACGCATAATCAAGTGAAAAAATCGAATTACAGAAGAATATTACGGGCAAACTCTTAATTTTAGGTTTGTTCTTTAAATATATAATAATATTAACAAAATAGATTCTTAAAATATGTCCTAATGGACATACATTAACAACTATACATACATTTACATAATGCCAATAGTAATAAAATATAAATAATTACATTGTTGATTGTTCATACATTGTTTAATAAACGTGCTCTATGTTTAATGTTTTCAAAATTTTGATGATAAAAACGACACATAAAATGGTCTTTGAAAAAACGTATAAAAATATTTTTTAATCCTAAGTGTGGAGTAACGCTTTAAAAATAGTAAAATATTAAAATGATATTTTAATTTTCTTAAACAGAACAAGTTTGTTCTATAAAATTATTTTGCTGCTTTGAAAGTTTGCGTAAGGAATATTTTTACTAACTAGACTTGCAAGCTATTTGTCAAAAAATATTGGTCCTAGTTCAACATATATATGTGTTTGAACGTTAGGTACATCTTAGTTTTTCCGACGCTTCGTCACTTAAAGTAACTAAAAGACAGAAAAAATATTGACCGTGTTGCATCTAATTAATATTCATATTCTCAATCAATTTATAAAGGAATTTTATATTTTACAATTTAGTAGTTATGTTTATTTTATAAGCGATTAAAGCACGCATTCCTCGTAATGTACTATCATTTACATAAAATATATATTTTTAATATTATTGAAATATAGTAAAACAACAAAATTAATTGGATTTATTGTATTTGAAGCTTTGCCCGGTTTGTCTTCAATTATCTTTAAAAGTTTACGTGACAGACGCACAAAGTATAATCGCCTATTAAATTAACCAGAAATAATGAACGTATAACGCGTGTCCAGGATTGTAATTTAGATAACACTTACGACACTAAACGCCTTCGTCCGGAAGTACATCACAAATCTTCGCTAGGAAGCGCCTACGGTTTAGATATATATTTTTAGATAAGCTTAAAAACAAATACATAATACAAGTTACTCTGTACATTAGGTAAGGTAAGGTAGATTTTCATAAAAAATGTTTTAAACGGCATTATTCTTTTATCAACATTTTCGTTAAGCAGTACTTGAGCTTTATCCAGAAAAACGACTCCTCAGGTTTTGTCCCTAATAATATATAAAGCTTACAGCCTCATATATCAAAAATATTAGACAAAAAGTTTTAATGTGAGAGACGTAACGTATCCGTGCGTCTTTTATTACGACAATTGCCCAATTGCCAATAGTATTTCGTAACGAAGTAAAAGCTATGTTACTCTTATTATATGATCTATGACATACGCAGATTCATATGATGGAGTCAATCTACGTACAAATTTAAAAATAATAATTAATTAGAGAAAGCGATAAGAATGTCAATACTTTTATTATGGCTAGTCACGTAATAAAAATATGTATGCCTATTTAAACCACCGGCTTCTGTTCATATAAGTGTATAAAAAGCAATGATAATAATTATAAATATATACTTTTACTTCTATTTTTTTTCTTATATATAATAAAAACTTTATATTACAATAACATTTGTGCTTTTGTGTAAGTAGGAGTAGATCTACTTTAATCTCCAGGCCGGCCAGCTCAGTGAGATATTAGATAAATATATCCCGAGAGAGTCATGAAACAAAGTTTATTCAAAAGAGTCAAAAACTTTATAAAAGATAAAGACATAAATAAATAGAAAAGATTTTTATTAAAGATTATTGTTAATTCGATTTCACGTTAAAGCCTCAAGCTTAGTCTAATAATTAAAATGTGAATGAAAAAATATTAAATCTAACCAATTTTTTTTAAATAATTTCATGGACAGATACATGAATTTGGCCAAATTATTAAAATAAATAGATACTATACATACGAACACTACTTTTACTATACTAAATAAGTTTTAGTTGTTACAAATATGTCAATTATGTCGTTTTTTTAGCTTCCCGCTTTATCCCACGTAGCAGAGTAGTCAGGGACAATCCAGTATCAAGAATCCGTTGAATACTTTCAGCCCGAAATCGAGACATTGTGTGTTGAGTGACGAACTCAACGCGCGAACTTCATTACGAATACCCTGTAAGATATTCAATATTTAAAAAATAAAAAGCTAAAATAATATAACAGTATTAAGTACATTATATATAAATATATGGAGACTGGATGGATTAATAGAAAGGTGATTAATATAGTTAGTTACAGAAACACCAATACAGAGAAATAAATAATGAAGTAACAAATAATGACTCTTATGGTATATGTGTAGCAATAATTAATTAGTAATCTAAGAATTTTGTTTCATCCACCTAAGGCAAATAAATAATGCTATTACATTTTCCAAATACTGTTCTGCTCAGAGACGATGGAGTACCAATGGGAATAAAATAAGAGATTTAGCTTAAAACGACGAAGTTGCATAAAACATGTCATATAATGTGAATAACTGCAGTAAACACTGAATCACAAACTCTAATCGAGTTGCCGCAGATGTCCTCGAGCGTCTGTACTATTTTCATAAGGCATGACTTACATTCATAATCGATCTGCAGCGGTCTCAAAATACAATGCAGATGCACATTGCATACAATTATTATGTAACCTACTTGAGGTTACATAAAAATTAGTAATATAATAAAGAATACAATAGTTCTTGCTATATCTATGTTTATAATTTTGTTACGTTGTGAAATAAAGCGATTTAAAATAAACAAAAATTCTAGGTGGTTTTACGTTTTGGTTCAAAAAATGCTATTAAATCAAGTATCGACACGACAATAAAATCAATGAAGAGTTTTCTGATAGAATTGTTTTCTTATAAAAAATATTATATAATCAAAAAAATTCAATTAATTTTTATTTAACAGGAACAAAAAATAGTTAGAAATTAGTCTTATGTCACATGACGAAATATAATCAAATTGAAATATGTCTATTATAAAAGTTTTATGTTTTTATCGATGTTAAATTATGCAAGTTAAGCATCAATTCAAAGCATACATTTATCACTTCATGTGAAATTCTCAGAGGTATTGCAAGTTTAAAATTCAAATAACAATTTTTGAACGTGCATATTATTATATAAGATTCTTATTCATATTCATACCGGTAACTTAATAAAAGGAACTTAATATTATAATTGAATATATAATAAGGTGAGTGGTATGAGAGGTCCTGACCTTTCATAGACCTCGGTTGACCTTCGAGAACACAATATCGAAAACACTGGAGGAAGGTCACGCAAAAAGCATGAGGAGCCCCCGAAGGGCATGTATGAAGAGAAAAATGCAGGGACCGTAGCATTTGGCGATAAAGCATTAGGCTAAAATATAATAAGTTATTGAACATAATATTATTATTTACACAATGACTTCTGACATCGAGTTTAAAACTCAATTCATAATCTCAAATCTCATGATACCGGGAATGGCTTACAAAATATAGTGCTATTTTTGCAATAAGTTTTATATAGGCAGTTAGGTAACTAAGAACAACTCTCAGAAGCAAAAACTAAATATCTACATCCGTAAAGGCAGTACCAAAATTGGCAAAACAATGAAACGCGCAATGCTTATCTAATGAATAGAATAGAACAGGGAATATTCAATAATTTATGCGTATTAATTACTCAATACATTTATACATTTATAAGAGTCAATAGACAATATTAGAAAGGTATAATCAGACAAAAATTTTGAAGTTTAAAAGTTGAAAAAATATTAATAATGTATTAATCAAATGTCGTAATGTAGTGTAGACCCCCTGTTATCTACAAAGATGCTTTTATCCCATATAATTTAATTGTAATAGCGATATCAGTTTCTTTTAATGCTGTTTATAAACAATCGAGATTGAAGACAGGCTGCGGTTAAACTAGGTGGAGTTGGCTTTGAATACCGATGACGGCGCAACTACGCTTCTCGTTTCAATCTCTACTCTATGCATAAGTAATGTGAAAAGTATGGAGATACCGCTCCTATGCGGAATACATCCTCCTCTAAAATATTATTGTGTATTTTTATGATAACAACTTGTTATTTGTTCCCAGTAGGCATCTTACGAGTAATATATTGCATTCATAATATAAAGGATAAAGCATACATGATAAACAATCGATTTATTGTCATAGAAATTTGTTATGAACATCTCTTCATCCTTCAGCCCTTAATAGATACATTGTTTTGTTTAATTTAAGTTATCTCTACGCATAGATAAAAGAAATTAACATAAATGATATGTAATACATAAAGTAGGCCAATAAATATATAATATAAAAAATACTTTTATGAAAATATTTGTTTGTCATTATTATTATTTAGCTACACGCCTATATACCGCATAACAGGATATACAGTAAATACCTACTATCCGCTTTCACCGAATTCGCGACAGTGCGTGTTGAGTAGCGGGTTAAATCTTACCAGAGCGACGATATGAAAATAATTTAAATACAGTGTTTCCCAATAATTTTAATGTTTGCCATTTAATTACGAACAAGTTCACGTTACCTCAACGTTTGGAAATTGTCCAAATTTTCTATCAAAATTCGAGAAGTATTGTCTCTCAAACTCAAAGAGTATTTCGTGTTAAATATGGTCGTCATGGTGCACCGTCTGAGCTCGCTATACGTCGCATAATCCAAAAACTGGAAAGTGAATATTCTTTGCACGATAGTAGACCATCGACACGACAACGGACAGGCCGTAGTGAGGAAAATATTGCCGCCGTAACAGCCAGTGTCGAAGAAAATCAAAATGTTTCCGTTCCACGACGTGCACAAGAATTGGGCTTATCCAGAATGACAACCTGGCGAATTTTACGTATGGATCTTGGTCTACATCCATACAAGATTGTGTTGGCACAAGAACTCAAGCCAGCAGACCATCCATTACGTCGTGAATTTGCTGATTGGGCGCTTGAAATGACGGAAACGGACACTGAATTTCATAGGAAAATCATCTTTTCAGATGAGGCTCACTTTTGGCTCAATGGTTATGTAAACAAACAGAATTGTCGTTACTAAATGAGTGAGTCAAATCCAAGATTGGTTCATGAAACACCATTACATCCTCAAAAATTGACTGTTTGGTGCGGATTATGGTACGGTGGAACCATTGGCCCGTACTTTTTCAAAAACGACGAAGGCCGTACTGTTACTGTCAATGGCGACCGTTATCGTGACATGTTGAACGATATTTTTTCCTGAAATGTATGAAATCGATGCGGACAACATTTATGTTCAACAAGATGGTGCAACATGCCACACTGCGACGGTCACAATGGATTTATTGCGTGATAAATTTGGTGAGTCGGTTATTTCTCGCAACGGTCCTCACAATTGGCCACCAAGATCATGCGATTTAACACCCTTGGACTATTTTTTGTGGGGGTATGTTAAATCTCAAGTGTATGCCAATAAATCAGCTATTATTTAAGATCTTGAACGCAACATTCAAGCGACTATAGCGGCCATACCAGCCGAAATGCTGCACCGAGTCATCGATAATTGGACCGATCGTATTCACCAGTGCAAAAAAGTCGTGGCGGTCATTTGAACGATATTTTGTTTAAATCATAAATAGCATAAAATTTCCTATCAAATAAAGCCATTGAGCAATTCTAACACATATTACATGTTTTATTTCAATTTCAAAACATATCGTTCTTATTGGGAAACCCCATATACCCAGGGTGGGAATCCAACCCCCAACCGATCAGACAGTCAGACATAATTAAATAAATAAATTGATTTATTTAATAAATATTCTATTATAGAAACACAGTAGTCACATTTAAAATGAAAATTACAATACAAAAGCCCTTCAATGTTGACTGAATATTGGTGTTTTTACTTATTTTCCTAAAAACACTTTGATTAAGCTTAAATGTTTATCCATTTTTTTAGTACCACATCTGATATATTTAAAAAAAACTTAGAATATCGTTAGTAAATATCTACTTAAATTGAATTGTGTTAGTCATTTCGCCAAAATTTAGAGCGGAGTTATTTCAAAAATTATATCAAAAGCATTATAATCGTTTGTCGCCATAATGTTTATAAGGCAGACAATGGGCTGTAATTCACTTTAAACTCCTATTCGATACACTGAAACGTCACGAGCAAAACGCGTTGAAATACAACCAAAGCGAAGCATTATCGCCTTTATTGTATGGAATTTAAGAACTTCGATTTACTTAGGGAATTGTATAAGATATTTTCATATAGCAATATTAGGGAGCATATGGATAAACGAGCGGTTGGCGTGGGTAGTGTCTATTCCAACTGCGGCAGTAACTGGCCGATTATCCTATTTGAGGAACGAACAGGCGTGACTCATATCATATTTTTCATATTAGCTAACTTTTAACATATTGCTTCGGAGACAAAATGAAGTTTGCTTTTTACTTTGTTATGCTGTTTAAGATAAACTTACACAATTTTGGAGTCTTAATTTTTCTTCTTCTTCTTCTATAGTCTTAGTTTCTTAATTTCAAATGGATATCTCGAATGTTATGCGATATTTTACGCCATAGTGATATAGTGGAAGTAACAGTGTGCTTAAAATAATTTCAATATACAGACAAAACACACTCATCTTTCTTGTTTGTTGGCAGTTTTAAGTAAATATAAAATGTAATTCACCTTAACGCCGGTCATCATATCTAAGTGGTAAAAACAAAGTACATACGTTTATATAGAGTCAAAAAAATACAAAAGCTAAAATGTTGTTAGAAATTAAATTATATATTGTTTTGTTTTCCCTAAATGACAGTCTCGGCATTTTTTAAAAGCTTCGAATACTCAAATCTGTATTTAAAGTGGCTGAATGTAAAATTAGGAAAAACGCATAAATATTCAACAAGACTATATAAATAAAGTAAGTTTGGGCCATTTATTCCGATACACCGGGACTCTGTGCAGAGACTGGAAAAGTTAGGCGGGAACGGGATTTCCTAATGCGATTTTAATTCCTTCTTCCCGCGACGAAGAGGGTAATTTCAATAAAAAAACAAACTGAAGATATTTTCTACCAATAAAAGCGACAAGCGGTTGCTATATCGTGAACTATCATTTAGATATAATAGCTTTTCTTAGTTATAATTTATTGAACAATAAGTTAATAATGCAATCAGTGATTAAGTTGAATAATTTTTTGAAAGTAAATAAATTTTACTCAAGATTTAAGTAATATCTACAAAAAAGCTCAAAATTTTGTTACACTTTCTTTGAAAAAGAAAAAGGTTTTGATAAAGAAAATAAAAAAAACACACTTAATTTAATCTTTTGAACGGACTGATAATGTTATGAAAAATATAAATGTTTTCTTTAACTAGAAATACCTGTATGTAATTACAATGTTTGAATAAACGTTTGAATATCATAGCAGGAAATAAAGATGTTGAAGTCTATATTCATATCTATAATTTTATTTTCTGAACGCTTACTGATAGAGGAAAGCTCTATCGATAGATAGATAGGCGTTCAGAATTTAATATTATAAATATAAAAATAGACTTCACCTATGTTTATATCAGTCCTTGTCACGGTATGGAATATCGACTATCTAAATAAAATTTGAATATCTTCTCCCTATAAATAAAAAGAGAATAGTGATACATCCAATATTTATGTATTTATAAAAGAACCATCACTTGAAGCCTTATATTTTGCATTTCATAAAAAAACATATGACTGGCTGACTGACTGGTCTATTAACACATAGCAAAAATTACTGATCCGATGAAACTGAAAATTTGATCTGCAGACAGCATTTACGACGTAAGCATCAACAAAAAAGAAGTTCGAAAATTATGCCACTAAGACCTATAAGTTTGCATATTTTTTTATAAAAATGAAAAGTGTGTTTCGGAAATGCCTCACCTACACATAAGCAAGGGTTGAGTTTTTCAGGAAAATTTGTCAGCTTCAAAGCTAGTCTTGAAAGTTAGCATCGCGCAGATTGTATTTTTACATTCACGCTTTATCTCTAGAGGGAAATCAGAGAGAACGGAGCGCCAAACAGTGCAGTCTACAATTGTTACCCCACTTCAACAACTCATACTTGATACATATCCTACGAGGGGTCCTCATGCTATTTACGTTACGTTACGTACTATGTTTTCGAAGGTCAACCGACATCGCCTCCTACCTTTCGTACTGCTTACCTTTGCTTCAAATACCATTCTTATAATTATTTCATCAACCAAGAGGTTGGGTGATAAAATGACGTGTGCAACCCACCTGAACACTATCCACTTTCTTATCCACTCAATAAGGTGAAAAGGAAGATTTATAATAGTATTCTACTGAATTGAATAACAGCATAATAATAGTATTTTTCGGGCCTGAGTCCAAATTAAATAAGTTTTTGAAAAATAATTCAGTCTAATTAATACGAGAGCACAGCTGCGGGTAAGTATAGTTATATATAATTTTGTTTTTTTTTTGAGAAATAATCGTTAGAATTTTGAATTATAAAAATAATATTTTATAATTCAAAATTCTAACGATTATTTATACATACATATCACTTTTATCTACAAAACAATGAGTTTAAAAATCCTAGTTGCACTGGTAATTTGTTTAGTTGTTTATGTAAGGGCTTAACCTAGCGCAATTCCAGTGTAACTTAGCTAACGATGCATTTATTTAATTTCATGCATCTGTTACAAGATGTATACGGTTATGCATATTAGTGATATTTTTATTTTATATTACATTAAGCTTTCATTTAACATTTTTGTTTATTAAAAAATATTTTATTTTCAGTTAAACACATGGGGTAAGCAGCATTTAAAATCAACAACAAAATAATTACAACGCAATTTATTGGATTAGACTTCAAGTAAGTAGGTTACCTACTTACTTGAAGTCATCATCATAAAATTTTAGCGAATCAATGCCATATATAAAAGTGAAGTTGCGACTAATAACACCTAATTACCTATCTAGTGCTAGAAGTAACTAAGTTTTTACTTCTTAGTTACACTTTATTTATATACTGCAAGCATAATTCTATTACTGCCAGCATAATTTACATAAAAAATGCCGTAGCGTGACGAGGACATATATAAACATAGGTGAAGTCGCGACAGTGAATCCTCTTTTCTCTCGCTCCCAAGATGTATCCAATGAATCTATCTTACCAAACATGCTGTGACTGTAAGTATGGGGTATACTTACTCAAGCTAGTGAAAAAGTATAAATAAAATATAAAAAAGTCAGGCTAATTTATTCTAGGTATTTATTTCAGGGATTTCAGGTAGCATCGCATTTAAAAAGGCTTTTGGTTCGAGATAGTGGGCGAGAGCCCTCTTCGCCCTCGCCTATCTACTCCACTGACGATCATTAGCTTTCCGAATAAACCACAACTTAATTTAATTTCACACATTATCGTTAATAATCACAGGTATTTATGTGTACTACATAGAAAATAGAACACAAATAATTTTATTCTTCTGTAGTAGGATTATCTATATTTGAAACTAAATATATGTATATAATGCATTAAGATGGAAATATGATTGCAAAGTGACGTGAACGTTACTTTACAATCAATTAATATGTATAAGATAAATAAACCACTCTAATAAAATATTATAGATCATTTCTATTTTTTTTTTGCTTCTCGCTTTTATCCCGCATAGCAGAGTAGACAGGAAGACACTAGGTAAGTGTCAAGACCCTTCGTACTTCGCTTTCCATCCAATTCGAGACATTGCATGTGGAGCGGTGAAACTCAACGCCGCACTTTGTTTTGCTAAAGCGACGAAGTGAAATTAATTTAAATATAATCACTCAAACGAGTGGGGTTCGAACCCACAGCTGATCGCGTTTACAGTCTGTTTCTATCACGACCGGCCTCAAAACTGAAATTAGTGATACTTAAAAAATGATGTGGTTTTTGATAGTTATTTGTATTGTTACAGCATTTGTAATAAATATACTACAATACGCGGAGTTAAGTTCCGAAACTCAACACGTAACGTCTCATGTCTGGCCGAAAGGGAAGCTATATCTTGACGTTAGGATCTTCTTGACTCACACGCAATGTGCGTAAAGAAGAAACATAACATAAGTGTGATCATTTAATTTAATTTTATGAAACAAAAACATAATTTCTGTCAAAATAAATATTTTTTTGTCAAATTTTTTACGAACGCTGGAAGTCTCAAAGGGCACGTGGTCTGCTACATAATGTTATTCCACCAAAAGTAAGAGGCCCGAGGTTTGACACTCCTGCATTTTTAAGTACATGAAATACGTGACATTTCTTTAGCACTTTTTTTCTTGAACTCTGATGTCAATGGACCACTTATTGTGAGAAGGTCGGCGCGCACTTCATTTGTTATGTCTCACTCTCAAGCATTCTTCGAGAGGCATTTAAATTCATTTGATATGTAATTTACATTAAGATTGTATAATTAGCATTTATGTTATATCTTTATTTATTATTATTATTTTATATATAGTGCTATAATTATATAACTAAAATGAACTAAACTAAACTAAAACAAAATTATCATTATACATGATTTATATAATTTTGGATGTTATTCCCATGAATGAATGAATGCATCTTAAATCACATTCATATTTACGTCTTAAATTAAACTTAACATTACTTCACTAAACCCGCGACTAACTACAATCATTTTTGATTAGGACATCGTGAGTGATGTCCTAGTACTCACAGTTATGTCTATCCCGCGGTAAAATATACAAATATTAACTAATTTATATGTTTTTAATGTTTACGTGAACAATACTTTTATTTGTACTTTTATATTGTAAACTCCATATTTATTTATGTCCGTTTAACATAAGACTAGTAGAAATACGAATGAACATTTTATTTTATTTAAATAATAATTCACCTTTGCCGTAGTTTTTGTGCAACATGATTGTCAGTAGAGAAATATAACCATTAATTAAAAAAATCAGTGAGAATCATAAGAAGTTTCAGAGAACTTGTATAGATTTTAAACAAAACATATTTAAACGGATTAATCATGTACATTTTGTCATCCGAAAATACGTCTTTCAAAATCCATCCGTTTGAACTCATATAGTCTTTCAGTCACAGGTAATAGTCTACGCTAAAAAAAGATCAAAGATCTCATGATCCTTGTTTAAGTTTTCCGATGTACTTATTTTCTACTTACAATATTGAGAAACGTTATACATAAACGTTAAGCATTGTTTGTATTCTTAATATATAAAGTATTCTAGAATTCTCAAACGGTTTTCTTGTAGTAATTATAAGTGTACAAACACCTTTCTTGGTAATTATGATACCGCAAAATTTAACCTACCCTGGTGTCCGTTTTATTAAAAAAATGTATCAATTGACCGCCTTTTATTTGTATATAGAGGTATAAAGCCAAAATTGTAATCTATTTATCTATATTATAAATATCGGTAACATGCTTGTTAAACAACATCCAACTTTTATGCTTCTTTCTCCATATATTTTAAATAATTAATCTTAAAATACCAATAACATATAATAAAAGATTTTTATACATACAAACATCCTTTAATTTAGCTTCACGCTTTGTACGATGCATAGCAGGGTAGACTTACTTCTTTTCCGCCGAATACAAGACTCTTTTTTAAATTTTGTCATGAAATACATTATTTGTTATATATGTATAACATATTGTTTATTATCGTTACAAAATCCCACTGCACGTGCCATTCGACATGTGCCAAGACAGAAGCGTTATAGCATACACATTAAAGTTTCGTAATTCAGAACAATTCAAATCTCAATACAAGTATACCTTAGTTCTATATGAATCTTAGTTCTATAAAATAAAGTGAAGAGAACCAATTAATTCAATATGACAGAGTAAGCTATATAATAAGTATTATAATGCGAAGAATCTTATTTTTTTAGTCCCTATTGTATGGCAAATAAATAAGAACTGTGGATTCGAAATTCTGTTGATCAGATACTTACATATAATGATACTTACTGGTAATACCTCTTCAATAGGTTTGCTTTTCTTTTTTGGCTTCATGCTTGAATCGCAGATAACATCGATCGAATATCGGGTAGACAGGAAGTACCTAGTGACGAGACATTCCGAACTCCGCTTTCCGCCTAATTCGATTCATTGTGCGTCGAGTAGTTGACACAACGTCATCAGAGTGAAGAAGTGCAAATAATTTAAATATAATCATCATTCCTCTGAGTGGGAATCGAACCCACAACCGATCGCGCTTACAGTCAGAATCTGTCTCACTGCGCTGTGATCGGCCCAATCCTTTAAATAATCTAAGTTTAGAATCGCAAACCAATTTATCATCCGTTTTTGTTATCTACTGCCTAAAACACATAAACCGCGTGGATAAAAATATACGTAAAAAGTAAAAATGATAAAAGAAATGTATCGTATTAAGTACCTTTGGATAGCAGCAGCACTGTGAACACGAGTGCACGCACGTGCCACAAGGACCCCATACTGTCACTGCAACTGCCACCCGCGGAGACACAGGCTGAGATTATTCATCTCATTACCCTAAAAGCAATTTAAAAATAATTAATATAATTATATTTCGATTATTAAAATAGTGAAACCTTTTTCTATAATTCATCAACAGTAGATACAACTAAATAAGCATAAATCAGGATCAAAACTTAGTAAAACAATAAATCTGTATTTTCTTTATATTTAACTAAAATCCTGAAATATGTTTGTTAAAAATTACACAATAGATAAACGTAGCTCAACATGAAAGCAAATGGAAAAGCATAGTGAATTACATTACGCCAATATGTAGATAATAGTCTGTTTCAAGCGTTGCCCCGCATAATAAGGTAGAGAGGAAAAAAAGCATAATTACTTGTAGTTTGTAACGTTCATCAAATTTTAATATATATATGAATACTATATTTATAAAACCATCCCTTGGTTTATGATACGTCTCGCGGTTAGGGCCCATTAATTATCGTCGTGTTCGCAATAACTCAAGATCTTTTAGAGATTTAGAGGTAACGCTGTTAAGAAATGTGAAGACCTACCTATTATCTTTATATTGATATAAAACTTTCAGGAGAGATTATAGTAAGACGTACTACACGTTAGATATTCCGTTGTAATCACCACCAGCTTTTCCAAGGAAAGCCGACTTTTTACTCTTATTATATATAGAATATGTTATAATTATATATTTGAATTGGTTTGTGAGACCATTATATGTCGTAGATTGGTTCTTTAGACCATTATATGTCGTAGATTGGTTTGTGAGACCAATATACTTCGTCTATTGGTTTGTAAGAACCAATATAAGTTGAAGAAACGTCGATTGGCCTGCCAGACCAATATTACTTGCCGGTACGCATATCAGTTCAGACGCACAACCGCTAGACGGCCGTTTGTTTTATATTAACGCACAGCACATACGTAGCAGTCGTTTGTCATAACCAACAATTAAACACGGTTATGCGTTCTATCACCAAACAAGGTGCTAGACAAATATGTTTTAGTTGGCTCCTCGTAAGGAGCCAACTAAAACATACTTCGAAACTCATGAGACATAATAGCGTCACATAACCATTCATCCCACACCAGGGATGTAAAACCACATAGAAATAGTTTAATCTATGTCCGTCGCCGTACAGGTATCGCATGTGCAACGCAAGACAACATCATAGAAGAAACAAATCACGGCTCCGACATCAGTTATCAGTAAGCTATAAAGCTCACCGAATCCCGACAGTCGCATGTCACAAGCAATATCAACAACCACCGCCACACAAGCATCGCTTACGCAACGCGAGACGGCAACAGACTCGATACAACCAACCAACATCGCCATAACGGTTCACCTAAACCAACTATAGCAGCCGCAGTGGCGAACATTGGATTGCTCCACCGACATCAGTTATCAATAAGCTGTAACACTCACCGAACCCCGACGGTCGCGCGTCGCAAATGACGACTTATTTCAAGTCCGACGCCGTACAAGCATCGCTTACGCAACGTCAGACAGCAGCAGACTCGATACCAACAACCAATATCGCCATAGCAGCTCACCAAAGTCAACTATAGTGACGTTGCGCTACCGACATCAGTTATCAGTAAGCTGTAACGCTCACCGAACCCCGACGTCGTGTAGCGCGAGTACATGTTCCTATGTATGTTGCGAGTTCCTATGTATTTCTGAAATTAAATATTTTTATTATATTCACTTCCAATGTGTATATATTTCTATTATTCCAAATTAAATATTAACAATATTCTCAAGCGTCCTTTTCCCCACATGACGCTCCCGCCAATCACTATTCTTCTTTTAAAAATCCATTGCAACATTCTGCCAGTAATTTACTCAGCCAAAATTATATTTAATAAAAATAAAATGATTAATTATGTTATTACTACCTAAAAATACTATATAAAATAATACTTAACGTTATTATTAAATTATTTGTACAAAACATATTTATGTATAGTACGTATTGTTACAAGTTTTTCAAGCAAGGCATCGATCTTTAAATGCTTTCTTGTATAACAAAACAGTTATTGCAATGCACATAGATAATAGATGCCCTTGAATTTTTATCTTAATATTGATTAAGCAGTAACATTCTACACCATTTAACATTAGTTTTCCATTATATTGAAGTATTCGCTGAAAATTGTACTAAGTTTCCTGAATAGGTACTTCTACAAAGTTAATATTAACACACTAAATCGACTACACTAACTTTGTGCACGTATATATTATATAAATTATGATCTTCCAATATTCTAGTGGTAGTATTAAGTATACTATCATGAAGTTTTACTCTCACTTAAAAATACCTAATAAAATCAGAAATTAAAAGGGAAAGACTTAAATTAAATTATTTTTATTTCACTTTTACGGTAAGGCAAAACCCGATGCGGGTTTTTAACTGACTTATTCAATTCAGCGTAGGTTACCTCAGTAGAAATAAAAGGGATACATATTAAAAACAATCTAGTTTAATTAAGCATCTAAAATAAGGAATACGGAATTACAGAAGTTTCAAATAATACCAATAAAAAAGTTTGCCATGCTCAATAGTTTTCTCAAGGAATTTTATACTAAGAAGTTTTCTTAAGGAATCCTGTCCATGGATCATACTGCATTATGGCTCTCTTGTGTAAAACGTGACACGTCACACACAGTTGGTAAAGAGCAAACTTCATAAATAAATCAAATTCACGTACATATTTCAATAGTTTTAGTACGATACGTTTTCGTAAGTATAAATCAAGTATTTACTTGCCATATTTTCAGAAATTTGTTAATACAGGGTTCTTTTTTTTATTTTTTCCTATTATTATTAAAATTATATTTATTTTAGATATAAATATAGTTATGTCTAATATAAATATAATGAAATAAAAGAAATTAATAATGAAAGGAAAATGAAATAAATAAATGGATGAAATGAATATTATAAACATACATAATAATTCCTACGAGTCGGTATTGAACAGCCACCCACAGTTATAGCTTTTACCGTCAGACGGTATCCCATTATGCTATAACGACTCTAAAAATAACAAGCATGTGTGTGTATATTTTAATTTTTTTATTCATATAAAAATAATTGAAAAAAATAAAAACCCAATAAGTGTACCCAACTAACTGCTAAAAAACCATTTTTATAATCCACCATTTTTTTCTTCAGTAATTATATTCAATATATCAACTCATCAAAATCGGTTCATATATCACATAGTTAAATACGTAGTAAAAACATAACTCCTTTAGGCTATTGGGTCAAAAAACAAAATAATAAGGGACAAGCTCTTGAGAATTGCTTACTTCATCCTAGAATCTAAATAAGCTTTCCAACTTTTTTAAAAGGCCAAAATAAATATTCATTCAAATTGTAAAAATATTCCTTAAATTTTGGGACTTTAAATAAACATCTGGAATCCATTAACGTTTATCGCTTTATTCGCAAATTATTCTTCAAATTTGTTTCTAAATCTAAATATTCTAAGTGAACTCAATATTATTTTTAAGGTGTTTTTCCATTATTATAAAATTAAAAAAAATCATATCACTGGATATATATTAGATGTACATAGATATTTTATAATATGACTATAAATTCGAGTAAATATTGAGCCTGGCATGAATTTAAGTAGTTCTAATGTCCATTTTTGAATAAGTACAATACGCCAATTAAAGCAATTTAAAAAAAATATCATTTTTAGTACTATTGAAAGTATTATTCACTCACCTAAGATAAACCTTTACAAATAAAAATCTATCATACACCCTAGGACGATTTCAAAGCGCTTCAAAATCGCTTCAAGTTATTAAATACTAGATAGTAAACATCGTCATATTATGCCCTAATTCGACCTAAGTCTTTATAAATTGTAATCTATGTTATCCTAATGCATAAGTTATATTACTTTCAAGTTTCACCTAGATCTTTAGATCGACAGTTTTGCGTTGAAATAGTAACAAGAATCTATCGCATTCATAATCACAAACTTTCGAATTCATTATTTTAGGTGGATTTTTCCTACAAAAAATGTATTGTGTAATATAAAATTTAATAAGAAAAAATATCAGGTGAGATTACTATTAATTTAAATATCTCTAGTTAAAAAAAGAAAGCAGCTGTTACTTTAGTACTAAGTTCGCTCGTTGGCTCTTAATTGGGGATTTTACGAACATTAATCAAGAGGGAAGTTTTTTACGTCGACCGAAACAGTTTGACGGATGATGACTACGATGTGCATGCGACGTGCAACACTAGTTAATCTAATAATATATTTGGTTAGTTAAAATATATTCAATCAAGTTATAAATTATGTCAAACCAGCGTAAGTGTGGAAATTAATAATGAATCGTTTTCATTAACGTACTTAATTGGTACGTTATCCAATTTAATTTTAAATCTGAATAGCTTTCAACTATATAATTTTATTTGGCAGCTCAATATCGGTAATACCATCAATGGAGGTCGTCTGTTCGATTTTTACATGTTTTTGCTCATCAGCGTAACAATGAATTGGGTTCAAGTGCTATTATCAATTTGAAAGGAATATTGTTATTCGTTGACTATATGTATATTGAAAGATGTTTTTCTATACCTTTTAGTTACATATAATAACATTGTTCATTAAATATTTTACTATTCTTACAATGTGTTGAGACAATCCGTTCTTCTCTTTCTGTCCCTATTAATACTGCATATGTAGGAGAATCGAGATTTATATTAGCAAGAAGAGTAAAAAAATATAATATAACTAGCCCCCTAAATGGGATCGAACCCATAATCACTTTTCTTTTCCATGTTAAAATTTTTAAGTATACAGAATAAGTGCTTAATACAAAATTAGAATATATCGTATATGATACAATAGTTTTGTAACTCAAAAATTATCGCAGACATAACACTATATTCAAACGTAATATATAGTTTTGCGATTTGACATCATTTCAAATTCATTATATTTAGAGTTACTCCACTGTTGTATTATTATTATCTTTGTATAAAAAATAACGCAAAGAATACTTGAAGTGTGAACAAATTTTATAATAGCATGATTTTTTTGAGTTAACTGTTTTATTTAACAAGTTATTACTTTTATTCACATTGATTTTATTGTAATTATTTTTATGTTATTATTCAATTTTCTAAATATATATATAATTTAAGAAATTTTTAAGCTACATCTTTAAAATCATTTTAATATCAATGTAAAGTAATTTAACGTATAAAAATGTTAACGTACCGATTTACTTCTTATTCTTCGTCCATTTTACGTTCTTTACAAGAAGATAAAAAAAATAACAGTAATAAATTAATCACAATTGAAATGCAAATTTATGATTAAACTATTGAGCATCCACCCCACGCGTTGGCGTCTCTTTGCGTATTCTTTTTTAATTTAATAATCCGTAAACATAAGCTGCCAGTACCTCAGTAGACTGCCAGTAATATAGCAATTATTTATTTTATTTCAAACATAAAAAATCGTATGTATTTTTAATTAAAATGTTCAATTTCATTTGTGTTTTGATTTAATTTTATAATTATGAATTTTATAAATATAAAAAAAAAAATGGTATTGTACATATACACACAAAAATATTCTTTTTCATATTATCTATGGTTTTAATTAAATGATTAATAAGATTTCTAAGGGTAAACGATACTTCTCTTATTAAAACTGATTGAATTGTATATATTACACCAATATAAAAATAAAATACGAACATGTCATATATTTAGATAAAAATAAAATAAAACGAGCCAGTAGCTTAATAATTTAAAATGATAAACAAAAACCATTTTAATTTTGTCTAAAAAGCTTGAACGAACTGCTCTTGAAAAACGGTCTATTTATATTTTACGCGCAATTTCCACGCTAATGAAATCCGATATGATTTATCCTTCATCCATTAAAGCTTTGATCACAGTATCATAAGCCGTTAATTCATAACATTACTTGAGCCTCTTGTAATCATGTTTACAGATTTTATACTTATATACGAGTATATATTTTGAATTGTATACACAAATATAGTATATTTTGTAACAATTAAACATTTTACTATTTTATCCCACTTGCTTAATTGTAGGAAAATATTTTTAGGAGCCGGTTGAGAAAAATAAAGAAAATTTTCTAGATTCTCCACTTTAACTCAACTGCAACGGTGCAAGGTACTTTAGTAATTTGAATAACTTACCTTATTATTCAAATCTGTAAAGCGATATAGTGCATGTTTAATATATTTACTGAACTACATCAGTAAATATTTATAAAACCCGTTCATTGCTCACTGTGAGGTTGATATCCAAGGCACAATCGAAATTACTATGTGGAAATTGCTGTAATTTGACCTTTGGAAGTATAAGGGAGCACTAAGAGACGATTATATTGTATTTAATTTCTACAATATCCAGAAAAATATAATTTTCGGTTTTACAGAAATAGGACAAGATATAAATGTAAATAGCTTAATACAAGACATAGTAACACGCAAGAAAAAATTGCGGTAAACAATGTAATAAATGAAAACTAATATGTGATTGGAAACTAGTGACTGTAACGTAATAGGTTGTGGGTTCAATCCTCACTCGGGGGAGTGATTATATTTAAATTACTTTCACTTCCTCGCTGTGGTAAGAGTAAGTGCGGCGTTGAGTATCACTATTCAACACGCAATGTCCCGAATTCGGTAAAAAGCGAAGTACGGAGTGTTTTGACCCAAGGTACTTTCTGTCTACACTTCTAGGCGGAAAAAAGGGGTGAAACTAGTATATTATTGTTTTATATATAATCAATTACAGTATATTTACTTTAATACAACTACACGGTGGTCGGTCCCGTCTATCACAGAAATGAGCTGACGTACTGAAGGCGTACAAAAATAAATAATTACGAGTAAACCAGACTCAGTGCCGGCTGCACAGTAACGTTGTGGTTTGGTTTTCTAAACATTGCATCCGCATCTTGACTTCCTATAAGAGTAATTGAAAATATTAGATAATAACTATACTATTTTTCAGTGATCTTTAGTATTTAGTGTTTTATATTAATTGTTTTTATTATTTAGTATTTATATATACTTTTATACTAAATGAATCAATCGAATAATTTTCTATGTACATATATTAAATTTTACGTTTAATTTGGCAAATATTTTTTTTACCCATTACACATCTAAAGTTGCTGTAGACCTAGAAAATCTTTGTGTTGACAAAATAATAAGTTTTATTTTGTCAACACAAAGTAGTAAGAAATGTTTTGTTAAATTATTAATTTCAATAATTTCCAGTACGTAATATAGTCAACCAGTGGATATGGTCCAAATCAAATTTTTAGCTTCAAACTTTATTCCTAGCGTGGCAGTCAGTGGAAACAAAACATCATACATTATGCTACGGTACACTAGAGGAAAACGTAAGAACAAGTCAAAAATTAGGCTTTTAAAGAATATAGACATTAGTCCTTAGCTAGCTAGAATTTGAAATTCCTATAATTGTTTTATTGAGGAGTAAGCACATATACTAAATTAAAACTAATACTATAAAAAACGTATTATTTATTAAATTTCTACTTTATAAATATTCCAGTGTCGAATAAATTGACTTTTTTATTAACAGAAGAATGTTTTTACCCTGTTCGTAATTAGATTCCTATTAGAAGGCCAAAAGAAAGCAAGATCGATCGGCTTAACCGCTTTGTTACACTGTGACCTATTGTGTTCACATTTTAATATCTAGTAACATAAATAATTTAATAAGATTACTATTTAGACATTAAAATAGATATATTTATATAAAGTTAGGCCGAAGTGTATTTTATTATTAAACTACTATGCTATATCTTTCACGCACATAGAACTCATCGACCATATTTCGAAAATAGTTATTAAACTTGAATTAATATAAACAGAAAATAAATAAATCACTAAAAATGTAATATTCAGCACTGACTACAATATATTAACTATTACTGTGCAAGTCCAGCCTACATAGAATAAAAAGTAGCGAAGTACTAGCTGCGCTCTTTTGTTGAATCGAAATTCTTCGGGTAAAAATGAAAAAAATCTTGTCAGTCAATGGTAAATAATTAAATAATGTCAATAATCTAAGTCGTAATGTTTTAAAAAAAACTTAAAGATACTTTTGAACTAAGAAATATAGCCAAGAATGATATATTCTGCAGATTACCTAACAAAATTTTAAAATTTCCTGTTATTTGCGGAAAATTCCGCATAAATCACCGAAGCATGTGAGATGGAGCTAATGTGTAAAACACAAGTAATGTTCCACAAAAGTGGCCTCAAGGCCACAAGACCTCTGTGAAGCTATCTAGCGTCTACCTTCTAACAATATCCAGGCTGCTTAGTAAGAACAGAAATGTCGATGATGCCAAACGCTCTTTTAAATGCGAATTCAAAACCTTGACGAAAGTGCTCATCTTAGGACTTCTAGTGCATATAACATCCATTTTTTTTCTTATTATGCTTAATTCACAGCGTTGTTCCAAACCTAAGTTTAGAACGAATTATATGATATATTATAATAAGGATTCAAATTTATAGCAAATACACGTACAACATAAATTTCAAAATCATAAAAGAGGCATTAGGTAAAGAGGCATAAGTGCGTCAATCGAATTCTATGTTAGATATATAAAACCTACTTAACTATTTACTTTGAAATTTATATTGTGAGATATATTTTTATAAAAGACAGGCTTAAAGCCTTAAGAGTAGGGTTAAATGACACATGACGTGTGGAAAATAAGATAATGTGAAGAATCAATTTTCTTTACTTTTAACCTTTAAACGTATTTTGAGCATGACGCCTAAGTTTTATAGCTTATCTTTTTATTTTCATACTATTATACTATTTCAATGTGTTCTTTAATTTAAACAAGTACTTAAATATAAAACAATTGTGCGTTCAGGAGACTCAACTCCGAATGCAACTCACAACTAAATCTGTATAGTTTTTATTTTTTTTATTAAGTCTGTCTAAGTGTCTACAACTCCAACGCGCTTGCTGTCAAATAATATGTACAAGAAGTTTTTTGGATTGTTGTAGTAGATTTGATACACACACCCACACATAGAGAAACATACAACGTTACGTGACGATTTCTACAAAATCGCTCTACATATAACCGCGTTAAGGAAAATCGTAACAAAACTGTGTTCCAATAAAATATTAGTATAAAAATTTGAAAATGGTTAAGTAAACAAGGCTAATACAACATTGTTAGAATTTTACTTAATTTTGTTATTTATTCATATTTTTAATAAATAAGTGGAAGTAATATATAGCATTATTCACTTTTTTAATCTTTATTTTGCATGGGAGTATTAATCATATCATTGACTATGTCACCCCCGTAAAATGTAACTACTACTTCTTAATTATTATATTTATTTATTAATACATATATTTACAACTGCATCACTGCACAATGTTTCTGCAAAAATACTGTTACACGTTCCCACATTATAAATTTTTAGCAAAGGTGGTCATTGCACTTCGTTCCTTACACATTCTATCAACAAGTGATAAATGTTGTCAATTTTATTACACTATGAGCATTTCTCCGTATTCGATAGACCTGATATGAATTTATTTGACAAAACGTGTCCAGAGCGAAGTCTTAATAGTGATATACTATGTACTTCATTTTCGTCTTACACTTATGAAACCAAGGATGACGAGGAAGTTCAATTATCATCGTTTTATACCATAAACATTTATATCGTGACTGTTCATCAAAATATTCCAGCCAATTACTTTTGAACATTTCTTTTAATTTTATTAACATATTAGAATATAGAGGTACACAAACATCAGGAACTCTATCTTCAATAGTCATAGTCAATCATATAATCAATATGTGAGGGAATTCGTTGAATATGTACAGTTTTGTTTTGGGATTGTTTTTTTTAAATACGTTAGTTAGGTTAGTATGTCATAGGCTACCGCGGATACCCTCGAATAGTCGACTATTACATGAATTGAAGAAGTTCTAATAAAGCATCCGATGACTCGCATACATTTTTTTGTATCATTTCTAATTCGTTCAAACGACTATGACTAATGAAATCATCATAAAAAATAATTTCCGTGGTCTGATCTACATGGTATTAATGCTATGTATGTTTAAGTGTTTCAGATGAACTTCCCATTTACTCCAATATAAAAATTTTATATTTATAAACTTAAAGATTTTACCCCTCATTTCATTAATATGCTTATCCCATTTTAAATTATTATAGAAACTATATACCCAAATTAACACAATTGACTTTTGATTGACTGGTTTGTTTTATGAAACTATTATCATTAATAATGTAATTATTTTTTCTTGGTTTACTTGCTTAATTTTCTATATTTTTAAGGTATTTTTTCAACACTATATTTTAATCATATATTAATATAATTATATTTGGAGCTATAAGGTATTAAATCACGAAGAGTAAAGTAGCAGTTTATTGAGTGTTATAGTTAGGGCATTATTTAGACTAGACCTTTGTTATATATTTAATATTTACTAATCTAAAAATGTAGACTCTCATAATGAACTATTTAATAAATTAATTAATTAATTAACATAAAAACATCAAAATAGAAAAAATATTCTATGAAATGAAACTGACTGAAATTTTACTAAAATAAAACACACATATCTCTAAGAATATTTTTTTGTAAATACAGTTTAATTTAAAAATTGTATTTTAGTACTTTTACTTTTTTATTTAATTATATTTCATAATAATCTATATATATTAGAAGTATGTATATTTTTTAATATGTTTTCATCACGTTGTTAAGCTCGAAACCCAAGCTGTTCGAGAAACTGATACTGCCTTTTCTACCGCACCCTGAACAGTTTGGATTTCGTAAGGGGCACATAACAACCCTCCAGGCAGCCAGGGTTGCTCACTATGTCGCAGCCGCCGCAGTATTTCTCGATATCGCTCGAGCATTTGACCGGGTTTGGCACCCCGAGCTACTGCACAAAATATTAGAAGTAAAGAAATGCGACGAGTATTTTCTAATCCACCTGGTCCAAATAGTATTTCTTCACGGAAGGTCATTCTTTATTAGGGTGGAAAGTGTGATCGGGGAAGTGGGGAGCCACCCTATAGCCGCTGGTGTACCAGAAGGCAGCATTTTGTTACAAGCCCACTACAGCATATTTATAAATGACATCCCGGTGCACCAGGATGCATCGTTAGCTCTATACACAGACGACATCACACTCCTCACCTGATGATCAATGAACCGGCCCGTGCGGCGGTTAAGCTGCAAGCTGCGCTGGACCTTCTCCCGGAGTGGCTGGAGAAGTGGCGACTCACACTGACGCAACATCAGAGCTCCATCATCACTCATACTCCTGGGCCATCAGATACCTTGGTCCAAAGTTAAGTGGGTACGTTCTGGGGGTTATACTAGATCGGCGCCTGATCATGACTCCCCATGTGAAGAAAGGGGCCAACGCTGCAAGAATAGCCCTTAATCACCTGCGTCCTCTACTCAGTCTAGTTTTTGGAAGCCCACGTGACCAGGCTATTCACCAACGTATTCGCCCGCGCTAACGTGTCGGACTTCATCTATTTCCGTAAGATCGTGCCGTATCACGCAAGGCCACCAGATAGAAGCCCAAGGAATATCCTCCCTACTCCTGATCCCTGAGCTGCCGCCACGGTCGCTGAATCACTTCAGCTGGGCTTCCCCTGAGTAATCAAGAGTCTCACCTGGCTGGGTGGATCGCCTAGGCAGCTATAGCTCATCCTTTATGATTTCCTGACCACCATTTTGGAACCGTCATACGGTTCCTCCTAAAACCCACCTCTAATGGAATGATGGCGAAGAAACTAATGGTCAAAGGGCCAGGCCCTGGAACCGTTTCCCTCTCCCCACAAGACAAGACCTATTGTTACTATGTTTCCTGTGCAAGACAGATTTACTATCATTGCAACACAACAATCATGATTCTTCAAAATTTCACCATTTTTTAACATTAATGCAGTTTCTGTCAAATCATATATCTATTCCTTCACGTAGCTATATATTATTTTGAATATAAAAAAATACAATTATCGATTCAATTACGATTTTCAAAGATTTTTTTATGCATAAAATATTAAATTATACTATTTTAAAAAATAAAAAATATATATTTAGTATATATTCTGATATTTATCTAATTGCTCACACTCTTTTATTGTAATTTGCTTAATCTGGTATTCTGAAAGTGAAAACACTCCTCTTTTATTTATTCTTCTTCAAGAACAAGATTCTTTTAGATTATTTACAAGTATAAATGATAATACAATTATTAATATGACAAACGAGTTTCAAATAAATTAAGCATCACATGTTTAAAAGGGTGTTAAACTACTTTAATGATTAATTATATTTATAATTCCAATAAAATCAACGATCAATCAAATTATATATATTTATTTATTGCAAAAAAACTAATTCTTCTCTAATAATATAGTAAAAATATAAATTTTAAGATTTTCACTAATTTATATGCACTTAAAATCATCCGTTTTTCATAGAATTGTGAAAATGCAAAAAAATATTCCAACAAGTGTGTCTGCACGCAAAACCGCCGAACACAAGCATCAATCAAATGCAAGCAAATATAAACTACAATTATAAAATAGCGTTTAATAATATAACAATAATGCGAACCGCAGTATGTAAAATGAAAAATAACTGAGGTGTAGACAGGGAACATTAATATTAATAAATAATAAGACGGTTCGCACGGTAATACATAAATCCGGCGCGCTGTCGGCCGTCACAATAGTAATATATTAGGACAAATGTTATTACAAGCTTGACTCGTTATGTTATTTTTAGGCTCCCCTAGACTTACGATTTCACGGCAAACACTTCAGAAGCGCGACCACACCGCCCTACTATCACGCCCTAGTAATAGATGTAAACATTTAATACGATATTCCTTTATAGGGATCATTACACTGTAATTGTACATTTTTTTAGCTTCACGCTTGAATTCCGCATAGTAGGGAAAATAGAAAGTACCTCGAGTCAAGACACTCCACATTTCGCTATCGACCGAATTCGAGACACTGCGTGTTGAGTGGTAGAACTGAACGCTGCAATTCGTCTTACTAGAGCAAGAAAGTGAAAATAATTTAAATGTAATCGTTCCCCTAGATAGAAACCCACAATCGATCGAAAAAAAATTAATGTTGTAAAGTTTTCCAAATCCATAAAAAATATATAATATTTTGTTCCATATTCTAATCAATATATTATAAGGATTTCATTACAACATACAACTACTCATGAAGTCTATTTTATTCACATACTATACAACTATATAAAAAATATACTATATAAGAAAATCACTAAACATTGCTAACGAAATCAGAATAATTTTGAGATGAAATTCTATTATAATTTTGAGACGTGTCTACTGACAATGTTATTTATTCTGTGAACACATATTGCATTAATGCTTTTTTAGTTAAATTAGGTTCCACCAAATAATAATATAAAATAACAGTTTTGTTTTTTTAACATTGCTATACAATTATGGTAAAGTAATTAAATTAACGGAATAAGCGGCAACTCAAATAAATTGGGTTGGACGTTATATTTTCTGTTAAAGTAGTTTATTTTTTTGGGCGTGAGGGGAGACCATGTGGCCGCGGCTGCTAGAATCAACAGCTATTGCAACTGGGCAGTATTGTTAAGTTGTCATACGATACCAGCGTACGTGTTAATTACTTTTAAGGCCACCATGGATAAAACGCCGCCGTCCAAGGAAGTCCGGTTAATCACCCGTTGAATTGATTACTATGTCATTAAAAGTTTGACTGTAACAAATTGAATTTATTAAAAAATTCGTGTTCAATTGTGTTATAAAATACATTAAATATAGAGAAATAACTTTTTTCTTCAACACACTTATTTCGTGGCATTGAATTGACACTTATTGGCTATCAAAATTCAATTAATACATTAATTTACCAGTAATTATAACAAAACGTCGGTTGTAGTGCAGTTGGACAGCGTCTGACTGTAAACGCGACCGGTTGTGGGTTCATTTCCCACTCGAGGCAGTGATTATATTTAAATTATTTTTATGTCGTTGCTCTGGTAATACAAAGCGTTGCAGTGAGTTCCGCCTCTCAACATGTCATGTTTCAAACTAAATACAGAGTATCATGACAATGTTATGCGGGTTAAAAGCGTGAAGCTAAAAAAAGCTATAATGAACATTTATTATTTAGAAAATCCTAACTATAAACCTTAAGGAGTTGACGCAAATTGAAATCGAATTATTAAGAGATAAGATAAGAAATGACAGTACGATATGTACCTCGTAAGTGTCAAAAATTTCCTGTGACAATTATACATTACTGCTGGTGAGTTAGCTCGTCAAATATTTAGCAACCTGTAATAAAGTGCTGTCTGCACTTGTTTCCAATCGCTTTGATCGTCCGGATGTCACAGTGGTTTGGAGAGCTTACTATGACATCAATAAATATCCCTATATTTAGTTTTATTTACAAACGACTTTAATTTTTTTTTATTTATTTTCATTACATTCACAAAACCAATCGGATTCATAGCCAGACGGTGTCCCAGATGTTCAAGAATTTGCCGAAAATACTAATCATTAATATGTTTTTGAAAAAAAATATAGTCATGTAGACTATATATTTTTTCAACAATTCGATTCCCGCACAAAATTTCAACCCTACTTGTAATTACGCGCGGGTGCGGGCAATGGCAATACGAACAGCAAACTAACTTTAATGTTATAAATTAAGCAATTCATATTTTTCCTACTTTTTTGTTAAAATTGAAATATACGGGTTACTTTTTAACAGTAGATCTCTTATTATGTGTTTATTTGTGATTTCAAAATGACATATTGGAAACTTAGTAATACATAAAATACACTTATATATGTACATATAACTAATATTACTTAATTATACGATGATTCTAAATCAATAAAATCTTCTAAATCGATACGTGACTTTTAAACACACTATAAAAAAAAATATCCAGTAAAAGGATTCGATATTGTATCTTTTTTATATATCTTTTTACTTCCAACCCTTGTAAACCCATTTTTTTTTACTTTTTTCTATAATATTTTCTATATTTTATTTATGCTAGATATTTTCTACCCTTTTACGGTAATAAATATATTTTATTTGTTTAGTTTATTATAATAATATACTCGTAGACATAAAATAAGTCTAATATATCATACATGCATTCTAAGATTACGGCCGGCAACTGGTTTTCGTTGTAAAATCCGCCTAACTGAATTAATTAAATTGGCAGTAAAGTTATAGCCTCCATAAAGGATCTCAATTTTAGGCCCGAAACCAAAATTCCAGAACGCTGCTTGTCGTAAATTAACATAGATGCGACGCTTTCTACAGACCAATCAATGTTTGAGAGAACTTTTGTAAATACTGCTCTTAACTTGAAGACTTTTTGTAAGAAAATTTGTAAAGCTTTGACAGTAAAAAAACCTCTAGGTAAAATATTTCTTTTATAAATATTATTATAGTATAATAAGTAGCTTTTGACAAAAAACCATCACCAACTTTTATTATTGTCTGTATGTACGTTGCCCGTAATTTTTTATAGAACACTTATAGTTATTGACAAACGGTGATGTTAAAATACGATATGTTAATAGCTTACGTTCGTTTAAGGAAGTAAGATTTTAGATAGGCAAGGATTTTTCATGAGTGACTGAGTATTTAAGGAGATGCTTATAGTATTGGTAGGTACTTAAAAATAGCTTCACATTACTTCCAGCATTGCTATGCTGGAAGAAATGTGGAGGAGAAAATTTAGTTTGAACACACTCCGTTTTATATTTTCAGCTTAAATTCTAATCATTGTGTGTTGAGTGCCAAATGAAAATAATTTAAATATAATATTTTTAAGGTAGATGGATATCGACCTACCAACCTTCGTGTTTTCATTATATTTACATTATATATATAGTAAGATATCGTTACAGTACGTTACGATGGCCACTATTCTTTTAGGTATTTAATAGTTAAAATGCGATCAATGGATGACATTTGAAATACTGCAAAATATAAAAATAATGAGTAATTTAATTTTTTACGTCATAGTAAAATAACGTTTCAAAAACATTCCTGTGAAACTAAAGCTCAATTTTTCTAGACTTGAATTCTGTACACAGAAATTTGGCAAGCGGACAGTACACTTTAAAGATTTGGACAGTCAACTACCAAAAATTTTCTTGCACAAGTTTGATTGAATCGGAAAACAAGCCATGTACAAACGTCATAATGGAGTCGAGCATTGCCTTTTAAAACTATTATTGCCAAACTTTTGATTTGTTATGTCAAAAGACTTATTTTCATCTGCAGATATCATCTTACATTATTCCAGTTTTACTCGGTTTTCTTCTTTACGTCGATTTAAAATTAACATATGGAATGGCACAACTGGAAGCTGCATAAGGTTGCTTTGGTGAAACAGATGAACAAACACATAAGAGCCAAATATACAAAAGAAAAATCCAAGAAAACACCAATAATATAATGGTCCACTATTTGCAACTGTACCCATAAACATCATTTTTAATTGTGCCTATTGCGTCTCGATGCTATCGTCATACTGCGACCGTAATAAAACAATGGCATGTATTGTGTAATTAAAATGGCATTAAATATTAAGTCGAAAGTCGAGGGAATAGCGGCCGGCGTGCTCGTATGCAGACGCAGACGGGCAGACAGTTCATTTGCGACAATCCACAGCCATTGACGACTGATTACTTAATTGCTTCGTTTAATCAATTGACCGTAGCGCTGTAGAAACACGCACATGTTTAGACACAACCGAGTTATTGGTAAACTCCCCCGGGTCAATAAATCCTATGTTTAAAGGACGATTTTATTAACCAATTCTATGACCAGTCCACTGTTAAGGTTCTTCGTATACACATGTTGGAATACAATAAAATTTGTACCGTGACATATTTATTTTATGTTTTGTTTTGTTTGTTTTGTTAAAAACAATATTTTAATTCTCATATTTCTTTGTATAACAATGTAAACAATGGCCAATGTAGAAGTTAATTATTCTTTATAATTGAAGAGAGTTTTTTTATAATCACAAATAACAATTTTTGGAATTTTTAGATTATCACAGTACACAGCCTCAAACTTTAAACGTTGAAATAATACTGTGAAAAATTAACACATTTTATTAAGGCTAGATAAACAATAAGTTGATTGTTATAGTTAGATTAACATGGGGAATGTTAATCTAACTAAAACAATCAACTTATTTAAACTATATTATCCCAAATTATATATTTAAACTATATTATCCCAAAAGTTCAAAATAACTTTTATTTTTATAATAAATATATCATAAAATTATTTGAATTTTAGAATCTTCTGAATAAGTAAAATTGTATTCGGATTTAGTAATGTTCGGATTTCTTAGACAAGATATTTAGAATTTATCTAGTATAATATGTCTGTTTGTTCTGTTGTCTGTTTTTGGTATAAAAATAATGTGTATAATGAGAATAACTTAAAGGGAGTAATATGAACACATACCTACATACAACAGCTCCTTCCGACAAATTTTTAAAACGGCTGGACTTAATTCGGTTGCAATTGTTTTTACGCTACGCTACGTTTTTACGCATAACAGGGTAGACAGGGTAGGCTTTCCACCAAACTCGAAATATTGCGTGTTGAGTGGTGGACTCAACGCTGCACTTTGTCTTACCGGAGTGGTAAAGTGAAATTAATTTAAATATACTATTACTCCCCCGAGTGTCGAACCCAGAATCTATCGCATTTACATTCAAACGCTGTTCTACTGCGCCGCAACCGGCATTTAACCATTTTTTAAACAGGACTTAGAATGTGGCTGGCATACACAACTCTTAGTTTTTAATTGTCACAATTTATCCTCAAAATATTATTATCACTATCTTCAAAATTATTCACGTTAATTCAAAACAATTATTAAAAAAATATATACATAATAATCTAGTAACTAGTAGTACTGTAATTGATGTTTTTTAAATGTAGTTTTACCTTCGCTTAAACGAAAAAACATTGTATTTCCATCCAGACCCCGGAAATTATAAGCTGTAACTCTTTAAATCGATATTAAAAAAAGTTTAAATTAAATAAGGTAACAGTAGTGCCAACCAACATATATAAGTGACATAACGATAAGCTATTGAAGAATTTCTGAGATGCAATCTATTGTATATTAATTAATCTATTAATTAATTAATATATATTTTCTTTATTAATATAGTTATTCTTTATCTCTATTCTGTACAACAGAGTACTAAGAGACAACCTAGTGTCAAGACACTCCGACGTCTACCTCAGATGACACGATTTGGTGTCATTATGTTCTAAATGGTGAACTCAACACTGCGCTTTGTCTTACTAGAACGGGGAAATGAAAATACATCTTTAAATATAGTCATTTCCCCGAGTAAAAATCAAACCCACAAAAAATAGCGTTAACAGTCAGAATCTGTCCCTCTGCACCACAATGGCCTTAGAAATTAATAAATTACTAATATATATCTGATTTTCATAAAACAACGTCTAACAAATATCTCTTTCATATAAATAAAAAGATCATCTTGTCAGACCTGGAAATGAACTGTAAAAACTAATTCAAGCTCAAAATGTTACTCTTTTACAAATTTTATCATTTGCCAATTAGCTCTTGAATCCAATTTCTATCTTTCGTCATAATTCTCGCAAATGAATATATCGTATATTCATTTTGCGAATAAATATACCTAGTCAATATACCGTTATGTTATTACACAACAATGAATTACTAAACATAGTTGTAATTAAAAACTATATAAACAATTAGTTATCCCATGATTTATTTGTATTTCTTATTTTTCCCATTTTAGATGTATAAACAAAAACTGACCTCTTAAACGTGCAGGAATGTCTTATTTTGTTTATCTAGAAAGAAAGAAAAATTCTTTATCTATAATATCATTTATAAATATAATATATATCTCAAGAAATATCTAACGTCTCTCAATCATCTTTTGTTAAATATGCAGCGAAAACTTATTTATACGTTACTTTAAATATATGTTACGTTAAAAGTATTACAATATTATCACCACAACTCGTGTGGTTCAAAGCCGCATAGCCCTACAAAGGAGTAACGGTCTGTCAATGTATAAAATATATTTAAATCTACGTTACAATAAAACCCAGAAGTATATAGACAGGACAATATCAAATGAGCCTAAAGGGCATCTCCGAGTAGGTAACTGTGAACGTACTTATTATTTAAAACCTACTATCGATGGTATAAGTTTGTACAATTTTTTATCAGTTATTATTATGTTATAATGTGTATATAAGAGTTTTGTTCAAAAAATGTTAATATATTTTTCATATTACAATATTACTCTGAAACTCAAAGTTAATTACAATTCATGAAAAACGTAGAACAGTTTTCTTCAACTTGTATCGGTACAAACAACTTTAATAGCCTAGTTCCAGGAGGCACGAAAGTTGCTATAATATTTTAACATATATACTGCTTTCAACTTACTGACGAAATGATTAATATTCATAAAGAAAAAGTAAAAAGGCACATTTATTTTTATTAGACTTGTGACATACGAAGTTTATTTCTTTATATTGACATTAAATCTATCTATGTAGTTGTGTATATCCAGTAAAAATACATGCTTAGATTAGGTTTGAGTAAATCTTGATGTTTTCTATCTTATTAAGCTATCTACATTATTTAACTACTAATAGAAGAAAAATTGAATATAGAATATTTATTACTAGGTCATACCTACCTTCCAAAGTATATGTAATTATGATTACGAAACAAAAAAAAGAAGATAACTAAGTTAGAAAATTAAATAGCTTTCATTTGTAGCTTTACTTAAAACAATCGTAGTGGAAATATCCTTTAAAAAATACATTTTAAAGTAACTAGGCCGAATCTTCATGATTTATTCAGTAATCGGATAGTATGTTTTGGCACTCCAAAGCCTATTTTAGTCTAAGTTTTAAATTTTGTAAATGAAAGATTTCAACAATAATGTATTTAATAATAGCAAGAAGCTGTTTATACTTTACTCGATATGACATTTTTGTTACCTAAGTTATATTAATAATACAATATTAAGTTTGTAAAAATTATAATTTTACCTAGAAACCGGTCGTGGCGCAGTGCGTTTGACTATAAAAGCGATCGGTTGTAGGTTCGATTCTCAGTCGGGGAAATGATTATATTAAAATTATTTCCAATATCTCGTTCTGACAAGACAAAGCGCGGGGTTGAGTTCCGCGACTCATCACGTAATGTCTTGAATTCAGTGGAAAGCCTACGGCGTGTCTTTGCATTAAGTACTTTCTCTATACTCTGCTATACGGTTAAAAGTTAGCTAAAAAAATATCTACAAATAAGTACTTACAAAATTCTGTAAAGTTAAAATTTAACATCGTATCACAGTATAGCGTCTGACAGTAAACACGATCGGTCGTGGGTTCGATCCCTACTCAAGGGAGTGATTATATTTAAATAATTTTCACTTCCTCGTTCAGGTAAAGACAAATTGCGGCGTGGAATTCCACCACTCAACACGCAACGTGTCGAATTCGGTGGAAAGCGAAGTATGGAGTGTCTTGACACTAGGTACTTTCTAGGCGGGATAAAAGTGTGAAGCTAAAAAAAAATAAAATGAATATAGAAGTAGAGTAAAAAGCCAATGTTTCCTATAAAAATACATTAAATTAATAAAACACAGCTACTGTTACCGCTATCATCTATTGTTATCGTCATCTTAATTATCTACTGTTATCGTCATCGTCACGTCAAGTTGTCTACTTGTTATAATAAAAATATCTATATCAAATTATTTTTTTATATTTATTTCATTGCTAAAACTTTATCATTATTAGTACTTTATCAATTTGTATTTTAGTTCACTATTTATTTTATAAATAAAGCAATTAAGCTACAAAGTTACTTTGACAGTTTAGTAATAGTTGCTTATAGATATTGCCCTTCTTAATAACAATATATTTTTTTAATTATCCTAAATATGTGAACAAACACTTAAATTATTAAAACTTACTTATATTACCTACTATATGATAACGAGACAGGTGACAGTTAACACCGTTGCCGTTTCATAGTGTAATCACTTTTACGTTGTGACAAACTAAAAATAATATTAAAAAAGAACTAGAAAAATTTGTTCACTTCACTTACTAATTCACTTACTAATCGTCAAAGGTATATAATTATGAAAATTTGATTTCATTTTTGAAAAAACGTATAAAAATTTTGAACGCAGCGGGATTTGAACCCGCGCCTCCGGATACCGTCTTAGCGCTCTGACCGCTAAGTCATACGTACTACTACCAGCTGCGTCGAAATACGTTTTCTTAAAACTCATTTATGTTGTTAGCATCTCTATAGAGAGATTTTACAAATTTCTACTACTTAAAAATTATTGAGAAATAATCGTTTAACACGAGAGATTGTTAATTTATTTTAATATTTACTATTTTAAAGTATTATTCCGCACTTAGAATTAGAAAACATTTAAAAAAAACGTATAAAAATTTTGAACGCAGTGGGATTTGAACCTGCGCCCTCGGACGTCTTATTTTATATTAAAATTTGATTTATTAACCTTTACAACTAGAGTAAAATGATTTTTGAGTAATATATAATATATTTACGTTACTATTTGAAATGTGAAACTTAAAATAAATTAATCGCTATATTTATTTATCTAGCAAATAATTTTATCTGTATCTATAAATATATATGTAATATAATATAAATATATCTTTGTTTTCGTAAAACTAAATGTATAAAGAAAAAAGGTAAACGTAGTATTTTTAAGGACGCAAATTTAAGAAAAGAATATTTTTAAGTTTAATTTTATAAAAATATATCAAATATTTTAAATACCTAAAAGTGTATTCTTTCAACTTTTATATTTTTTGCGAGACGGCTAGCTATTTTAATATAACATTTTGTTGCTGGAGCCTCGAATACTGTAACTTAGAAGCAACTTCGTATAAATGGTAATTTTTTCAACATAAATTGATTAGAAAATAAACATTTCATATGGATCTCGCATAGAAATTGTGGTAATATATGGCAATTGAAATAGGAACACGCTTAAAATATTGTTCTCGTCACTTTGTTTGCTCTGGCAAGAATATGAGACGCATGATATGAAATTCTTGTATATCTATCGGATCCGTGATAGTATAGTGGAATATATTGAACATTTTCAAGTAAATAAAAGAATGAAGTAAATCAAAATAGTTAATTGTTCATATTGATTATTTTTTAGATTATCTATCTAGACCTAGATAGACAGATACAAGTGAATCCAATTAAAACTGATTTTATACAAATTTTTGTTCAGAATTCTTTGTCATAAATTCGGTTAGCTTCCTTGCTAAAGAAGAATAAATAAATATCTAATATATAACCAATAACAACGGTATGTTTTTTTCCAAAGCTTCATATATAAATATATTAAAAAAACCCTAGAGAAAAGTTCTCTCAACAGTGGCTTTATTATTATTATCAGTAATATATAATAATTATAACTAATATGTAATTATCAGTATATATAAACTTTCTCGAGTAAGCCTACAGTCATCGTGTTTAACTAAGAATTTTCGAGCATGTCGTATAGACATTGTCAATTAATTGAAAAATAACATTAATAGTGTAAAACCTTAATGACATTTATTTGATAAAGTAGTTTTGAAGATAGTTGTTTCAGTAAGTCTGTTTTTTGTAATCAAAGTTGGTTGTGCAAAGTTTCCTGAAGTCGCGACATGCAGATCGTAACAATAGTCGCTTCATTTGGCGAAAACAAGTTTTTCTTAATTCCCTACTATTTGTTTGTATATCCCGAAGATTTTTTATTGAAATCTTAACAGTACTATAATCGTAAGTATTTATATTGTTTATTATAGGCTACTCTATTCTCTACTTAGAAGTTAGTAGGAAATACTGCATGTTTATGCGATTTGTGTTAAAAAATCTAGAATAACATCTGTATTATATTTTCCTCCATAAGGATTCAAACTTATAAGCATCGTTGCAACAAAGTGCAAAAAGTGTGCCACGGTGGCCTCTTTTCAATTTATGATATCATCATCTGCCACTTCTCAAAATTTTACGATTGGATAACTTTACATACTCTCCTATATACCTTACAACAACGTATACATTATATCCAATTTACAAAAAAGAAAAGACAAAGAAACAAGTGTTGCAAAAAAAGGAGAAAAACCAGGAGAAGATAAATTCAATAATTTTGAACTTAATATAGAATTTTTCTGCTCAAATTCTATACCTACCGATTTGAATCGAGTTCGTGGAATATTACCTAATAAAGTTTCCTTTATGTAGAATCTCAAAAGATTCTTAGAAGCGGTATGAAGTGTGTATATACAAAATGTAAATAAGCTTTACTTAAATTGCAAATTAATTTCTCCCTTATTTATAAAATTCAAAAGTTAAAACATTACGTCGATTAACTTATTTTACAAACATCATTAAAATATACTGTAAAATATTAAAATTATGCTCATTATCAACCCCATATAAATTTTCCTATTTAACGAGCTTGGATAACGTTTGGCTTCAATTATCTGCAGTTATCAATTTATATTTATTATATTCACCTCAATCGAGATTAAACATAAACTCGTTGATACTGACAACAGTGTCGGCGATAAAGTAACAGTCAATTTTTGAATTATTAATTTAATAAAATCTTAAGGACATATAGCACAAAGTAATAATATTGAGATAATAATAAACATAATTTACTTACATCTAAAGCTTAAACCAAAACCCGTTACATATGAAACTGTCTCCTAATATAGTTCGAAACTTCACAAATAATTCACAAAGCACTGCATAAATCGCACAAATTACAGCCAATCCTCACTAGTCTTCAGAAAGCTTCGGGAAAGTTTACGGAATTATACGAAAGTTCGACGCAACGTGGCGTGTTACGTACGCGGCGCGCGGCGCGAGAATGAACAGTAAACGGTGTACGGAGTACGGAGTGCGGGCCAACCCTCCTGTTGCTTAAACAGCCCTCTTTGATTACCCTTATCAATACAGATGTGATTTGAACAACCTTTACTTCTAGATAAGTAAAGTAACCATTTCAAGTTATGAATGCACTCGCTACTCGGGTTAAAGCTAATAAGGGTTCCTCGTTTATGTGATAACAGTACCTAACTATACCATGTGGTTTGTATATTGATAATATCCTCTTTAAATCAACTTCTACTACATATGCAAATATTTAAATAGGAAAAGATTCTGTTTAATTTAAATAAGCTTAAATGAAAGATATTTACTCAATTTTTATCATTAATTCGGTATGCAAAGAATAGTTATATATACGAATATAAACGTAAACAAATTTCGATTGTTTTAAGCATTTTAAGCAGTTAATATAGATAAAAAGCAATTTAAGAGCGATCAGATCTTAGTGAAGCGTACCTCCACAAAATGTAATAACAAGTTATGCTTCATGAATACGTAATGTCTGCAACAATGAAGTCTAATTTGCCATTTTAGATTGCAACGTTGCTTGGATTCATGAACAATAAGCTTAAAAAAGTATTCGTATCGTAAATCTCCTTGTATATTTTTTAGCTAACCATATGTACATATGTAAATAGTATTGTTCTTGTGATGGTACTTTAAATTAAGAACTTAATATTTATTTTATATTTTTGCGGTAAACTGTAAAAATTGCCAAGTGAACAAGAAATATAGTATATGTACAGTACAGAGCCATAAAAATCTTTGTTATTTTATGTTTGATACTCATTCAGGGGAACGATTATGTAAAATTGTTTTCACTCCCTTGCTGTGTTGGCAAAGTACGGCGTTTAATTCCGCCACTCAAGACACTATGTCTCGATTACACTAGTGTAAAGTTGTAGTTAAACATGTATAAAGAGCATCTAAAATTCTTGATTACCATGGTATATATAACTATAGACCTTGCTGGTAGTATGAAACATTTGTTTCGAAAGCTCGGTTTATTTGGGTTGGTTGACAGTTCACTTTCAAGGGACAAAAGTTTATTGGGAGCTTATTTGTATGCTGTACAACATATGCAAACCTAATAGGTGGCTTAACTTTATTCCATAATTTTGGAAGCCAACAATTACGTTCTACAACAAAATTTATTTAGATTTACGGTCGCATATTATATTTAAGAATACGTACATATAATATTTAATTGAATAGGTATAATCTCTCCCGGATTTTGTTATATAGGAGCAATTATTTCCATTCAAATTTATTATTTCGACATATGTATATATACGACGAAGTTTTTCTGAGAATCTCTTTGAAAAATTTAACAAGACACAATTAGTAAAGAGACACTTAATACTCGACCTGTTTAATATTTGACATGTTCGTCTGCTTAAAATAATTATTCCACATTGCAAAGTGTGCACACGTACACGCGCACGCACAAGCAACAAACTTCTAATGTTGCATTGACTTTGTATTGTATTATCTCATTACTTCTTACTTTGTACTTAGTGGATCGAAAATAAATATATTAAAATTATTATTATTATTGCACACATTGTATTAATCTGCCCGAATTATAATTTAGAATATTAAATGAATATCCGCTTCATGGCTGTTACGTGGAAATCAATTGAGCGTATTTTAATGAAGCAAAAATTTTATTTCAACGCTTTTTAATTAAGCATCGATTTTATGAATCGACTTTCAGCCAATCTAATAAATAAGAGTTTCAAAGAATCAAGATAATAGTGTAATTTCTTGTTTGTATGGCCTAAATTAATATAATGTAGTAAATTAGTATTTTATGTACTTTAATGATATAATAATCGTAAAACTTACGTAAATTGCACTCAAAATGCTCATTGGCTCAAATATTAAATTATCAAAATTGGTAACGCAAAAAAAGTAATACAGTAAAAACAAAGTCCAGATGTAAACTATGCATGTGCAGAACAATAGAATGAAAGTATGTACGAATTTTCATTAAAAAATAACTTTTTTAAAACTGTTATTACTACCGCATCAACACCATGGATCTCCCATCCCTGTATCATGTAGAGCCCGCCGAGCGGAAAATCGATATTTGTTAGGCAATTTCGACAAAACAAAGACTGCACTAAGTTATGTTTTTTATTGACTATTTACATAGTAATATGTTATTACGCGCTTCATTGTTGGCAAAGGAATGGAACTACAAAATATCTTTATTTATATTTGTTTCCTTCTCCATTATTATTTCATAATCATACATATGTATCAAATAATAATAACGGGTTAACGGGGTCGAAATAAATATAACGAAAAACAAAAGTTCACCAATGTTTTAATTATATTGTTATCTTATTTAGCTAAAATGACATTTTAAGTAAGACTTTAATATTGAATTTATATTTCATATAAAAATAATATTTATAAAATGAGTAGGATTGATCGTATCAGGATTAGATCATGCATCTGGGATCTATCTAGGCGTTTAGTCAATTACGTTCTTATCAAACTAAGTAAAATTGTACGCTTCTAATATTGTCTTTATAGAGGAAATTTTGCAAAGCTCTACTGCAGTTATTATTTAAAGAAACAATCATTTCGTGAGTGTATGAATATTTAACTAATATTTTAATATAATAAGGTTTGGTATGGGAGCCAGGCCAGGTTTTTTGCGATTATTTACTCTCAAACTATATATTAACTATAATTGGTGAAACGCATCTGATCGTCCACTGGCTGAATCTCAGCGGAAAGACTATCTGATGATGCATAGAAAGTTGTAAAGCAGGACTTAGGAGAGAACATTTAGCATCATCGTATTTACATGTGATAGCTAACAAGGTTTTCCTATACTTGCTGGTAGTTGATTTTTTAACATCACCATTTTCAAGACAATAACAATTAGTGGCGGAACCTAAGACACGTCACCCCATCAACTAAACATATAACGCATAAACATTTACTTTTAGAAGATTTCTATTAACCTTATCAAGTCTAGTCTAACATTTTCCAGCTACGCCACGATTGCTTCAAAAATGGCATAACATATTTACATATAAATGATATTCGTTATGCATATTATATTTTAGAATATTAATAAGTTATGATTTTGATTTATAATATTTTAGAATAAATATTAACACTTGTTTTATTATATATATATATATATATATATATATATATATATATATATATATATATATATATATATATATATATATATATATAAAGCATAAAACTTATACATTTAAAATACTTGAAATTTTCATATCAAGCTGAATACAAAAAGATGTCACGTCCTAACGAGATATCACGACGGATCTCTACGTATGTTAATAAAGCGACATTCGAAATGTTACTCATTTTTAGCATAAAGAAAACAATATTTAATTACTATTTTTTATTTAATTTTATTTGATAAATATTATTATAAAACTAAAGTTTAGAGTTCTATTGTTAACACTTTTATAAAAACATATAATTTTTTTTTAAACGCAGCGGGAAAAATCTGGAATCCATCCGATACCGGATTTTTCAAAAACATTTTCTAATCCTAAGTGTGGAATAACACTTTATAAATAGTTAATATTAAAATTAGTTCTATTGTTATATATTTCCTTTATTTGCGAAATATTTAGGACATTCCGTTTGAACAATAAACATATTGACTGTACGGGTTGGGACAAAAACGCCAACCTATTTAAATTTTGATTTAATATAAATATAAAAAAAAATAATTAGATGCTTTTATTATTTTTTGTTCACTATATATAAATAATTAAGCACCCAACGGTGTAGAGATACTCAATAGCCCAATATTTCTAAATATTATCTTTTTTATGTAAAATAAATCTGCCATTTAAAATAATTATTAAAAACAAATCAAGTAACTGAAAATATTTAATGAAATACTAAACAATTAAGCTTCCACAATCTGCTATTAAATTATAGAGTTGTTCATAAAAAAGAGAAAATTAAAAACATTTAACAAGAGAATAAAAAAGTAATTTGAAATTATCGCCGCTATATTTTTATCGTGGGTAACCTTAATGAGAGTATATCGCTCAGAGCGCTATGCATGACTACAGGCGTATAACATTAAATCAAAATAAAATCCAGTGCGGAACAGAATGCATAAACTCATTTCCGAACATCCCCCTCATTTGCTATCAGCTTTATCATCACAAAAGGCAATTTCCATCAAAGTGCACCAATTTCGGGCGTAAGCTATAAATTACGTAGACTCTATCATATAAACAATAAAAGCAAACGCTGTTACTTTAAAATTAATAAAATAATTCTGAACATTGTAAGTTGATAAATATTATAATACACAAACATAATATTATTACCATTTTATTTACTTAAGACGTCGTGGTTCAGTGAAAGCGTCTGAATATAAATGCGATAGTTGTTTGTTCAAACCACTCTTGGAAGAGTGATTACACTTAAATTACTTTAAATCATGTCTGTTCGAAAGTTTTATAATATAAACAAGCTTAGAGTAAGATAGTATAGTCGTCAAAACAGTTTTATGTACATACATATATGTATAAGATTGGTACAAATAATGTGTAATAACTTTTCAATTTTCAATTAGCTTAGCAGGAGTTCGATTTTCATTTGATAATTGTTTTTAAATGATTTGCTTTACGCGCTCCGATAAGATAAATAGCAGCATTAATATGAGTCGCTTAGGGTCAAGTCATTGTCTCAATAATGAACATCAATGAACATATTTTCTTGACAGTAGATTCCTACGTCTCACCCTCCTAATAAAAAGAGCATAAAGCTGTAAATATATTCTAGTGACAAAGGTGCTCAATTAAGGTCAATCTGGTATTGACCACATCTATATCACAGCTTACGTCGATAGGTATTATATTATATATAAATAGTTTTATATTATATATAAATACTTGTAAATAGTTTCATGTTTGCCCGAATTCGTTTAAGTTCAATTCCAATTATGGAAAAATGGAAAAAGAATAAATATAAATTTAGGCTGATTGTGGCAAAGTGGGACAGCGTCTGACTGTAAACTTGATCGGATGTGGGTTCGATTCCCACTTGGGACTATATTTTAATTACTTTCATTTCCTCGCTGTGGTAAGACAAAGCGCGGCGTTAAGTTTCGCACAAAGCCTGCAATGTCTCGAATTTGACGGAAAGCGGAGGTAGGAGTATCTTTGGCACTAGTAATTTCCTGTCTACCCTGCCACGTGTAATAAAAGGCATGAAGGTAAGAAAAAATAAGTAATTCTAAATTAATAAATTAATTTATTAATAAGCATAGAGAATCTAGCATTACGTCATTCCATCTCATTTCTGTGGATTTCTACTTTAGTTCACAATGTCAGTTAATCGTTTTATTTTCTTTTCTTTCTTTAAAGATTTGATCCTGAAACGCGAAATATGGTACACGGCGGTGATACGAGATAAATATTTATGGCTGGCTAATACAATACTTTTAAGAACCACATTAATTATATAGTATTTTTTATCGTGTCACGCGAATATCATATTACTAAACAAAAAGTCAGCAGATTATCAAGCATTAAACGTCATGAAATATTATAATAATAATGACTCAGACAGAACGCAAAAACACACAGGTACATACAATACTATTTTTATATTAAACTAAAGGCGAGCTATTATTTAGAATTACAAAAACTCTATATTGTGCTGAAATATGTGAATAAAAAAATTCAATTTGTTTTTTGTATGTGATACGACAATAGAAAACATGCGTTTTTCAATTTTTAAATCAATTTCATAGTGAAGCTTATTTTGTTATAACTGAGGGCGTAGTTACATCTATACACATAAACAAAATTCGAGTGTCTATGTAAATGTTATATTAAAACCACTGTTTTATGTTCAAGTATTTTGTCTATCCGTTTGTTTCAGCTAATCTCTGGAATGGCTCAACCAATCTAGACTGGACTTTCATGAGCAAATAGCTAACGTAATAAGAAGTATTTAGGTTGTATTTATTTTAGAATTATAAAATAAAAATAACCTTATTACATCAGGTTCAAGCCGATCATGGGATATTCCTAACTTGGGGGAGTGATTATATTTAAAATTATTTTTACTTCCTCGCTCTGGTAAGACATAGTGCGGCGTTGAGTTCCACCATTCAACATGTAACGTCTCGAATCCAGTGGAAATCGAAGTACGGAGTGACTTACACCCTACTATGCGGGATAAAAAGCGTGAAACAAAAAAAATATAAAATAACGATTTAGACATATCATGATCAACGCGTACAAAATCGCAGACACAGCGAGTATTAGTATAAAATACATAACTACGATGATACGATATAAATTCATATTAGGAAAAATGTATAGTTGAAATCATATTAGTGTGTGCATAAGAGTGAAGAGATGGTTTTAAATCTATTTTATTTTAATTATTCAGTAAAAAAAAATTATATAAGAAAGTTTTTGGATATGTACTATATGTATAATAAAAACTCTGATAGAGTTAAGTTTACAGATTGATTAGTTTGAGAAGAACCGTTTGTGCGGGAAAGTTAAATTTATTTAAAACGAAAATTATCCAAGAACTATACACAGAATGTATTAGTAAAACAAACCATTTCAAATAATAATAAAAAAGTTTTTAAAGAAAAAAGGGATCTTTAAAATATTAACAATACTTTATGTCCCTGATTTTATTAAAATTTTCATAGAGTTTAATATGATTTTAATTTATTGTATAATATATGTAGCATGGCTTTGACGAATTTATTGAAAACTATTTATTTATTTATATATTCTTTATTGTATAATTTCGTACATATGCACAACTGAATAATATATCACATAAAAAAATAGATAAGTATGATTACAATTGTTGCCTGTTTTAATTTGTTAACTATTTTAATTTCTCTGCTCCGTTAAAACACAACGCGGCGTTGAGTTCTGCCAATCAACTCGCTCGAATGGACAGTGTAGAGCCCTGCTACACGAAATAGAGCGTTAAACAGCATGCAATACGACCCAATATAAAAAATATCGAAACTAAGCTGCAAGCTAATGCATAATTTTAAGCAAACACCCACACATGGCATTCAGGGAACCAATCGCACTTAACAATGCGCAGACGGGTAGCCGGCATAAGAGCACGTATTTACTTTAAAATTTGAATACAAAAACTTATCTTATTAGGATTAAAGGTATAACATTTAATAAAAAGTACTCACTATAAGTGGATTGCATTGTGTTATAATATCTATCTTATATTTTGATATCTATGTTACACTTTGATTTGATCCTTGCCTATTTGTCTGTCAATATAGTTTTTACTAGTATCAGCATACCCTCGTTTTAATTTATATGAGTAATAAAATTACAAGGAGGTTTGTTTATTGGACATCAACTCAATTTTATTATCTAGAAGGGGTTCGCTTTAACATCAATATGATTGTGAACATATTTAACATTTACTATTATTTCTAAAAAGCTTCTAATGTGCATAATTTAAGGAAATTTTTTGAATAAATATTTGATGAATATTGTTGATATCTGATTATTAAAAAGACAGTTTGATTCCAAGCAATATTCCTAAATAGACGACTATGAAGAACGTATAGTTGTACCTATATTTATTAAAGTTTCTACTAAGGTACTTACTATACCAAGCGAATTATAAAATATGTATATAGTACGTGTACGTGTGTGGCGTGAATTTAAAATTATTTATTATACAAATGATTACAAGAATAAATACATATACCATGCGACATATATCATGTAGTTTTTAATTTTTCATTACTATGTGATATTCAATAACACACGCATCAAATTACTATTTACTAGCTTTTAAAAAATCTAAATAAAAGAACGTTTGTTTAAGCTATTTCTATTGTTTCACGATTAACAAACAATGGTCTCTGGTGTAAAATATTTTAATACAATATTGTATTTTGAATAGAGTGCGTGCGGGCGGGTAGAGTGACGGTGCGCACGCGCCGTACTGCGCCAGGTGAGAACGATAACATCTGCTGGACAGCCGGAACCCCCGATAATAACCAAATACACATCGGCGCCGTATGGACACGTTGGTCACATGCCACATTATAAGCATGTTATTTTTAAAAAAATACAGCTTTTATTTTTTTGTTATTTTTGAACATTATGTCACTCCTCACATATAACTGTATAAAGACAGACTATATATAAATATGCATAAGATATAAACAGTTATATCTTACTATAGTTACTATACTATTACATCAACTGTATACTATTATTATCAGAAGATTATTTTAAAATAATTATAAAAAATGAATGGTCAATTAATTTTCTTTTTTATCCTCCACATTGTTTCGTCTATCCACATATGGATGAGAAGTTATGAGTGATAAAAATCTATGTTATTAATGTCCAATTGGCTTTTATTGATATGCCTTTATTAAAATAACACATTACAATTGAAATTGAATAAAATATTTCGGCTCGAAAGTTTTGAGATTGATAGATCAATATATTGACCATACTTTTTATGAGCCAATTAAAACACAGTGGGTTGCGAGTTCCCAACTCTGGCGAATAATAACAGGTCGAGTGCGGCAATCCTACATTACTTCCTGTCTACCCAAGACAGGAAGTACCCACTGTCAAGATACTCCGCACTCTACTTACCGCTAATTCGAGACATTCCGTATGGAGTGGCGGAATTCTGCGCCGCAGTTTGCCGTACCAGAGCAATGAGATAAAAATAATTAAAATATAATCATTTCCCTAAATGGGAATGGAATCCGCAGTCATGCCATGATCGGCCTCAATGTATTGCGCCATTTTACACGTAATACTTTGATTTCTATTACAAAATGAAGTACGGAATTTCTTTCTCTCTTTCCTTCTTTATTTTAATATAGAACTATGTTAAATTCGATAAATGTTTGAATTCAATGAATAATGAATGTAATATTTGAATTCAATGAATAATTCAAAAAATAATAAATGTATTAAACAGAATAAGTTGAACCCACTATCCCAGACATGTTAAAAAAAGTACATGTTTTTTCAAGCCTACTCTTTAAAGAGATATTACAAGATAGACAAATAGAAAACATACTAATACTCGTAACGACAACATTTACTTAATGTTGTTATCAAAATGTTACATTTTTCCAAAATTCCACTTTACTTTTTTATTTGAAAAATAAATCTTTTGTAATTGATTTCGTTTTAGTCAATTTGTCTTCGTTAAAACTCAATTTCCTTAGTTCTTTCGTGAATAATAAATTATTAAGGAATTTTGGTTTCGTGTTTTGTGCATGATTTTCAAGAACAATTGAATTAATTATTTGTCATTTTTTGTATTACTTGTATGAGTTTCTGAAAAGTATTCCTAACTTGCTCATTATATCTTCAAATAATTGAAAGTAATATTTTAATAAGATTACCAACACAAATAATTTAAATAATAACATCCGTATTTGGCGTTCCATATTAAAAGTCACAAAATAAACAGAGCATAAACATATATCAGTAAACTATTTTGGTGGGCTTTAACTTGACTATACTATAGTACTTAGTGTTTATAAATCTATTATGCCCTTTCAGACACATTATATTTATACAAACTTGCTAAAAAATATAATTAAAACGTATTAATGAGTTAATGAGTGTGTTATATGTGTATAATATATAACTATAATATATATTTAGGTATGAAGTGATTATCAGTCCATTACATATTTAGGTATAAAGTTGAGTTTGAATGACTTTGTTCAATATGATGACACTGACTGATTTTATTAAATTAAAAAGTACTTGCGAATAGGTTTATCATTGCCCGAATTTTTTTAAGTTCAATTGTCATTATTGAAAACTGCAGAAACATAGAAATAAATTTATGTTGGGGCCGGTCGTGGTGTGCGACAGCGTTTGAATGTAAGCGCGTTTGATCGTGGATTCGATTCCCACTAGGCAGAATGACTATGATTGACGACTACTTTCATTTACTCGTTCTGATAAGAAAAAGCGCGACGTTGTGTTCTGCCACTCGAACACGCAATGTCTCGAATTCCTGCGGAACGCGGTATACGGAATGTCTCGACACTAGGTACTTCCTGTCTGCCCTTCTGCCCTGCTATGCAAGATAAAAGCGTGAAGCTAAGAAAAATATTTTCTATAATAATAGTTATCTTTGTTAATTTATATTAAAAAAAAATATTTATACTAACGTTCCTTTGTATATTACAAAACCCTTATCCAATGACTTAATAGCATAAGGAAATATAGCAAGCCGAGAAAAATATGTATATACATAGTTGTAATGTACTAAACATAAATAATATCTTTTCTCCATGCTGCTCTTTTTTGCATTATTAAATGAAAAACTTAGTTTGCGGGTTTGTCTGTCTATCTTAGAAATATCTCAAAAACTTTTCAAGGAGAGATTTTTTAAAACACAAAAATAAGTTTTCTTATAGTTCTCTATCCTCCCTGACTTCCATCCTTTTCTTTTAAAGCTGTAAGTGAAGTTGATCAGGAAGTGTGTCAAATCTATTTCTACCAAAACCTTTGGAAGTGACTGTCTTATGATGACCTCGACATGATCCTTCCTCATCATGTGTTGGAAATCATTGTAATAGTGGTCACCCACACTTAATGTTTTTCCTACTCAGTAGAAGTATGCTTACGTCATTCCTCTGTCTAAAACTTCCAATCCTTTTAACCCCACTAATTATCGTCCTATATATAAATATATATATATATATATATATATATATATATATATATATATATATATATATATATATATATATATATATATATATATATATATATATATATATATAGGACGATAATTAGTGGGATTAAAAGGATTGGAATTACAATCCTATCCAAGTTCCTCGAGTCCTTCGTCAATAGTCATTACTTTTATCTCTCTTTTAATAACCTATTGTGTCCTTACCAGTTCGGTTTCCGTTCTCTTCACAGAGAGTTGGGGCGCTGCTGAATATAACGGAGGACATTGAGTGTGCTATGGATAGTACCAAGCTCACTGTAAAGGTACTGCTGGATTTTAGCAGCGCTTTCAACTCTGTTGAATTTGATGTACATCTTGGCAGTCTTCGCTGGCGCTTGGCGCAGTTAATCTTTCTACGTCAGTCATTAGTTGAATCCTGTCTATTCGGTCGTCAGCTGTGTGTAAAATTAGCGTGGTTACATCTCAACATAACAATACAATAACATTTCGAGAGTTAATTCCTGTCCCTATCACTTGTATGCGGATGATTTGCTGCACTCTGGCTTAAATGAATTGCCCGAGGCTATCGCTGCTTTAATTTGTTTTATACCCTTATCACCATTCAATCTTGGGCTGAATTTTTTGGATTATTAGCTAACCCGAAAAAATTTCAAGCTATTATTATCGACAGTAATAAGTTTAGGTACAAAATAAATTGGGACTTGATGCCAAAAATCATGTATTCCGGAATTGAAAATACGTATCGTGAAAAAGTTAAGAACTTGGATTTAACTTTTGATAGCTCTTTGCCATGGGCATCGCACATCAATGATGTTAGTAAGCGTATGCATTTCTCATTCCACTCTTTTAAGCGACTTCAATATTTTTTCCCACTTAAAATCAAAGTTGTCCTAGCGCAAATTATACTCCTTCCAATTCTTGACTACGCCGATGTGTGTTATCTGAATATGAGTGAGGAGCTACTTAATAAGTTAAAGTGCCATCAAAATCTCGCAATACGTTTTATTTTTGGTCTACATAATTATGGCCACGTTTCTTATTTTCGAGCTTAGCTTAATTGGCTCCCTATTCGCCTTCGCCGCGACCTGCATATTCTTATACTCCTCTTTAAAATCCTTAATTACGTGAATTTTCCTTTTTAATTACGTTCCCCTTTTTGCAACCTTCCTACTCCCATACGCTCAAGGTGCTCGTGTGTCGTTCCGATGCTAGACATTCCAAAGAGGAATACCAAGTTCATGCAGAAAACCTTCTCCGTATATGTCCCCTCTCTTTGAAGCCAACTCCCGGAACCCTTACAGAAAAGTCCTTTTATTACCTCCTTTAAAAAAATAAATATAATACTATATATATATATATATATATATATATATATATATATATATTTACTTTTTTTTAAATACTATTACACTTTTGTGATCTCGCTTTTGACGCTCATCCAATTCCACGGCTTGACTGGAAAAGATCTTTTCAAGAGATAAGTCCACTTTTGTGTACTTACCTTTACCAAAATGTATATCTATTTTTTATGTACAATGAAGATATATTCTTTATAATAATAATATAATATATATTAATCCTTCGTTCCCTGATAATTGAATTCATTTAATATATTTTAACTTTTAAAAATATTGCTATCATCGACTAGTAAATAAAAACTTATGCTAATAGGTAATTATTAAAAAAAAATAGATACTCAAAATTGTAAATTCTATTTCCACAAGGAGATATACATACATATTCATATTGACCAGATAAACCTCATGAAAATAAATTTCATTTATTAAAATACATTATCATTCTTCGAAAAATGACATTGATTTGCGTGCACTGAACCAAAAAATATGTTAAACCAAATAATGTACGTTCATATCACTTATTAATTATTAACAGTAGCGAAGCTATGATGCTTTACACTTAATTAATGTAGCTTTGCCATAAATATTATTAATGTTCTAATTAATCGATCAAAACAGCAACAAATTGAATATTTTCTTAACATCACATTCTTATCGCGCATAACAGGGTGGATAGGAAGCTATGTACTTCTTAAAATTTCATGTTGAGTGACGGAAGTTAACTCCACGTTTTGTCTTTACTAGACCGAGAAACATGAAAATAATTTAAATATAATCATTCCCTTGAGTGGGAATCAAATCGAATAAACCTACGTTTACAGTCAAATGCTGTCCGTTAGGAAAGCGCAGCGAGCGACCATCAAATTCAAGTTATGATTTATTTGGTATGGTAGATCGAGTAGGAGACACATATGTTAATATATATTAATTATATTGACAAAGCAACTACCAGGGTAAGGCTTCTAGTATTACATATTCTTACGATTCATATTGAGGACCTACGCCACATCTCAACCCGTCTTATCGCTTGGGACATCGCGGTTCGAGGGTAAACATCTAATCTGCCATACAAACAAGCTATACCAATTGCCTCTAAAACCATCAAATACGAAATTAAATTGCCTATTTATATTGAGCAATAATATACGTGCATGATATATGAAATAAACAGTTATAATGAATTTCGTAGCTGTAAAGGCAACACTTAAAGATTAACATAGCTATATTTGAATATCAAAAGCTATCTGAAAGTCTTAAATATTGAAAAAAAATATTTTTTAAAATATATTGTAGTAATCGTGGCACATTGATACATACATCCGTAAGGAAGAATTGCATTTAACTCTCAATATCTTGATCTAGAGTGGAAAGCTGTCCACTGTCTTGAAACTAGTTTGTGTTCGACTATCTTGCTAAGTAGTACAAATTGTGAAACTATAAAAAATATATAATATTGTTTTTAATTAATTTTGATATAGATTGAGAAAATTAAAGTGTAGTGTAACGGCGGATAATTGGAGCCTTAGCGAAACATCACATTTACACTTCAGTTAGTAACAAAATCAGTTTTTAATTCTTAAATTGTACAATCTAATTGTGGCGCAGATTTATAACTAAAACGGCTTATTATACACTATTTTCAGAATATAGTTTATAACGAATTTTACGAATATACGAATTGCCGCAAGACTGAATGAAATTATGAAAATTCTGCTGAACTTATATACAAATATAAACTAATAAATATTTAATGCTCGGCTTCATTCATTAGCTTTTTATTTATTTAGGTTTCATTATAAATAATATCTTACATAATAAAAAATTCTTCAATCAACGAAGTCAGATATAGTAATGACTTCTAAAGTCTAATGACTTTTAGTATATTTCTATATACTAATTACACTATTATACCTACTAGGTGACCAATACATAACGTCTAATCAATACTACAGTTACATGAAGGATTTAAAAGTAGAAAATAGTAAGGACACGCCATGTAAATAAAGGCGTTTCCTCGATTGGTGCCAATTAATGAGACAAAATGCAACACCCACAGATTCTGAATCAGTAACCAGGAATAAACTATATTTCCTTCCCCATTAAATATGCAAAAGAAATATATTTCTTTTTTTTTATTTCAAGACCAAACAATCATACGGTTAACATTTTTACCTAAAATATTTCTTAGTCCAAGAAAATTAAGCGTTGGTATTATAGAAATGAAACATCATTTAACGTAATAGTTTCCAGAGAATCTAATCAGGGCAAACGTTCGCCTTCATTTTGTAGTTAGTTTAGAGGCGTTACAGCAATCCCAATTTTCCTTCATAGGTCGTACCCACTTTAATTAAGTAAAACAGTGGAAGTTTATAAATTAGTTAAAGACAGGGCGGTTTAATAAGCAGCGACGCTACTTGTTGCGAATGACAATAAGATGCCGGCAGCACGCTGCACGCCGCCTGCCGCCCGCCGCCTGCCGCCCGCCACGCGTGGACTTAACGTGTTTAATTTGAAAAGTCAGACCGCGTCTTGCTTTTAATGAGTTTTCGTGTAATGCCTTCCTCACCGAGCAAATTTATGTCATGAATAATAATAGATGCCAGGCGGAGCGCGTTTAAATCCTGAATAGACACGTCCGCGGATAATCCGCCGAGGAAACATCTTAATAAACACTGTTTTAACGAGTTGATGCCATGGCATCGAGCTGATGCTTTCACTACCAGAGAGAATTAATTAAAAAGTCTACCTCCCAGCTTAGTAATATTCATACATTTTATTACGATGAAAAGATTTTCACGAGACAATTTTTAAAACATAATAGTAAGAGAGCTAAAGCTCAAAATACTTGCGTGTAGTACTAACGCCCTTTAGAAATAAGGTTATAACTAACAACAGTATATTATGTTATTTTACATTTTAGTTTTTAAACCTTCATTAGTATCTTATGATGCAAAATTCAGTGTCTTAGTTTAAGCTTACAACTTTTTACCGAATTTATTTATATTTATATTTACTAGCAAGGCACTTCGTATTTTTTGGCATGTTTTAGTTACACTAAAGGATATTAAATGTATTCAGAATCAATTTTAAATGAAAGTCACATAAAATGATAAATTTTCTTGATTCACGGCTATTTTTTTTTCACTATACAAATATGTTAGGTATAAATACTAAGCCTAACGTAGGAAGAGACTCTAATTACAGTAAATAAGAATTAAACAATCTAATAGATAAGGATTACAACAAATAATTGATTTGTCGTTGTAGAAACAAATAACAAAGGTTAGTTGTAGACGAAAAAAAATAACGTAATGCATACAAATGAAGATACAAAAATTGAATACAATTCTAATATGTTCATATTAGATAGTAATCAACAAAACAGAAAAATGAATTACATAATTAATGTCACTTTTGTAGATAAGAAGAGTTTTAAAGTTATTTATTTACTTTTAGTTTCTAAGCCTCTATAAAAATTTATTTTAAATCATTTTTTTCAGGAAAAGACGAGAAAACGCTGGTATATATATATATATATATATTAGGGTTTGAAGTAAACATACTGATTTAGAATATAGTAAGCACATATCGACACTTTCGGCATCCCTAGGAATTCCGGAGAGTGTTTTAGCGACATAAATTACTGGGTCTATTTACATTGGTTGTAAATTAACATATCCCGGGTATTCCCGAGACGATAACCTGAATATATCCGTGAGTTTTACCAAACTATTCCATAAAGATGGACGAGAAAAACGTCCCAAGTGTTTGTTTTAGAAGAATATATGTAGAAATGCTTTTCTACGAACTTTACATAAAATGTTCTATTGCTACAACTCCGTATATCAATAAATTCTATTGCATACGAGTACAACTAGAATATTGTGTTATGCGTTTGTACACACTGACAGATGATTGAATTACTTTCATTACCCATTTATATTTTTTTCTTATTAAATAGAGAGTAGGGTATTAACCGAAGGAGAAAAGGACAATTTTATTTTTCATTTTCTCGTTTAAGTTATTTTCATATTAAGATCTTTGATTTTCACAATTTTAACATATTTGAATGGAACTATTTTAAAACAATTGCGTATATTTTAGTTACGAAAAATTTTTCTTCGAATACTAAAATAAAAGCGAATAATCCGTTTAAAATAGTTTAATTTAAATAATGATATTTTTGTTTCTTCGTCGTATAACTAAGGATTAATAAATACAAAATCTGTTTAAATTAAATCTTTAAATATTAAAGTTGCACAAGAAATTAAAAAAGAAAACTTTTCATCGAAAACATAGTGCCGTAAAATAACTTTCAGTCTGGAGCCTTAGTTTGTCGGTTATTAGTTGTAAAATATTAATAAAGTTGCTATATCCGCCTACTAAAACTTTGTACTTAATTTGTCTTGATAAATATTCATATTGAATTATAATTCTACAATAATAATAGCTATCTTAACACAAATACTAAACCAAACGAAACTTCGTACAGTTTATGATTCAAATAGTATTTCATCATGCTTTTGCGTAATTTTTTGATTAAATACTTTTTTATTCTATTATTTATCTATAATTTGTCGATATATTGTATGTCGTACAAGGTTAACGTAATATTTAACGTCAGGTCGGTAATCACGATTTGTTCTTCCGTCCGATCTCTGTCAGAAAAAAATCTATCATATTCACGTTTTGCATACATTGTATCGTCAATGTCTTATTTCGGATTTGAGCTATAGATTTAATAAAGGGTTAAATAAAGTCGTATGTGTTTTGTTGGTAATTTTGGAAATTAGCAAAAAAATTAATGCAATACTTAATTTTTATATTTGCCGCAAATGTGTCATTGAGTGGATTAACTTTTTCGCTACAAATTATGGGACGATAAGTTATATTAATTTTATTTTTTTTATAACCTACAGGACAGAAAAGTAAAGTATTGTTAGACAGAACCTTTTAGGAAAAGTAGAGTATTAGTAATTTCAAAATCAAAACTCTTATGATGTGCTTACACTGTAAGTACATCTGGACCATGATAACTTAAAATATATTTCGAACTTTAATTCTAATTATACGAAACACATAAAATAAAAAATACTAATGTAAAGGTGATGCCACTGTGTGGCACAATGGCATCACCTTTACATTAGTATAAAGAAATATTCGACCGTACAAAACACTAATTGTGGTTCCACACTCGTTCGAATTAATAATTTTAATTTTTTCTCAATTTTAGTAAGGTTTTTTAGTAAAGTATAGCCGCGGTATTGGGATTCAGACTCCATGCGCAAAATATATAAATATATGCGAAATACTACGTTGTCTGACAATAATGTATACCCTGAATGCTGAATGAATAGATAAAAGTATCAGAGGGCAAAGTACATAGTTATAATTTACACAACATAACTCTCGCATATCGCGTGAAAATGAAAAATCTCCACCTACGTTTGAAGTGTAAACAAAAAAGGCCCGTAAAAACGACCGTGTTCAATTTTTTGAGTTTTTATTAATATTAGTTAGTTCTTCATAATATTAGAGCGTCTTATGGTAACGTTCAAGCAACACTTACTAGGTTTATATTTAATCTGTGATCGAACGTAGGCGGGAGAGTAGCTATTGCGTCACAGTGTAAGTATTTTTTTATTATAATTAAAATTATTGCTAATATTAATAAGATAGGGCTTCGCTGACTTCTAAAAATGTATTATCACCAAAATTTTATTATAAAAATTCAAGTAATTATGAACGCGCTATTCAATTATTAATTAGAAACTATGGCTTCGTAAGGGTAAAATAAATGTCAATGTTTACACATTTTATTCTGCCTCAGTTCTTTTAAATACTGGCAAAGATACCTGCGTGTCGTCGACCCTTGAGAGGCTTCATACAATTTACATAAAATTAAGTTCTGACTTTTTAATTTGTACCAAAAAATAAGGGTCTTATCCAAGTATTTTTTTGGAAATCTTTAAAAATAATTATTTAATAAATTTGACGTGATGCCGGCGCACTTTGAAAATGTACCTATGAAGGTGTTTATAGTGGGTTGTATTGTCACAACAGAAATAGTTTTATTAAAATAATTATATCATATAATTATTAAACTATTATATACTTGCAAGTTTATTAGATGAAGTAAATTGGTAAGTTTTTAATGACCTTATTAATTTAAAAGTACAATATTAATATTTGTATAAATAAATAAAAAACTATCATTTAAATTAATGGGAAATATATAAATAATTAGTCATATAGCATAAAAACTAAACTGAACTAAGTCTGTAATGGCGTGAGCTGCCATCTTTAATTTATCTCGCCATCTTTAATATATACATTATTTTGAATACCCTATTCATAATTTTTGTATATGTGTATATACAAAATTATGATTATACATTAATGAGCAGTGATGAAAGGATTCTGATAAATAGTTGTAATTTTTATATAAATTAAACTCAAAGAAATATCTAGACTGTTACCTCTTATTGTCTAAACTATTATATAATTGTGTTCCGAATTATCGCTGGCGATTTATTCGCATATTAAATAAGTTTCGCTTCAAAACGACTACTAAAAACACAATAATCATCACTAAATATGATTTGAATAGCTTTACGACAACATGTTTAACATAGTAAACGGTACTTGTGTCGACAAGAAGCGAAAATTCGTTATTCGTTCTAATTACTAGAAAAGCTTACTTCGAAAGCATTGTTAAATCTTTACTACAGAGAGACTATGTGCAAAGATTATAATAAATAAGAAGTTTTATATACCCTAGCATAAACGCTGGCATAGTTTACTTCAATAACTCTAAGAATGTATAATAGTGTTTTATTCCACTACCTAAATAAACCTCTACATTTTAATATAAAGCCAACTGCGCGAAGAAAATGACAAGTAAAATAAAATAATAAAGTATATCCTTTTTTATTATTTACCTTCACGCATTTAACCCACATAGCAAGGTATACAGAAAGTACTTAGTGTCAAGACAATTCGAGATATAGGCGGAACTCAATTATTATTTTCGCGCCGTGAAAACAAAATTAAACTTAAATAAACCGACAGGTTTGAATCGAACCCACCCTCGATCACTTTTATATTCAGTCCCATTATACCACGACCGTCATTATTGCCTTTTATATTAATAAAATAAACATAAGCAAAAACCTTGATGCTAACTACCTTAAAATAATGAAACCGCCGCGTAATAACTGGAAGCATGTAAATGTAACAATAAGGCGTAGCGCGTTTTCGGCGTCCTGTTTTAGTAAATCTCTATTTACAACCGCCGAGTGGAAGGCTTAAGCCAGAACATTTTTCTTCATTCGCGACTCGTGTGTGCCAACAAACTCAAAGACGATCTTTCCCCTCTCAATCTTATGAAATTTCTTCTTCAAAATATTATATATCTTGTTTTTTTTTCATTTTAAAACCAAAATGAACTATTATTACACACGTTTATTTTTGGATGCCAATATAAATATATCCGAGATCCGGTCTAAGTTAATGAAACAGTTGTAGTGCTTTTACAAATAAAATGAAGTTATAAACCTATTTAGAATGTAGTACGTACGTGTACGTGCTTAGAGTAATGTTAAAATATTAAGTTTCACAAAAAAAAACCACGAACTTCAATATAAATAACACTTAATCACGACCTAGCGGTCGTCGTTAATTGTTTTTTTATATTGAAATTGATTCGTCCTCTAATTTCAAATTTAAAGCAAATTCAAGTACTCTTCACGCCGCGTAAGACTAATCCTAAATTTACATTAGCTGTCAATTGTCGATGACAAAATTAGTATTATAATATACTCGAAATGCGTCAATATTTTCTTTTCTGTTCATTTTTGTTTAATATATATTTTAAATTTTGAACAAATTGCAATTAATAGATAATACAATATTAAATTGAATAGAAGTATATAGTTGGCAAAAATACCTATAAGGGATTTTAACTGACATTATATATAGTTGCCGGTCGTGATGCAGTGGGACAGCGTCTGACTGTAAACATGATTGTGGGTTCGATTCCCATTCGAGGGAATAATGATATTCAAATTATTTTCATTTCCTTATTTCCGTAAGACAAACCGCAACTTTGAGTCCGCTACTCGACACGCAATGTCTTGATTTCGACGGAAAACGCAATACGGATTGTCTTGACGCTATGTACTCCCTGTCTACCCTGCGATGCGGGATAAAAACATGAAGCTAGAAAATATAATAGGTAAATGCAGTACAATCCACAAAGCCAAAATTATCTTCAGTACAAATATTTTATCAGCTCTTTCGATCTTTGTACCACCACAACGTCAGTTTAATAAGTAATTTTATAATTAAAATGTATTTAATTTTTGTAAATCATATTATAAAAAAATTAACAGATTCGGATTTTTTTCTGTATTGTATTTTACTTGTATAGTTGAGTATAGTGTAATCTTACAATATCTAAAAGAATGTAGGTCGTTGTTTGAACACTAGCTAAATCTTATCATCTTAGCTTAACATCCGTGAAATTGTTCTTTTCCGAGTATATAAATTTCAAATAAATAGAATACAGTGACTTGTTAAAGCAATATCACATTTAATACACTAATGTGATTTTGTATACTAACCAAAAATAATGTTACAATTGGGTGTAGGTCTAAACTTTATATTCGCACAAATAGAAGATAGAATATATTCTTTTAAGTATATATACTTTATAATAAAATAACAGTATTAGGTTCGTTCATTTTTTAAAACGTATGTATAAAAAATTGAACGTACCGGGATTCGAATTTGCACTAAGCTTGCTTTAATAACTAAGCCTTACATTATACATATGGCAGCGACTAATTTTTTTCATGCTTTTTACGACCAATTTTTCTTAATAGTAATAGTTTTGTTGTTTCACACGCTCTTTAAAAAAAGTCTTGGCCTAAGTGTGGAATAATATTTTAAGATGAAAAATCTAAAAGACAATTTAGAACGAAAAGAACAAAGTAAGCATTTTTGCTAAACAAATGTTAAATGCCTTATAACGGGACACATATAAATACATAAATAAAAACAGAAATCATTTAGCGAAGTCATTGATTCCTTTCGGGCGAATTTGGCAAGTTCGGACTGTTATTATTTCCTCACTTTATTAAGACAAAACTCTTCAGTTTGACATCTATAGGCGTAAATCTATTATACATATGCATTTAATTTGCTCAACTACATAATAATAACAGAAAACATAAGCTTTTTTTAGCTTGACGCTTTTATCCCGTTGCTTTCAAGTTATTATTTATAAAAAAATGCGTATTTTCCTTGTACTTTGTACTTAGTGTATTTTATTTGAGTTTTAAAACATTAGTATGCTTGATTCATTGTTCAACAATGAAGCTAAATTGTATATATAAATATATAACTTCGTACAATATAGTTCTAAGTTAACACTAATATGCTTACCGTTAAATTCTAAGTAGCTTGTTCTTTACGTTACATTAATCCTATACGATTGTTCGCTGCATCTTATACCATGTCAAGAGCCAAGCCAGCATTCATACGTTCACTGCGAAGCCTCTCATAAATTTCAATATATTCTGGCTTCATATCTAGAACTCAAACAGTTATAATAATGTTGGTAACTTCATATTATATTTGTGAATATAACAAATTCCTTTATAAATTATTTTACTATATAAGTTTAATATATTTAATTGTAACTTAATTTATTTTTAAATATGTATTAATATTAGAAACTGAGATCTACGTAATATAAATTATATAACAAAAAGCCCAAGTTTTCATAGTACGGTATAGTGTCAAGACACTCCGTTTAGTGCTTTCCATCTTAAATCGACACTTTGAGACGAGAGAAATGTATGTTGAGCAAACTCAAAAAAGGAAAAAATTACATTCACAGTAATTTTAAATATCATCATTCCTCCGAGTGAAAATCGAACCCACAACTCACTCGTATTTATATTTTAACTGTCCTACTTGGTGCCATGATGGTCTTCATGCATTCTGCATCGTAGATCAGTCCGTTCTAAATTTTTCTTTATTTATTTCTACAGATTTTAATTTACAGTATTTTTTTTAAATTTATTTAGCAAAAGTAACTTGAAATTTACTTGGAAACCTTGTAAATCCATTCAGAGACAGAATTTAATCAATAAAAACATTTTTTTTTAAATTAATGCCAATATTACTTTTTTATGTAAAGTATGACTGATGATATCTTTAGCATGTTAATATAAAAGAATGCATGAAAATGAATAACATGTAAAATAATAAAAAATTATGATAATAAAAGTAGGAACTAGAGAGCGAAAATCGATATTCTACAAAACGTTACAAGGAAGCCAAACAATATTTTTAAAGAAATTGAGATAAAGCGTGTGTACTCAGTGAGGATTGCTCGTATTTGCCTTAGTAACAACGTCTAGTTGGTAAGACGAAGAAAACTCGGAGATTTTTGCCGCAAAGCCTCCTGTCACAATATAGCACATCGTCTGAGAGATAGAATGCTGCATTTGTGTGTAAAATACATATGTAGGTATATGCTTATGATGTGTCATATAAAAAGAAAGTGTATGTTTATTTATATTTTCAATGTTTTATTAACTTAAGGTAAAAGAATATATTAATAATATTTATAAATCTTTTCTTAATTAGTATAAATCATTATCATTTCCTCGTTCTGGTAAGATAAACCGTTGGAGTTCCGCCATGCACGTCTTTAATTCTCGAGAAAGTAAAGTACAGAATTACTTGATACTAGGCATTTACTGTCTATCCTGCTATGTGGGATAAAATTGTGTAGCAAAAGATATAATAAACCCTCGCATATTTAAGGGGAGGTTAAAAATACTTCATTGCATCCAATATTAACTTCATCTAATAATAATATCATATTGTCTAACGAAATTGAATCAACCAAAATATGTTAAATTAACACATTCTTATTTTAAAACGTCATTTGAAAATACCCTCAAATTAAATTCGAATACGTAACTATATATTCATTTTTATAGTAATCTTTCTCTAAAACTATAATTGTCGTTGCGATCATTAAGATATTAAAAAATCATATATTGTATTTAATCTGCTGAGAAATCATTTTTATAATATTGCGACTTCTAACTTTACAAGAATTTGTCTGCATGCTTGAAGCTTTTTTGTGAGCAGCGAGCGCAAGTGGCTACGGAAGTAGCACTACTACGGTAACAAGCACAACCAACCGCTAAAAGTACTGCAACATATTATTCTCAAGCAAAATTGTCTATTAAAGTACAAAATATTCGTTTTACAGCTTTTCAAGTAGAAATATACTTTTATTATCTTTTATTTTTATGTCTCGTAATATATTCTGCTGGTAATATACGTTTATTAGGTACTTTCAAACATTAGAGAATTAGATATGTGAGGCGAAGTGAGCTTTAAACTGTTTTGTTAATGTTTCATCTTCGTAGCGTACTCACTAATGGAGAGGATTTATCATTTTTTTAAACTGTAAAATAAATTATTTTAATGTAACAATTTAATTAATTTGATTTAATACGAAATTAGTTTTAATTTTTTTTGATAATTACGTTATAATTAAGAAAATTTGCGGGAGTGCTTGTTTAGATGACTTTAAATCATTATTTATAATTATATATACTTTAAATCATTATATAAACTGTTATTTGAAATAAAAAATGATAAAAAGAACCTAAGCATCATTGAATTGAATACCTTTTCAACAATAACCCACTTGACGTCGTTCGTCGGTTTTTATTTTTCATTTTGACAATATGGCGTTTGATTGCCATTGTGATGAATTTCGATTATTATGATATTAGTGACACGCGCAAGGTCGAGACAAAACGATTTAAGTGAGAATCGTTAAAATCGGTTAATGCATTAAGTTTCTACATTTTCACAAAAAAAAACAAAAATACATACATACTGATAGACTGACAAAAATATTACCCGTCTTGTTCACCCCGCTGTCGGTGTTATAATGATTGAAAAATTTACATTTTTATAATATTTATTTCTGCCAGTGTGAAACTGCCTTAATGGGGTATATATACTCGAAATCTACAGAAAATGTTTCAATCCAGTGTACCGTACCCTAATGAAATTAATTTAAATGCCAACAACAATTCTATATTAATATCTGAATAATAGACATCTAATATTTAAAATTCCAGACATAATATACTTGTACTCAAAATACGTACTTTTGTATTTAAATGAAGAAAATGTTTAAATCTACAACTAAATTTAGACGCGCGTATTTAGTTAGGCCTATTCACGTTTGTCTTTGTAACAACGTCTAGTCTGTAAGATGTGGAAAACCTTCAAGATTTGTGTCGCAAAGCCTCCTGTCACGAAACAGCGGATACGAGATAGGGCTTAAATATATAATATATATTACTTTGTTTAGATAGTATTATGTGAGAGGCCTATATTTAAACCAACACGTTATTAATTATTATTTTTATTCATTATTATTTTATTAAAAACAATAATAATTTAATTACTTTAAGATATTTGATTGTTTCTCCTACTTTTTGTAAAGCTAAATATCTCATTTTGATGTATAGTATCATCATGTTCGCTTTTAGTCTAATGGTGTGTTACATAGCGTAACCCATAATCAATCACTGTTTTATCGCACAAGGAAAACGTTTTTGTACTGAAGTTAGTGTTCAATCCAGCTCATTTAAATGGGCTTGGAGTCAAACTAAACATTGTTAATCTTAAGCACATTTAAACTATATATTTTAAATTTGATTCATATATTTTAATAAAATTAGCATTACCAATTTATTCTAAATGATCAACCCGACACATTAGCCTAATTTTTTTCAAAGCATTTACCTATTTGATAATTTATATAAAAAAAATATTATCAATGACAATCAAATATTTGTATTCAAACAACTGACATCCGTTAAAACGCAAAGTCGCTTCCATTAGTGATATTAAAGGTTCTTTTGGTTACATTTTTCGTATTGCAATTACACAAGAATGTTATTAAGGTACTGACCGAAGAATATATAAATGAATGAAAATAGTTACTCGTCCTTATTTACCGTCTTCTCGCATTTTTCCCGCATAGCAGGGTAGATAGAAAGTACAAGGTGCTTAAAAATTGCGTGCTTCGCTTTCCACTGAATTCGAGACATTGCGTGCTGAGTGGTGGAACTCAACGCCGCACGTTCTTTTAAAAAAGCGAGGAAGTAAAAGTAATTTAAATTCCCCAAGTGAGAACCAAACCTACAACCCATTGCGTTTACAGTCAGAAGGTATCACAATGCGCCTAAATCCGCCTCGGCCATCGTTATTGTTTTGAAATGTTTAGTTGTTTATTTTTATATACAAAAATGTGTAAAATTTTACTATCTTTTTAGATTCTGCATATACTTCTAATTTTTATATCAGGGTACAGCTCTCCACTAGTGACCACGGACTACCGTAAAATGTTCGGAACATAGGGTTTCCTAAAATGTATTTTCGAATATGGTTATCGTTTTCAATTATGGTTTCACTATTAATAGGGTTAAAATAGTTTCATTTAAAACTTTACACACCTCTTTTAACGTTTAACGAATTTTGCGGACGGAGGCGAACGAAATTTAACACAATTTAAATCTATACGCTGTAGGATTATCTTCTTAATAACTATGAGCATATAATTTAAACATAATAAATAAATCACGCTTACAATTAAAATATTGTAGAAAGTTACATACGCATTACTAAGGCAACGCGCAATTAGACATTTTTCATTTATAGATCAATATAAAAAATTACATTTACATAAACATGATTTGACTTATACTTATATAAAAATAACGTTTTCAAATGAGTGCCGGGTATTTTTGTAATTCAGGAAATTAATTGGTTCACGTCGGGATTGAGCAAGAACAAGGGACACTACTAATTGAACAACTTCTTTATTATCTGAAATCTAGCACAAACTGCTTTTCATCTGATTACTTAGACTCGTAGGAAGAAAGATTTATTGTTAAAATAATTATATCTCTGAGCACAAAAAATATATATGTAGGTATATGAAATAAATTCATAATAAATATAATAACAACGGATCATGTATCCGTAGTAGATAAAAATGAAATTCTATTAAATCATTGTAAAAAGTTTTACTAATGTATTAAAAATGTATGATTAATTCAAATATTCCTGATACACTAAAACATTTACGCGAGCTTTCAGTACAATTATACAAACATAAAATAAAATTTATGCTTATTAAATTATTTATATTTCTGCTTTTTTATATCAAAAAGTTTATTTAGATTGTGAAATCAACAAACGACAATTGTAATTAAATCTTTAGATATAGAATAAATATAACTTTATAATTATGTACTTTAGTTAAAGTATATACATTTTTTGGGGTTAACTAAACCCACTTGTTAGTGATTTGTATGATTTTCAAACTATCATTTTATTTCATTAATAGACAAAGCATCGGTAAACACTACTTTCTTAATAAAATTATATATCTTTCTAATAAAATTATCTATTTTATTAAAGGTTTAGTAAAAAAATTATAATTTCCCCGCCATCTCTATCCATCTTCGTTTTTATATTCTCATTATTTTTTCACTATCATTAGAATCCAACAACATTTAATAAATTCAAATAGTGCCTTATTATCTGTAAAGCTATAAACTATACATGAAATATAAAATGACTTGTACGGACAAAGCTTAGAATCTTCTTATAATTTTAATGAGTAAAGCGGAAGCAGTCAGTGTGACTTAATTTTATTTCAAAAGACATTAAAACTTGCTACCAGGAGTGAAAAATAATCTCTGTGGAATTATTGCTTACAAGATGAACGGTCGCAGATAAGCACGCGGGGAAGAGAATTTATTAATCTTGTACACTAGTGGGAAGACGCGATAGCTTAGTGGTTAAAAGTTCACAATCATCATTATAGAAAGTAATGGATTTTAGATATTAATTAGTATGTATTACTTCAGTTGATCGTCATCGAGGTCGGTCGTGCCATAGTGGGACGACGTCTAACTTTAAACACGATAGGTTTGTGGATTCGATTACCAATCGGGGGGGGGGGGGGGGGGGGGGGGAATTATTTTTAAATTATTTTCATTTCCTCGCTCTGGTTATGCAAGGCGCGGTGCTTGTGTTCCGTCACTCAACACACCAATGTGTCGAATTCGGAGGTAAACGGACTATGGAGTGTCTTGACACTCAGTACGTCCTGTCTACCCTGCTACGTGGGATAAAAGCGTACTCCACAGGAATCTATCGTATTCTTAGCAGGTAGCCAACCGCCTATAAATATACTCGTAATAATATTTTTATGTATAGGTTTTGTACTTTAAATTTATCGTATTCAATAGTATAAATTTAAAAAAAATCATAGGCAGAAATATAAATTTGAATTTTAATATCTATATATCTTTAAACAAATAAAATGTATAATGTAAATGAGTCACTTGTTTTGTTTGTTTTCCCTATTTTTCTTCTTTCTTTCTTGGTAGGCAAAGAATTAAAATAGATATCATGATTAGTTTTAAGAAATGTTACTTTAATTTTCTTCGAAATGCATTTAATTACGCAACTTTTCTATTGTAAGCTAATAGATGCTCAGAATTTTATTTTATATTTTCAATTTTCATAGTTGTATTAAGAAAATTGAAAATAGAAAATAAAATTTATAAATGTAAATGTAAATAAGTAATAATATAGCTTTGGTGATTTTCTTGTTAAAATCCTTTTTTTTTCAAGTTTTAAAGATTTATATAGTGACATTATATTATATACCATCATTGCCTTACAAATACAATTCAAAGTATGGAAAAAGTGTTAAATAGTAAAAAATGTCAATAGATTAATTCGATTGCTTTGATATCGTTTCATCGAGTGATGATAATTCATTTTTTTTTGTAAATGGCAAGTAAGTAATTTTTACAGTATATATTTTATATAATAGGTGAAAATATTATAATAGGTGAACAACTCTGTTCTAAAATTATGTATAACTTATTAACCTAAAAGTTAGCAATTTTGTACATTATTCGCATTTTTTTGATATTTTTGATTTTTTTAAAGTATGCCTGTGGATACCATAGCATGTCTACCCTAGGAACAGGTCTACAGGAAGTACCTAGTGTTAATATACTCCGTACTCCGTTTTCCGCCGATTTCGCGGCAATGTGTATTGAATTAAAAAAATATACTTGAAGCAGAAATTATAAATATTTAAAGACAAAAATATATATTTAAAGGAAAAAGATAATTTTAAAATAAGTAAACAATGTAAAACACATTAATAATGGGACAAAAAATACTAATAAAATATGAGACGTTATAAATAATTATTAAAAACGAACGCCCATAAAATGTTTCAGTACTTTAGATCAAATTTATATTTTTAAAGTAGATATTTTAAATAACAATATCCCTGGGTTAATTATAATATGAAAAGAAATATAGTCCCTGTAGAAAATATATAAAAATATTCTAACAGAAACCGGCTGTGAACATTATATATTAATAATAATGAATGCGGTAAACTTGGCTAATAACTTGAAGATTTAAAGCTTAAACAGACGCTCGAGTTTACTAAAATTTGCTGATTATCCAAGTAGGTACAATGATATCCGAAAAGAACTCACTTTACTATTTAATATGCCTCAGACCACGTTGAAACTTACAAATGAAATAATTTCATAGTTTTAAAAGGTTTTTTATAATTGTTTTCAATAATCGTTTTATTGCCTAATTGATATTAAAAAAAATAATAAAATTTAAAATTCATTCTCCAATTCTTATAATGTTGTGTATAAATTTGCAGTATAGTAGATGTCAATTAGTCATAGAATACAATGAACAAATCACTATAGTGCCATTGTTTCATATTTTTTTATAATAATTAACAATTAATTAAACTTAAATTATCGTGCCTAAACTAAAATTTACAAGAAGAAATTTATATAAATAATAAAGTTTGAAATGCGTACTTTTATACTTACCGTGGAAATAAAATGCCCGAAGGACTCCATTCTTTGTCCTATTTATGCGCGGAACTCTAGCGTTCGAGAGCAGATCTCCGCGAAATCTAAAAGCTAATTAGAGCTAAGAGACTTTCTTTTATTTTTCACAATTACGGCAAAAAACTTGAAGCTTAAAAGAGTATGGTTGTTCTAGCAATTTTATGTTTAACAAGCGCACATTCTCAAATGCATTCCATTGTCGGTAAGTGGCCAGTGTGGTATCCGTAATGTACCTGACAAAAAGTATTTATTTTTTATCATGTTTACAATATAATGGTACAGATTACAGAAGAAAGTTTAACACACATAAACAAAAATGCGCCCGCGCACACACACGCACGAATTCGCCTTAATATTTTAGTAATTTATAATATTTATAATTATAAAGTACATATTGATTGGTCTTTTTTGGTCTTAGACTATCTATAGAGTCTTTGGCTGTATATAGAGTCAACAACAATGGCTAATGAAAATATGAAACTAAAATTTGTTAGTATAGATTATTTCAAGAATAAAATATAAGCCCAACTTCAATTTAAAAGAAACTGTTTGTCATAAATTTGCGATTTGAGTGGAATTTAAATTGTTATTCGTTTATTAATCACTATTTACTGCTATTACCAATAGGCATATATAAATATAGTATAAATGCAGTTTTATTACTCCAACATCATATTAATATAGTATCTTCTCTCTTAAACTATCAACATCAAAAGTGTTTTGTGATATAATATTGAAAAGTAATTAGTACAACAAGTGGTGTCTATACAGCGCAGCGTATGAGAATAAATAGCTTAATTAAAAATGTGTGCACCTACGCAAACCGTATTGCTTGCTCACGTTGCGAGAAACTTATCGTTGAGGCGTGCCCTTTATCCTTTCCATTTGGAAAATATTTATTTAGCATCCTTTCCTTAAGCCCCGCGCCCAGGTGCGAGGTAGCCGAACTCAAATAGAACCAACCAATTTAAATACGGCGCAGTTGCTTCTGCCATTGTACACAATTTCTGGGTGTAGGCACTTGTGCTCGAATACAAACACAATTTGACTTAGTTTCTGTCTTTCTTCATTAAATATTTTTAAATTGTATAACTATTTTTTGAGGCCGATCGTGGTGCAGTGGGATAGCGTCTGACTGTAAACGCGATTATATTTAAATTATTTTCACTTCCTCACTCTGGTAAGACAAAGTGCGGCGTTGATTTACACCACACATAAAGTGAAGTACGGAGTGTCTTGACACTAGGTACTTCCTGTGTACTGCGGGACAACAGCGTGAAGGTAAAAATAAATTATTAATTCATATCATTCACTCTTCGTCGTGTACTTAGGACAGCGTTGTCTGTCTGAATTATATTTTGAAGAAATATTCCTTCTTATTTATTATTATCCTAACCTATAATTATATGATTTTAATAGGTATAAAGTATACCATACGATCACGATGTTCTGGATTTAATTGTTTTTATTGTTTTATTGCTTATCCAGTCTAAAACCTAATGCGATGTTCAATATTTTGAAAAGTATTATTATACACAAGGCATCGCTTAGAAAGCATTTTCTTGAGATTCTGCTCCTAAGAGAATCGAATGATATGGTGAAGTTTCTATGAAACTTTTCATAGCTTTGATGGATTGATTTAAAACTTTGAACAAGTATAAATACAATATAAAATTAAGTTTGAGATCTTCAAACAAACGAAAAGAATACATATTTCTGTCACTTTTACGTATTTTTTAAATTAATAATAATATTTTTTCGTATATTAACAAATGATTGTAAATATATAAATATAAAAATAATACCTTGACAATATGAGATATTACGTGTAGTGATAAGTTCACGTGACAAAGCAAGATTAGATGGACGCTATGAGGCTACTAGAACTGTAATAACAGAAGACTACAGAACTGCTATTATGGTTAACAATATTCCTAATTGAAAATGAATTGATAATGCAAGTAACTATTGCATAGAACCATAATGATATTATAAAATTCATTTTACAAATTCTACATCTTTTATTAGTTTCCTAAAACAGATGTATTTATAGTGATTTAATCATACTTTGAATCACACTACTTTTTGTCTCGGTAAATGCATATTTCAATATTTGAAGTTTATTTCAGATTTTAAAACAGCTTTGAATGTATTCGAGAATAGGTCTTTACGAAATTTAAGAGGCAGAGAGAAATAGAAATCTAAGGTAAGTACTCAAAATATTATTATTTTAACCGTTACAGACTTATTGCCCACATTCTATAATTATAATTCTTGTCTTAGTGAGCAAAGCATATTTATTATGTCTTTTGAACTGTTTCTCAACTCTTTGTTGTTTCGATTCTAATCTTATTCTACATATATATAAAGAAACGTTTATACTACTTTATAGCATTTACATTATAGCATTTACTTTATAGCATCACTGCTAATTCTCAAAATTCAAAGACAACGTGAAGCACTCTCATTCCCCAATTTCTAATATTTTAATGGATCATTTTATATATTAAGACTCCTTGTTGATCCTACGTGCTCAAGTGAGGTCGTCAGCAATCTAGGAGAGGCACGAGTTTTGAATTAATGTCGTCCAATCGTGATTACCTGTGAACGAAACGAGCGGGAAAGTGCTGTGTGACGCTCGTGACTTAATTAGTGGAAACATTTTTTTTTCTATTTATTTACTTTAAATACTTATTTTTTTTCTATAATTGTAAGGTTTGATGTTCTAAAAGTTTAGGGTTACAATTGAGATACATTAGGGAAACTTGTTTACACTTTAGGAACATGTAATTTCGCAAGACGTCGCGACTCACGTGCTTCTCTATTCTGAGTACATTATTTAAAGTCGCACCGCAGTGTGACTTACCCTATGTTTTAATACTTAATAAATTTACTTCTATTATATATTTTTAAAGATCTGGAAGGGAGTGGCTTAACTTTTGAACGAGGTGCTTTTCGAAAGTGAAAAGTTGCTAATACTTTTATGAAGACGTTATTTTCAAGACATAGTGAATGCATCGATTCTTATTTTATAATACAGTGAAGAGTACTGAGACTTTCCTCTGTATTGTATAAATAAATCTAAATTTACAACGATTCTAAAAATATTTTTTTCTATTTTAACAATCTCCAAATATTTTTACCTATACAAAATGTAATTATAATTTGACTTATCAATATCTGGGAAGTATGTTTAGTAGAGATGGAAGATACGAAATGGATGTGGAAAGGCGTATTGCTGCTTTGTTAACGGTGCTCTTGCTGCATTGATGCGACGGCAAGACGTCAGCGTTCGCAATGCAGTACTGTTACCGATGTTATTATACGGCAGCGAAACGTATGTGTCAAAAGAAGAATGAAAGAAAGATGAATGCTGCGTATCTCCTCGTTCCATATGCGGTCACCTAAACTGACCGCATATGGAGATACGCAGATTGACAGGAATAAGCGTGAATGCTAAGGTAGTTTGGGCACGTTGAGAGAATGAGGGGAGACCTCGGTTGGCCTTCGAAAAAACAGTATCGAAGATACTGAAGGAAGGTCACGTAAAAAGCATGAGGACTCCCCGAAGGGCATGTATGAAGAGAATAATGACTATGGACGAGGCAAAAGAGCGTTTTGACACTCCGTTGTTTCTGACTACTCCACAAGCGATAAAGCGTGAAACTAAAAAAAAAAACTTCTCAATTTTCTAATTTTTTCCACAGAATCCATGAGAAACATAAATACTTTTTTTGATTAAGTCCACAGTTCTGCCATTTCCAAATGAATTTCAATATAATTAGATGGGAAAAGCAGCAATCTGTACAGATTTCAAATTTAATTGAGTGATCAATATTGTAAATAACTGAACCCTTTCTGTAAACTGCGGTGGTGCGCGCTGGAAACGTTGGTAGCTAAAATTTAAAAGTTAAATTTTTTGATTGTTAAAAAATAAATTTTCTTAATGTTATTGGCACGAATCAATTATTAATAACATACAAAATGTACCGAGTACAAATTCTATTAGGTAGGTAGTATGTATGAATTTTCTTCGTGAAATAAAGTACGTATATATATATATATATATATATATATATATATATATATATATATATATATATATATATAATGAACTATGAAAAATTAGCTAAATAAAAGATATTTTATTTACTTGTTAAAAAATAAGTTTTGCATAGAAGTAGCAACATTATTGAAAATTCTCTGTTGTGAAGCGTGCTAAATTAAAATTTAATGCTATGTAGCTTAACTAGTTAGATATTAATATTAGGTACATACATGATTATTGCAGATATATAAGTTTTAAAATATTTTTTAATAAACCCGAAATATTTAATACATTCTTTTTAAAAATATTTTTATTAACTATAACCGGAAAAATTACATGAAAAAGTAAAAAATGCAAAGAATTATTGTACTACTCCTGCATTAGACAAGCAAAAATATTAACGTAGTTATTTATTTACCTTGTATTTTTTAGCTTCACGCTTTTTATCCCGCTTAGCTAGACAGAATAGGGTAGATAGAAAGTACTTAGTGTCAAGTACTTCGCTTTCCACCGAATTAGGGATATTGCGTGTTGAGTGATGGAACTCAACGCCGCACTTTGTCTTACCGGAGCGAAGAAGTGAAAATAATTTCAATATAATTACAAATATAATCAAATTTGGAAACAGTTATTTATAACACACGTTACATTTATTTTATACAATATATACTAGTTTATATAATACATGTATACAGACGACCCGCTAATAACTGGCCTGGGACTGAACGGAACTCTAGTAATTATAAATCATGACATTATACTATAAAATAATCCCATTGCGATCAAAATGCAGGGTTCCATCATCCAACATCACGCACAATAGGGACTTGGTTCTTAACACTCACCTAACAGGTACAGGTAATAAAAAAAATATTATACTTTAATAATAAAAAAATACAAATACTATAAGGCTGAAAATATATTATCGTTGTTAAATTATCTTTACAGTTATCGGCTAATATATCAGAATGTTTTACCAGACAAACGCTTATTGCAAAGGTACCTATTCTTTTCTTTTTAATATATTTAGGAGTAAATATTAGGTGTTAGAGCAGAATGATATTTCGAACAAAGTATTTTAATTATTAGCATTACTACTAATTATAATTATGTTGAAATATATAATACTTAAGACATTAGGTAAGAGAGGTCAAAATCGTAAACAGATAAAAAATACAGATATTTTTAAAATGTAAACTTTAACTGTACAATAACAAATTGCAATAGCACACCTCTACAGCTCTACATTTCTATATAAATCAATAGATGGCTAAGTGAAACCTGATATTTACTGTTTCTCACGGTTAAATACAAAACAGCCGCTCCAGACACGGACTAATCATTTAATGGTAGCGGTAGTCTACGTAAAGGAAATTTATAGGTTTGAAATGAATTGGCAGTGCATGAGGACAAAGCGGCTATTAACTGAAAACGGACACTGTCTGCCACCAGTCAAAGCTAGTTTCAGCTAATAGGCATATTTGACTAGGTCCCACAAGGCACTTAGATTAATTAAATTTATTAGACCAAATGTCATAGAAATTTGAAGCCTTCATGACCTGAGGTTGCGAAATGTACGCAATGGAGCTCAAGAGTTCAAACTCAAAAAAGTATATTTAAGCAATTTTTTTCTTTTAATATATAATACAGCGCTAAGTACCTATCACGATAGAAATTAGTGCCCCTATAAACCACTGAAAACGAAAGAAAAATGGAATAAATATACGATTACATAGTACGATTTTTGTTTACCTCTAATAATTTAGAATATAAGCATATCTAAATTTATTACATTTTAGTTAATATCTTAGCACAATATAACAGAAGCTAGCTCTCAATTTAAGCCTTATCTTTTTAAATTCTAAGACAGACTAGACAATGGCTACCCGGCACGCGGCTGGTCACCGCAAAATGGCATGTAACAGTTTGGTTTAGGGTGCATCGTTGACATTGACACGGCATGAATATAGAGTGCTATGAGAGCCCTTGGGAGACTGTTCCACATGACGCTTGCCTCTCGACCCTTGTATTTGACTGGTGGAGCCCATAGAGATCTCTATCACAACATAACATAGAACCAATAATTTATTCTGATGGCATTTATTTGACATTGCTCAAATGATAAGGTCATGTTTTATAGGCGATATAACGCGAGGGATATGGGTTACTTATGTTTGCGTAGTAAATAGGTAGTACTTTTTGTCTCAATCAATAAGTACTTATAGTTTACATTAAATATTTACTGTAATAAATGCTTCAAATTACATTTTCTCTTTTATAATCGTATTTTTTTTCTTTTTAGCTGTCAACAAAGCAAAGTTGAATACTGAATTTTAAATAAAGACATCGTAACTTTTGATCGCGTGCTATAGAACCTCATAACGTTTCAAAGAAAACAAAAACTTGACGAATTAACTCTATAGGAATCTTCAAAAAAACTTCGATATTTTCTTCGTTGTTTAATGATTAATGACAGATCTAAATATCGATGATATCACACATACCAATGGATCACACTTAACATGAGTTACAAAATAGTTATATCGACAATGATTTGGTCACAACATTTAAATATATAAAATCTTACTTTTTAAAGTACCCAATTGCAAAGTAAATATATTTATTAAACACAATTTCATATTATTTATAAAAACTAAAAGCTTTTCATCCCAAAAGACATCCCATACAATATTTATAGTGTTGTGACACTCATTGTCGATAAATAAACTTATAAAAGGTTATAAATACTGAAATACATAACACAAACGAACTGACAACTTGCCAGAGCCTCTAAGTATTAAAGTTAAAGAGAAAACGAACAAACACATGAATCAAGAGTGACTTAGTATATAACATAGCTGATATGTAGCTTTTAGAGATGAACAATAAAGAATTAACTACGGAAAATCCAAAAGGTCTTCTTATTTTTATATTCATTAAGCAAATGCCACTGTCGCTCGTATAAAGCGATAAAATGATTTATACCTAAAATAATACTCAAAAACAATACAAGAAGTTGTAAAACTCATGGAACATGGAAAAAATATGTGAATATATAAAAAATAATTGATTAACGTTAATCTTAACTTATAATAACAGTAAAAAGCCAAAATTGAATTGCAATTATTTTAATTTAAAAAAATCAGATAAGCTAATTTTTGCCTTGCGTGCCATTGGAGATCATTATAAATTATTTAGAAGGGTTGCAACTCTTCACTTCCAGTCCTGTACTGATATTATGACATTGGTCGATAATTTAGTTCTCTTATGTCAAGTATTTTTATTTTAAAAGATTTAAGGAAGCCTTTATGTAAGTCAATAATAAACGTGTAAAAAAGATAATAAATACCTATAGACCAAATAACGGAATAGAAATAAGCTTTTTAACATAAAAAATAAGGTGAACCTTTCACTTTTGAGGTTTTCCGTAATTTTATATATTAAAATTAAACCGTATAATTAAGTTAGAACAGAGTTAGTATGTAAAACTACTGATTTGCAAGATTCCTAATCTGATGCAAGGCAGTTTAGGTAAATACCGTGACGGGAGAGTGTAGACTGAGTGTGCGCATTATATTGTTTATCAAAAATTCGCTGTTGATTAGTCAAAGAAGTTGAAGTATAATAAAACATTTCAAAAAGTAATTTAAACTATTTAAATATGCGAGTATAAAAATACCAGAAATATGCAATTGCTACCATTGGTTGTGCCATCAGATATCAAAAGTGGGGAAAGAGATAAAAGACCCCAGGTAATAAAACACACCGGCCTAAGTTCCAATGAGTTAAGGCCTGAAAAAAGTGAAACGCTTTTTACCGAGAAAGAATTAGCAATTGACATCACTATCAAAAGAAATAGAAATTTAAATCTTTAAAGTTATAATAATAACAATGGACAATCGTAAATACAAATTTACGTTTATATTAGAGAGCTGTTATAAAAATATAGATATGACGATTTCATGAACGAGATATTTAGCATCGATTTAAAAAAAAGTACATTTGATTATAATATCATAATATATACAATAAAAACAAAGGTATACGATTTAATACGTCGAAACAAATACTTATTATGTTCTTAACGAGACATATTTTGTTCGTTTATTTTGTACGAATTCAAGTTTATACTTATTCACAGATACATATAAAAATTCATAGATACATATAAAAACCTTTTTGTCTATAAAAATGGAATATTTTAAGAAGATAATATTGTGTCTTTGACTAGGTATTTTGCAATATCCGCATACTATGAACTAAAGTGACTTCGATGTTACTTCAAACTTAATCGGATTCTATTTCACAAGTATATTGAAGAAGTACAAAATTTGAAATATTGCATTTAGGTTGAAACTGTTGAGACATCTGAAACTAGTCGTTTCAGTTTACTTAACAATCCGTCACTTGGTCAGTAGTTATAACATGATCATTATGAACATATCAAATTTTATTCGCAACTATCATTGTTAACTTAGGACGTGAACGTGAACTGCCTTCCAAACTGGTGGTAGCTTCTAGTAGGACTGACAATATTGACACTGTGACTATGATATTTGATGATAGAAGAATGCTATATTTAAAGCGATGACTGACTTAAAATTTTACTAATCAAAAATTTATTTGAAAAAAAAAACATACATATAGTACTAAAATAAATACATTGCATGTAGTTAATCTGACTCCACCTCAACACTTACCGCTAATATCAATTCCGTAGCGTTACTCGCAGTCACATGTAAATCGTTAGGTGTGTTTTATTACGCGGGGCCGACATACATCACGCCTTTGATTGCCCTGAACATTTACAGTTTTGTTTTAATACACTAATACGACGCATTGGTGATATTATAATTATTTGAATTTTATTAAGTTATCTAGCATTTCAAATATTTTTTCAAATCAACAACCTGTCCATATTTCTCAACTTCTTTATTAGCTTTCAATGAAATATTGTTAAAACGCTTTTCACCCAATTACGGTTAGGATTTTTTTAATTTGAACGCTTTTCCAGATAATAACAATTACAGAATAAATCTGATATATGAGGATAACAAGAAAATAATTTTAAACGCGTACTTTAAGCTTTAACTGTTTCGTGTACATTTAATCGTTTTACACATTAATCGATGATTTTTTATGCTTACTATTAAATTTACAGTTAAACATTAGAAATATTTTATTTGCATAAAAGTTTGTTTTTTAGTATTTACACCAAAAAAATTAAATACATGATTCAGGGCAATCAAACACACTCAGTATATTATCAGTTACATAATAATTATGCAAGTACAAAAATTATCAATAGTAATTAGTACATAGAGGAAATATTAATTTTATCATAGAAATGCTAAGAGATTACAAGATTATTGAGACTTTAGTTTAGATACATTAGTTTCGCTATATTCGCTATTGATATGGCAACACAGTTCGACAGTTTCGATATACAAGTCTATTGTTGTACATTCTAAGCTTCCAGCGTTTGTTTGTAGGGCAGTATTACAATGAATATAAATTTATTTTTTAATTTTAAAATTGTATTTCATGGAATAATATATAAGCAATAGACTAATATTTTGTATATACAAAATATATTATTTTAAGACAAAATTATCCACAAAAAACTATTGTTTGCCATTTTGATAACAAACAGAATTGAATGCACATTCACTATAATACTACCCTCACACGGTAACTAGTCACTCGTACAAAAATGCCTACATACATAAACCTACGATTAAATTGTGGAAAATATCAATAACATAATAAATACTTAAATTGTCAATGTATTATATTATAGCTGTCATTTCAAAACACATACCATATTTGAAAAAAAATCATTTAGACTTACAAAATTGATTGTCATTCGAGCCAACGCTATATACTAAAAAAAACGTAAACTTCTTAACAAAGTGAATTAGACCGATAATTAACATTATTAAATAATTAATAAAGAAAAAACAAATATTCTCTACAATGCAAGTAATATAACTTAACAAAGAGCCTTACATAATCCTACATGTTACGCTGATTCAGTAACATTGTGTATATTTCGTATTATAAAGCTATATCTAAATGTTCAGTTGCACTGACGTAGGCAAACACATTAATGTACATCAAGTACCGATTAGTCTATTGGTTCGGCATTGCAACCGTTTACAGAGGCTTTGAATTCAATTTCTTATAACTTTTTTATAATATAAACACATGTATTGTATTATTGTAATTGATTTATGATATATTTTTTATAATTTTTTATTTATTCCTTTAAATAAGTGAATTTAATATTATAAGTGCATGCATTTTAAAACAATATTACATCATAATATAGCTTCATGTATAAAATATTATTAATACATTTATTATTTTATTTTAATGATATTATTAATGCATATGATAAATGAATAGCCCACATTCAGATATAGCTTCTTAGTACAAAATTCCAAATCACTCACAACCCACGGAACACAAACCACACAATACATTTCATCTGAAAATATACATAAATTAAAATTTACACAAATGTAAGACCATTTGTTATAAAAATTTGCAACAAAATCATATGATACAATACACTTGCCTTAATATAGCATCAAACTACCAAAGAATCAATGTACTTTGTTGAAATCTTAATTATTCCATTAAATATTACCTACAATTATTAAAGCAAACCTATTCTACATTCTGGGAATGCACAGATTATAAAACACTAACACTACAGTTATATACAACGAATAAATTATAAAAAAATATATTATAATCGATAACATATACAACTCCTTATTGGCTTAAAAATTAAATAAAAATCGAGATTCGTTCTTTGGAAGAGTCCAGGACACATCGTTATAATGTAAGCTAAAAAAAGGAAAAAAATTGCCCTAAAAATAAACCACAGATCTGGAATGTACTGGAATTATCACTTAACATACAGGCGACTAACATTTCTTCAAACGAGATTCGTAAAATAAACTTATAAAAGAACAAAAAAATGTCAAAAAATGTCACATTAATTTTAAATAATAATTTTATTATAATAATAATTCGGACCGCAATCCGATAGGAAGTTGATAGCTTAGTTCACTTTGTAAACTTATTCATCGTTTATTATACTTAAATAAGTTGAAATTAATAGACTAAGACGGGTATAAAACAGTCATAATATGACAGACCCGTCATATTGGGATAACTTGTGTAGCGCACATCTTTTCAACTTATTTCAATGCAAGTTTTTACATTCCTTACGCTTTATTACGGTAATCGTACATTACATTTGCTGTTACAAGTCATTTCTATTTAAATAAAACATTGTTTAAATGATCAATTGACATATTTTTGACATCTGTCAATGTCAATGCAAGTATTAACCTGAAAGGCAAAAATATGTTTTGCGTATTCATTAACATATCGTTGGTGTTATTGGAAAATCACATGTTTTTAATTAAAACTATTTTAAAGGAAAGGTTTTAGATTATGTTTCTTGCACTGACTATTTGATTTTTAGATAGGTTGTTATAGCGGTTGCGAGGCGGCCTCGCCGGGCAGCGCGTGCACGCGCGCCGACAGCAGGTTGTGCAAGATGAACACCGCGGGCTTCGGACTGCCCTCCATGTCCAGCTCCTGTTTATAAAGCACATTACTTGTTTTTAGAACGTAAGTTTTTTTATTAAATTTTCGATTTTCAGGAAGTTTTCAGGAAAAGAATTTAAATAATAGTATTGTTATTAGAAAAAAATAGATTACGAACAAATAATCAATTATAATTTGAACCATCGAAGGCAGAAATTCATTATTTATTCAGAATTGTTTTGGAAATATTTTTTCAGTCGTATCCAGTATATAAAATTGTTTAAGAATATGGTAGAAAAAGCATATGTCGCAAGTGTGCTCACGAGCGTATCGTCATCGGCGAAGTGCAGCCACAGCGCGGCGCGGTCGTCGTCGGCGGACGCGCGCAGCGCGTGCAGCGGGCGCCGGTACAGAGCGCGCGCGCCCCCGCGGCCCAGCGACCCCGCCGCCTCCCACACGCACACGCCGGCCGCGCCCAGCGCCAGGCGCGCGCACGCGCCGCGGTACCGGCAGCGGAAAGTGAATTCGGGCTGCGCTCGCACGGCGTGGTGCGCGCCGTCCACCAGCGCGCCCGCCACCGCCGCCAGGTCGTGCGGCGTGTCGGCGCGCAGCGCGCGCACGCGCAAGCCGGCGGCGGTGCCGGCGCGCACGCCGAGCGCGGCCGCGCGCGCGCGCCGCCACCACGCCAGGCGCGTGGCCGCCAGGCTGAAGCTCTCGCTGGGCGCGCACCACGCCTCCGACGACCACGGCGCCGCCTCGTACAACCTGCGCCCCGCACGCACGCGTTAATTCTTTTGAATCGACGATTAATTACTAGCAAAACTTTAAATAGCCATTTACCGTTATATGTTATAAACCAAAAAATAAAAAAAATATACATTTACATTCTGTAAACGTGTCTTCTGAACGTGACCTATGGTAAATATGTACCTCAATTCACGATCAGTGATAGCGACAAATGTAGGCTGCCAGCCTTCCGCTTCATCCGAGTCATCGGATCCACCAGTGGCGCCCGTCTAGCATAAATATGAAATAATACATTATATTACATTAGTAACCCAAAATTGAAGATAATAAATCAAAAGCAGTCAGTTTTGTGACGTCACATCTTATGTATCATGTCACATCTTATGGAAGTATGGAGTGTCTTGAGACTAGGTACTTCCTGTCTACGCTGTGAGAAATAAAAGCGTGAAGCTAAAAAATCGCTAACAATCGAGTAACAAAGAATATTACAATTTACTTTTTAATGAACATCACTTAATAAGTTTTAAATTTCCATATTAAGGTTAAAGATGATATCTGTTAACTTGCTAGCTGTTGTAAATGCTAATGCAATGCTAAGGTTAAAGTAGATCTATTTTATTATCCTACAGTAAACAATACAGCAAAGAAAAACCGTAATGTAATGTAGTACACGAAAACAAAAAGAAACAATGGCATCACGACCAAACGTTCAAACAATGTAGGTGGTATAATATTACATACAATATAAACTAGTTTAAATAAAACTAGTACTAAGTCACTGAAAACTTTCTGTAATTTTAAATGAAACTATTTTAAACGGAATAATCGCCTATATTTTTGTACTTGAAAATACATTTTTTAAATTTCAATGAAACCTTTAACATAGGCTTAAATAATATTTTCAAATACATGCGATGCAATAAGTCCGTGGTCAAAGGTTGTGCTTGCGAGGAATCGATTGTAAGTTTCTTTCTAATCACGCAAGTCCCGAATCCGTCATCTCACGTGGGATTGAAAAATGATGCTCCCGCATTAGGCAATATCGAAATCTCGGTATTCCGAGATAGGAAGCACTACCACCTACCGTGATCTATACCACAGCCGGCAGAGGGTGGTCAACCCTATTCCAAAAGATACACTTACTCGAAGTATAAAACCAAATGTCAACAGTAACACTCACATGATCCTGCGGCGGGCGTCTCGCCAGCCAGCCCGCGTAGCGCACGTCGCCTATGAGCGGGCGCAGGCGCAGGCGCGCGCGGGCCAGCGCGGCGCGGGCGGCCCGGCGCGCCGCCGCGTGCAGCGCGCGGTGCCAGCCCGCCGCCGACGTGCTGCACGGCGCGCGTAGCGCCAGCGCGTGCACGCCGTCCGGCGAGTAGATCTCTATTGTACGCTCCTCTGCGGATAGTAATTTAAATATTTTTATATTTTAATTGTCAATAACATAGAAATATGTATGAATCGTTTATTTTGTCATATCAGGCTGGGTGGGTACGGGGAACCAAGTATAACGAACTTACATACATATATAGTTTTAATTTCTAAAACTAGCCGGTAAATCAGAGAGAGCGAAGCATCAAACGTTACGGTCTATGCATTGTTCTTTCACCTCGGCAATAGTCATTAACCCGTCACTTTTCTCCAATATCATTGAAACTGTACAGAAGGCCATCTAAGGCACTTTTTACTTTTTGTACATGAGCGGTACAAAAAGTAAAAAGTGACCTTATACGCTTTGCTTCATAAAATAGAATATATTATCTACCTTATCATTATATCTATTCTCACTCATGCTCTCCACGACTCAACCTACCTAAGCAAGTTCTTATTCATTTTTATTATAAAATTCTCACTAATGTCTACTATTCTGTGTATCTTCATTGCGCATTCGATCAGCTAAGCTGACTCAGCATATTGAAAAGATTACATCTCTACAGCATTCATCTTTCTTTTATTCTTCCTTTGATCCATGTTTCGCTGTCGTATAACAGCGTCGGTTGTCGGTACAACAGCAATACATGTGTACAACCACCACCGTCCACCGTCGCATGCAGACAGAGCGTAATCTCTTTTGAATACCAGATATCAGTTTCGCTTACATTCAAGTTTAGACCATTGCTTTCACACCTGTCTTTCAGATTGGTGAACAATGCCTATAACGTGATTAATGATACAATGACCACTGTATCATCTCCTTACAATAGGCAATTAACTTTTAGTACAAATTAATAAGGAATGTTTACCACTCAAAATACTTTAGCACGGTAGACATGGGAGTTGCTAGTGTCAAGATACTATGTATTCCGCAGAATTTAAAACATTGCGTGTTGAGTGGCGAAACTCAATGCCGCGCTTTGTCTTCCCAGAACGAGAAAAATAATACATGAAAAATACATAAATATAAATATTTTAGCCACAATTTACCTGGGTCATGATGCCGCAGGTTTTTTGCGACGCAAGCCATAAGAAGTGGCACATATCTAGTGTCTGCTCTTCGTCGACGAGGCGAGGGAGGTGACGGAGGTGCTTCCACCATGTAACCACGCTGAAGCTCCCATCCAACTTCACTAATAATCGATGCTTTACGGAAATATGGCGTCACCTCACGAAGATACTTAACTAAAAGAAAAATTATGAATTTAATTATCAAGTTAATTGAAATATCATATTTGTGTTTTATACAGAATAACATCATTTTATATGTCGAAACTGACGCTACCCTATGTAAGTTACGAATTTAGGTAGAGGTCTTGTTGAGATGTTAAAAAAAGCAGCATCAAAAGCATAGTAGAGAGTATTATATTTATAAGGCATTGCATTATTACAAAGATTAGTTTTTGAATTTGGACACTTATGAATAAAATTTAATATAAATCATACTAAGCTATAAAAGTTTCAAAATGCACCCATATAAAAATAGCGGAGCTATAGATGCACTGCCCTGACTTTATTTTTAGTAAGTCTAACAAAGTTTAACTATAAATGTTTAAAATGTAATTACTAAACTGTAAATATACAAAAGACTTCATTACTGAATATTTTAGTACATCTTTCATATCTTAAATTCCAAAATGTTGCATGTACTCTCAAAATTAAAAATTAGTAGCTCATTATCCATATTGCTTATGATAATAAGAAATTAGTCACATAAATAAACAAAATAAAATCATAGGATATTGAGGCATAGGAAACACAGTTCATTACATTTACTCTGCAACTATTGAACAGATTTAATTAATACTTTTATTTTTTGAACACTATAGTGTTCAAAAAAATAAAAGTATTAATTAAATCTGTTCAATAGTTGAACCTATAGGTTCTAATTGTTTATAGTAACTCGTCTCTATCATGTTGTATCTCGAGAGCAACATGAAACAGTAAGAGATATGGCAGACACTAACCACAATAACAATGGCAGATCTAGAAAGCCAGATCCATAATAGTTCATCTAAACTACAGTATATAAGGAAACATCATCTTAGTAAAAGTTCATTATCATAAGAGAGTATTTAGTAAATTTTGGTCATTGTTAGGGGCAAATATATTGTGATGGTCATAGTCAATGCAAACAATATTGTAGCAGTTACTAGTAATATATAATTTAGTAGTGAGCATTTTGTTCATTCATAATTGACATGATACATCATGCTCCGGTAAGATCAATTTAATCATTTCATTGTACTTAGCTGTCTAATTAGTAGGTTAATTCAATTATCAAGCTTAACAGTACATTCTTGAATGGCTACATAGTATATAAATAATAGATGTTACCCATTACTTTTGCTGTAAATTAAAGAGACTTAATAATAGGTATTTTTCAATAAATGTATGGAATCAACATCATTCTTAACTATCATTATTATTACATATAATTACATACATTGAAATATATCATATATTTTAAAAATCTATTATTTCATTTACAAAATTAAAAAAGGTGGATTCATTGTTATTTTTATTAAGTGCTTTATAAATGTGCCAATATAAATCTACCCTTGAGAATGAAATATAATATTATATTATACTATTGTAAAAAGTTTCCAGTCTCTCTCTACTCTTCTAACTTTCTTTCTTTCTTCTAACTTATCCCATTTATAATACTAATATACTATGGTTGATAATGTTTTATAACTACACCTACTTAACATCAATATGTAATACCTTCTAACTGAACCATTTTGCCTGCTCTCTTAAGAGCTTTTACTGCTTCTTCATGTGTGGCATCTTTTAAATCTTCACCATTAACCGAGAGAATAGCATCTCCAACATAAAGCTGTTCAGTGAGGTCAGCTGCCATACCCTTAAATATTTTTGATATAAGAATTGGCATATTATTTTCTATTCCTCCTTTAATTGATATTCCCAAACCATTATTGTCAGATTTAACAACTTGAACTAAACGTTTTTGATTAGCTATTGCTTCTGGTACTTCGGTAAAATCACTATTTGGTGTTTCTACATTATTATTATTAAGAGTTCCATTGAGAGTTGTAGTAGCATCGTAGCCATCGTCTAAGCAAACACTTAGGTAGTCATCCTCTAATGAACAGTGTACTCTGTACCATACACCACGTACAAGTGTTTCTAATAAGCCTGATCTCACACCGGTAGCATTTGGACTCTCACTGCCGCCACTAGAAGCTCCGTTTTCCACCATAATTTTCACAAATTTAGAATATCAGCTTGATATTTTACTTGTCTACACTACACTGTAAAATTGTCACAAAATATACAAGAAAGACAAAGCTAAATATTAATGAGTTTTATTTAAACAATGTATCTTCAAGACATCTTACTATTTTACTTTAGAGACATTTCCTTGTTGCTGAAATAATACATTGACACCAAATAAATACAACCTATTTGATTATTTTTCAATCAATATTATGTGAATACTGAGTACAGATTAAATTTTAAATAACAAATCTTTATAGCTTTTATATATATTTTTCCTTGCATGCAACACTTACAATTTCTTTTAAATATAAAAATATTTATTATATAATTATTTAACCGTCATACATATTACTAATTTTTTATATTAATCTGATAAAATGTGCATTATATTTCAAGAGCATTTTAATTATATTTCAAAATATTATAGTCCTGCTATAATTTTTTTGCCTTAATGTACATATAATCTTTGCTATTACATATTATGGCCAAAAAAAAAAAATGACATTTACTTAACATTTTTGACAGCTCCTAGCTGAAAGAAGGCATCCATTCATTGCTGTGTTTTTCATCCGAAGTTATTGCCTAAACAATAAAATGGCTTCAAATTTATCTGCTATAGAATTATTAAATATGGGAAATGAAGGGAGAATAAAACCAGTTTTAAATCAATATTGGTCGTATATACTAGGTGGAGTTTTTGGAATAGGCACCGGACTAGTTATAAATTTTGCGTCAAAACGTCCTCTTATGAGCGGTAACATTACATAATATTAAAAATACAATTTCTTCATGTTTGTTGTAACAACGAAAAATGCATTTCACCTATATGTTTTTAGGAGTACAAAAGCATATACTTGGAGTAGTTGGCTGGACTACTTTGTTAACCTATGTTTCGCATAAGCGAGAAGAATATTTAGCAGAAAAAGATGCTGTTTTAAGGCACTACATCCAATTACACCCTGAGGACTTTCCTACACCTGGTTCGTAAACAATGGTATATTATATGTATGCTTTTCTCGTTTGACTATTTTTATTAATATATAAACATTACATATTAAGTGGCTGAAGCCTATTCCTCAATGTCTTACCAAAGTGTTGATTTGAAAGTAATTGAAACAAGATTTTCATCATTTGTATGATAACTTTAATCTCCACTGTTCCATTCCATTATTAAAATAAATTATATATTTTCAGAGAGAAAGAAGATTGGAGATGTGTTAGAACCATGGATACCTATTCGTTAAATACTGATCTACATCTGAATGCTTTAGTTAATTACCAATCATGTTAAAATAAAATATTACTGTAGTTTTCATTTCTTTAAATAAAATGAAAATTGAAGCAATATCTTTAGTTTTATAGCTTGAACATACTACATCATTTCAATATAATTTATTTAATTACACATGACTATAAAATAGATAATTGTTTTAAAAAATATAACAGTAGTAAAAATCAAACAAGATTATATTAAGAATCAAAATTAAGGACAAAAATTTATTATATTCTTACAAAGTAATTGTATTGATAAATTATTAATGTCTGCTTAAGAAAACTTCAGTCATAATCTTAATTAATTAGTTATAATTATATATTATTTTGTTACCTTACACTAATAAAAAATAAGTGGTTTCATTTAATTGTTTTTATTAGTTTTAATATTTGTGAACAAATAAAGTAGCAAATGGTTTTTTGTAACTTAACAGAAAAACTAGTATTAGTGGAAATAATAGAATTATTATTAAGATCCATTTCCCAATACTATTTTGGAGATGGCATTTGGTAAAAAGTGTACAAAAGAATTATGATATATATTACATCAGTAAAATAACTAAATTGGATGAATAACAAAACTATGTGGTATTTTGAAAGCAAATATGACATTAGTAATTGAGAAACATGAAACAGCTTAATATACTATTTTTTTAGCTTCACACTTCTATTCCGCCGAACAAAGACAGGAAGTATCTAATTTTAAGACACTCCATACTCCACTTTATGCCAAATTTGAAACATTGCATTTCGAGAGGTAGAACTCAATGCCTTGCTTAGTTTTACCAGAGCAAAGAAATGAAAATAAATAAATATAATCATTAACCCAAGTGGGAATCGAACCCACAACCAATCGCCTATTTTTTTCTATTAGGTAATTTTTACTTGATAGGTAACAAATATGAAATTAATACACTTATTTAATACAATAATTTATTATGTAGCCATAATTATATTTGAAATACAATAAATAAACAACTATTTAAGCATGAATATTTTTATGTTGATGTAAATAATGATGTGCCAGTGGAGCCATATAGTGGAAGCTTTCACCACAAATTGTACAAGCTATTGGCTCGTGAACTAGATTGCTTTGGTACTGATCATCCTTTGTTTTATTCTGATATGATATACCTGGTTTCGGCAAACAGTGCTGGCTTTTATCATTTCGTAGGGTATCTTTATCAGGCATAGTACTTCTCTCGTCAATATCAATTATATCTATATTAATAAACTCATTCTGAGCTTTGGAATGTTCAGTAATATCATGCTTTTTGCGCTTGTGTATTTTCTAAAAAAAATTAAAACTCGCTTGTAAAAGGATATACAAAAACAATTTCATACATAAACAAAAACATCTATACTCATTTAAAATTAAAATAATCATTATTTTTTATTAAAATAATCATTCCCTTGCAGGGTCGGAAACAACGGAGCGCCAAACGCTACGGTCCCTTCATACCTCTTTCGCCTTGTCCAAAGCCTCTTTCGTTCCTCATGCTTTTTACGTGACCTTCCTCCAGTATCATCGATACTGTGTTTCGAATGTCAACCGAGGTGTCCCCCGACTTCTCGTACTTTTGCTTCATAAATCTTTCTTTCTATTCTTTCATCATTCATTCTCTAAACGTGCCCAAACCACCTGAACATTCACGCCTATTCCTACCATTCGGCGTATCTCCTCGTTTCATATGCGGTCAACTAAACTGACTCCCTATATCCGACGAAGAGATCGCATCACTACTGCATTCATCTTTCTTCCATTTTTCTTTTGACACACACGTTTCGCTGCCGTATAATAACATCGGTAACCGTACTGCATTGCGAACGCTGACGTTTTGTCGTCGCATCAATGCAGCAAGAGCACCGTTAACCTTGTTACCGACAGCAATACGCCTTTCCACATCCATTTCGTATTTTCCATCTCTACTAAACATACTTCCCAGATATTCCACCTCACTTGTTGTAATATCTTTCTATCTATCCTAATCTTACATTTCGTTCTTTCTTTATCTCTTTCAAATATTAAATAAAAATCTAGAAATAAAATTGAAATATAGTTGAAAATTTTAAAAAATATATAAAATACAAACACTTACAAGATCTCTGTTGTGTATGTATGCGGCCCCACAGACTTCACATTTGAAATTCTTCGTTCCTCTGTGTTTAAACATATGTCTTGTTAACTCACTGGATGTTATAAATGATTTATTGCATATTGAACAAACCTAGAATATTCATTATATTTGTAATTATGTAATTGTAAATTAATTATGTAATTGTAAAAATGTAATTATGTAAATATTAAGTAACTATGTGCTCATGCACATAGTTACTTAATATTTACATTTCCAGTAATCAAGTTCCTCAAAAAAAAGAATTTAAGAGAAGAGGCATGCTCTTTATGACAGGAATATTTATTATAATGTAAAGACTAGTGCTTCAGTGATAATAACTCACATGATCTTTTTGCCCTGTATGTATCTTTAGATGAGCCTGTAAATTCCCTTGAGCGGAGAATCTCTTGCTGCAAGAAACAAATATTTTTTTTACATAAAAAACATATAAATTCAATAAATTAAGTAGTATTAGTAATTAAAATTAATTTTATTCAAATTAAATTCATTTTAATGAGTTTAAAAATCAATTAAGTCTTATATAGTTCTATATATTATAAAAATGAATACCTGCACACATCACATTGAAAAGGCTTTTCACCAGTATGAACTCTGAGATGAATAGTCAAGTTGTGTTTTTGTGTAAACCTCCTAGGACAATACATACATGCAAATGGTTTATCTCCCGTGTGGGTCCTGAAAATTTTATTTTCTTTTAGGTATTTATAAACAGAATGTCCAGTACTAACAATAAAATACTTTGTTTTCTATTATTATTGAATTCATAACATTGCATGTGAAGTGATAGAATTCAATATTGGGCTGTTTTATCCAAAGCATGGATGAAAAAGCCTAAATATTATGTGTATATGAATCCGGAGTCATATAGAACCCTGTGTAGATATATTGATTTAATATTAATTTTATACTACGGAACTCAAAATTATGAATAGTACTAGTTCTAATAGCCTTAGAGTTCATCATTCTTGTTATCAGAATTACTTTCAATTTAACTTTTAAATTTATATTATTACAAAAAAACGCACCTCACATGCATTTCTAGTTGAGCCTCACATCTAAATTGCTTATTACATTGATAGCAGGCATGTTCCTTTCTAGGTTTTGGTTTAGGGCCCCTTTTCTGTTTCTGACACTCTGGTTTTTTCTTATAGTTTGAAGAGTTTTTCTTTTGTTCTTTAATACATTTACTAAAGTACAACAAATTTTATTACTTTCAGTTAAAGATTATCTTTTCTTAGCAGTTATGAAAAAAACTACCATACATACCACTTTTTAATAATAGTTTGTTGTGTCATAATCTGAAAAGGAAATAAAAATTTATTCAAAGGTTAGTAACATTAAGATATAAACATGATATAAGTAATAAAAGACTCACAATAGGGTCTGTCATAATTTCAGCATCCTTGGTTCTAAAAAGAATATATAGATATTTTCAATGAAGGTACTTGCTTTTAGCTTAAATTAAACCAAACAAACAAAAAAAGCTAAAATTCTTAAACAAATAAAAAATGTATAAAAAGCATGTTTAATACATGTAGAATTCTTATAATAATACTAATTATTTAAAATTATATGTCATTAATACAACATAAAAAGTATAATTTGCATGCCTCTAATGTTTAGCAATGGTCCATAACTTGTATAAAGAAACGGCCATACTTGCTTATTATTTCTAGCCCTAAATATTGTCTCCAACGGGAATCTGAACTTTCACATGTTTGTTTGAAATGGTAAGCAATTCCTAATTTGTAGGCACAGTTACTACACAATTGATCAGGCAAACCATCATTTTTATTAATCTGTAAAAAATAAATAGTAATAATATGTAGTTAAATAAAAAATGTTCAAGTTACTCAAGATTTACAAAATAATTATACAAATAATTCAGTTTAATAATATTTTCGTAGAACTAGCACAAACATTAGACTATAACTTATACTTTTGAATATATTATAAAAATAAATTTATTTTGTTTACATATCATAAAGTATAAAAATAATAAAATAAGTTTGAACAAATTTTACCTTTACGTTAGTAATATATTCTATCATATCGCATAAGGAAAGGTTGTAGTTTTTCGTGAAAATTGATGATAGTATCCCCTCCTCCAAGCAAATTCTGCATATTTTATTCATTTTGTATTCATAAATAAACAATTAATTTACAATTTTTAGGTACTGTGTAAATTTATAATGTCTCGCACATTATATATTATTATAACATAGATTATACTTTAAATTATCAGATTCACATCCCTTTTCACTACTATTATTATAGTATTACATTACTACTATGGTATGATTTATTTTTATTTACATTATTAATGCTAGTCAGTAGTTATAAACAAAACCAAAACTTAAAATAACTGTCACAGAAGTTAAAAAATTAAGAGATATTCTAATGTTTGATAGTTCATTCATAGATAATTTATACATTTTTAAATGTTGTATAATACAGAGTAAAAAATGTTCTGCCGATTTCTACAACCGGACTATAATAAAAACCATAGAGCAAGGAGGAGAATATCCAAGTGCGTTACTCTCTGTCATAACATATAAGTCCAACTGGTCCTATGCGAGTAATAAAACCAGTCCTAGCTCGACTATTTACCTCCTGCATCTAATCGCGCTTACGAATCGGCATCTTCAAAAATGCTGAAATTTTATTTGTTTGTAGCAAGAAGGATCTGCCTCATCAAACTTATAAAATGAAATGAAGTTACTTTACATTATGTAAATTTTAATGAAATTATAAATTTTTACTGTTTCAATACCATAAAAATTACAATACTTCTTAGTTTTGTTGTTTCGGATTTGTATAAAAACATAGAGCGCTCGCTACTTTTATATTTATTTTGCAAAATTCTAAAATTAAAAATATGGTGGAATTGTAAAACTATAAAAATAATTCATTGTTCGTCATTTTAATTTAAAATATTTATATTAAAGATTTCATTCGTTTTTTGATGTCATTTTAATATTCACCACAACTTAGATTAATACAATTTGAATTGTAATATATTTAATAAGAAATGGTATGGTCTACATTTTTTTTGAATTCGCTTTACTATACAATATGTCTTTTATCTAAAAACCACAAAAAATCCACGCCTGGGGATTTTTCATGCGTAATTTATACGTTCCAAGCATCAGTAACAATCGTTACCTCTACGTTCCTATTTTTAAAAATTGAGTTCATGTCACTAATTAATAAGCTTTTATTTATTTAAAAAATAAATGTAACATAGAATATAAGCTAAAATATACAGGTTCGGAAAATTTCGTTTCCATTGCTCTAAATTCTAGAAAAAGGTAGTGCTTAAGTTTAATTGAAGTGATCAGTAAACGACTTTACTTGCTTTCTCAAAGTCTAATCCATGATAATGACTACATATTTTAAAGCGGACAAAATCATAGGATATTTTAATGTAGTAATCGAATAAAACAAAATATTATTTGAAAATAATAATTCTTCAAATTAAAATAAAAACTAAATTATTGTCTGATTTGTAAAAATTATATAAAAATAAAGGCAACTTAAATAAAATATGAAATATAAATAAAACAAAAACATTTTATTTAAATATTTCTATATTAATAGAAAAAAAATAGAATAAGCATACAAATAGAATAAACATACAAATAGAATAAACAAAGAGTAAAATTACTAAGTTAATACTTGCGTAGCACAATTTTAGCTGGAATACAATAATTAATCTTTTAATAAATGATAACAAGATATCGTAACAATAAAATATATTACAGGTATATCAAATATTTTAGCAATTTAAACATTGGCGACAGCGGGAATCAACTTAGTGTAAATATCGATTCCCTTCAAATAAATATCGGCAGCGAGATATTCGTCGTGATCGTGTAACAGAACGGGTGTGTGGTTCATGGGTGAGAAGCCAATAGCAGGGATACCAACACGGCGGACGTATCTGCTATCCGTGCCACCAGGAAATATTCTAATATCTAATTTCAAATTCCTGTGACATATAAAAAAATAAGGGTTAAATATATATATATATATATATATATATATATATATATATATATATATATATATATATAAATTAATGAGTCTGTGTATTTAATTTAATGACTTCTGCTTATTACTGAATGCTTTATTAATTTTGTCAGTAGCAATTTTGCCCAGTTTCATTAAAACGAATAAAAACAAAAAAATGGTTTTCAAGTTGATGTGCTTTCACAATACATTAATAAAATTATTATGATTACTTATAATAACCCACATTTCATCTGCAGCTGATTTAAAAGCAACCCAGAATGGATTGCTGTTATCCGTCTTAGTACATGGGACATTCGGATTTCTCTGTTCACATTCGTAAGTCACTCCTTCGCCAGCTTCCTTACACCATTGTTGAACCTTTAAATGACAATAAAACATGAGTGAAAACTCATAAAATATAAAGTAAAATAAAATTGATTCACATCCCTATAAGTTTATAACTTGTAAGCAACTTCTAATTAGGTTTTATTTAACCGACCTGTAAGTAGTGGATAATTTTCCAAAAAAAGATGTCATCAAAAAGTTTCTCTTCTTACGTGTGTACACTAACACACATTTATTTTTCAGTCTTGTTTCTGAGCACCTACTACTTACTTAACTAAGTTAATTTTAACTCAATCTGTTTATCGCCGAAGATCGGAAATAGTCTGCTATTTCCGTTCTAACTGTCCTCGCTATTTTATACATTTTGTCTAGATTTTTGTTAATTTGATTTGAGGTAAGAACATCAAGTTAATTTGTTTATGTCGAAATCTATGTAATATTTTTGTTAAATTCTAGTTCGTAGTTATATGTTCGATGAAAGTTTTAAAACATTAAATATCAATATATATATATATATATATATATATATAACGACTGATATCTGATAACTGATCGTCGGTACAACTGATCCAAACATTTGTAAAGGCCACAAATATTTTTTATTCGCATCGTATTTGACTTTAAACGCAGTATTTAAGACTTATCAAAACGTGACCAAGAACACTAAGTGGAAAATAATAAAAAATATTTTAAAGGTTTAAGTATAATAATCGGTCGAGATTTTGATTTTTTGTACTTAATAATTAATAATTCTTCTAATATGCATTATCGATTTGTAAGTAAATGGTGCGATACAAGTTATCTACTTCATAGTAATAGAAAAAAGTAATTATTTAGTTACAGAAAAAATAGGAAAAAGTAATTATTTAGTATCACAAAAAAGAAATAGTAATTTTTATCTTACTAATTGCCACTTGCAAGTTTCTTTGCGTGGACTTTGTCATGTTTTCATTTTTTTTTATTTCTACCTTGCTAAGTACCTACAAAGACAGATAGCTGATATTTTGAGATATTTTCTTTGGGTATATGTACTTGCCAATATTAATACGGGTGCCAGTGATATACATAACCCAATTCCTCACAAGTGGGAATGCTTTGTGAATGTAAAGAAAAAAATTTAAATGATTTCCTCTCAAATAAAATTTTTATATGTATAATTTAATGTTATACATATAACTACATCAAAATCTTTTTTTTATAAAACTTTATTTAACAGTTTAAGGTTATTAGAAATTTATCTAATTCACCACTTATTTCACGCTTTATTTCGCATGGCAGGGTAATCTAAGGCAACGTAACTATCCTATGCGTCAAGATACTCGGTTGACTTTACGTAGAAATGTCATCACTTTTTGTAGAAAAACAAATAGATTGGCCGATTTTTTACAGGATGTTATTGGTGGGACGCGGTTCTTCTAATTGCAGTTCAAGAGGAAATTTAACCTAAATATTGTTAATTAATTGAAATAGTTCATTATTGCCTGACTTCCGTACAAATATAACTTTTATATTTAAATTGACTTGACTTATATATTTTTTAATTTATTACTTTTGTAAATTTTATTACCTTTTTAGTGCTTCCCGTTTAATTTTTCAATTCATTTATATGAATATATATGTCAGGAACATGATAGTGTACTACGAAGTTTTGTTTGTCATTCAAAAATATGATAAAAACACCAAGAAAGGTACTCACCATTTTTTCAAACTCCACGTGATCAACAGTAACGGCCAGTCTACAGTCGAATACGACTGTCAATTTTTCCGGAACCACATTTGATTGTATTCCACCCTGTAACATTATTTATAAGTTATCGATATAATGATTCATATAACATTATTTATATGTATCATTACACCAGATAAACAGTACTTATACGGGCATAATCTGACGCTTCGGACACTGTATATATATACCATATTTTATGTATTTTTAATTAATAGTGACAGGTAATACGTAGAAATTGGTTATAGCTTGTATAGTTTTTAGCAACATAAAATGTACCTAGCCATGTACTAGGTACATTTTAAGATTGCTGGTGGATGACCGACTTTAAATAATTTATCCAGATCATGTCTATTACAAAAAGTTATTTACTTATTTTCGGTTTGATTACTTTCGTTCCGTTCAGTTAGTGGAAAATTTACGAAAATCGTTTAATGTGGATGGTAAGCCCGTAACTAATTTAATTTATAGAAAAGCTCGTTGGTAAGTCAAAAAACAAATACTGTTTGAAATTAAGTATACTTATAATTATAATATTAGAGAATATTTTTTTAATAAAACACATTACTTACCACTTTCTTAGAAGCTAAGCAGCTTGAAATAAATAATAATTTAAAAATATTGTAATAGAATTGAACATAAGTAAAATAAAAGTGAATTCATATTTTACTATTTTTAAAGTGTTATGCCACACTAAGGATTAGAAAACATTTTTTTTAAAACGTATACAAATTTAATTAACAAGGCCATCTTATTATTTAAATTTTTATATCTTTAATTTTTACAAACAACGACTACCAAATTATTATAAAAAAATGATTTCTAAAAGTCAACTTCCTTTTAGATATTCCCCAATAATAAATCAAAATCATTTTAATGTATAGAATAAAAGTCACAAATAATAGAAATATACACAGACATACAAATTATACGAATATGAATTAATGTCAATAATAGGTAGTTCACCAAAAAATATATAAAAACGATAATTAGGATAACCGAACAAAGGAAGTATATCAAAACCCATCGAATGGCGAGAATCGACTTATTTAAATAAACAATAAGGCGGTCGGAGAATAATCTATGTCATCCGGTCTCCCGTCTTCGGCTTTCCTAATACACCAATTACTAATATTTCGAATACTTACACATATGATAATATATAGAGATTTAAGATCTGTTTTTGTTTTTTCTAGAATAAAAAAATAAAGATATAGAAAGAAGATCTAGAATAAATAAACATAAATTTAATATAATGTACATAATACACATAGTATTGATATTATAATTAAAAATGAAAATATGAGTAAATAAATAATATATTCTATTTTATTGCAATTAATACATTTAAGAATGTAATATACTAAATAAACAATAATTATAACTAATATCCCTAACAATTGTAATACTTAAAATTTATAGAAATACAGTATAATGTTTCCATAAACTATATAACTTAAAATTTCTCCTAAAGTAGTCTATTTTCAAAATATCTTCATGCAAATGGGTAACAATAAAAAATCGTAGAATTCATGTCAAATTACCGCCTTAGGGCTCTGTTAGTCAAGACATTGCTTAAAAATAGCATAAAGCAACAGGAAAAAAACAAAAACAAATGAGTGAGTTGTGTGACGAAACTCAATTCCGCGTTTTGTCTTACCAGAATTTACCTGTAATATAATTGAATACTGTAATCATATCTTCGAGGTAGGAACTTTCAGGAGGCATAATTAATTAAGTATGTAACATAATGACAATAGAAATAATACTCACAAATAGTTGCGTCATATTTATAGTAGTCACGTCACCAATAGTCAGTTTCGGGTTGCTGTTCAGAATTTTCTTTTGTTCTTCTCGTAAGTCCATGAATTTTGTAATAATATATCGAATCTAAAAATTTTATAAAATAAAACTATTTTAAACGGATCATTAACATATATTTTGGTATTTGAAAATACATTTTTGAGACTACCTGTGTTTGTGGTCTACCTGTGACGAATTACTGTAAGGTGCGAAACGTTAGGTTTTTAAAAATGTACTTTCAATTACCAAAATGTACGACATTGTACCTTTTTAAATAGTTTCATTTAAAATGAGTATAAGTCGCGAAAGTCAAAGCTAACTTGTTTAATTTAAGTATTTAGTAATATATATTATGTACATGTATATAATTTCAAACCTTTTCTCCAGCAGTGTTGGGTAACAAAAGTGACCCGTGACCTGGCTGTCCCGTACATATAATATGTAGTTCTAAAAAAAAAATTTATTATCGCCACAAAATACGTGATTTGTCACAACGTCAGGGCAGAAAGCGTAGTAGTAGTAGTAGCTTATGCCTAATATACGAAAAAAGTAGGATGCTGCTTTTAAAATTTTAGCATTACTTAAAAAAAATATCAATTAATAATTTAAGTAATATAATATATAAAAGTATAAATCTTGTTACAGTTATAGTTTAAATAGATGTGTATGCCTTAAAAAATATTAAATTAATAAAACCAGTTTACCCCAGTTACTCATAATTATGTTTAACGTACATGTTTATATGGTGATATACACGTTGCTAAGGCAACGCATTATTTACGCGTCAATGGAAATCCTAGCATGAGGTTATTAATACACGATATAAATTGCAATCCTCTTTCGCGCGTCACTTTTCAATGATTATCCATCTACCTACTGATATATTTGCCTCTTACTTTTATGATTTATATATAATATTAAGTTATTATATATGTATTTAAAATCAATATATATATATATATATATATATATATATATATATATATATATATATATATATATATATATATATATATATATATATATATATATATATAAAATTATCCCTTACGCCAAATGCTTCGTTCTCCGTTAAATATGATGAACTCCTCGCCGGGATTGGCCATACCCTCATCTAAGGCAAATCCTATGTTAAGAGCTTTAAAGCTATCAGTCTGCACAAACTTTTCCATACCATCATGCCCACCGATTTCTTCATCTACAAATTTATATATATATATATATATATATATATATATATATATATATATATATATATATATATATATATATATATACAATATTTAGTAGTTCCATATAATACACAAAAAAATGTATATTTTGATTTCATACCCGGAACAAAACAAATATGTAGAGTTCTTTTTAATTGAACTCCAGAGGATTTTAATTTCCGTACCGCCTCCAAATATTGAATGCCTACGCATTTCATATCTTGGGAACCACGGGCGAATATTTTGCCGTTTTCATCGATATGGCCACTAAACGGTGGGTACGTCCAGCTATTCTGAAAAAATAAAATAAGTAAGTAAGGTAAGTAAATTTTTTTAGCTCTACGTTTTTCCAGTATAGCAGAATAAATGGGAAATATTTTTGAAAATTTCGACGCAGCTGATAGTAGAACGCATGGCTTAGCGGTCAGAGCGCTTGGACGGTATCCAAGAGGCGCGGGTTCGAATCCCGCTGCGTTCAAATTTTTATACGTTTATTCAAAAATATTTTCTAATCCTAAGTGTGGAATAACACTTTTTAAATAGTAAATATTAAAATAAAATAATAATCTCTCTTGTTAAACGATTATTTCTTAATAATCTTTAAGTAGTAAAAATTTGTAAATATCTCTTTACAGAGTTGCTAACAACATAAATAAGTTATAACATAACGTATAAGAATTTCGACCCAGCTGGTAGTAGAACGCATGGCTTAGCAGTGAGAGCGCTTGGACGGGATCCAAGAGGTGCGTTCAAATTTTTATACGTTTTTTCAAAAATGCTTTCTAATCCTAAGTGTGGAATAACACTTTAAAAATAGTAAATAGATGGAAAATACCTATATGGTCAGTACCTATACCTAGGATCAAGACACCCCGTTTATATTCAATCCCTATTTATATTCAATTGAATATGAATTATTCGAACATTACCCAGCGGAATTGTGTGTCAACAATTATTATTATTAACAACTACTTATACGTTTTGTATTTTAGTACCCTTAAAGCCGTATTTATATTTTTTTAGCTACACGCTTTTATCCTATAAAGCAAAAGCTTAAATTACTTATTGTCAAGACACTCTGTATCCCGCTTTCCGCCTATTTCGAGATAGTAATTGTTGTGTGGCGAAAAAATCTATTATTTTAGTTGTTCCAAAGCATTTATACATATGTAGTTACGCTTTATAATAATCTATAAATAATAACAATTATTCCAAATACTTACTTCGAAAACTGGTACGACATCCATATGCGAGTTGAGCAGTATCGCCGGCAGCGACGGGCTTTGTCCTACCCATGTTAACACTACAATGGGCTTCCTTGGCACTAATTCATAAACTTTGAATTGCAGTCCAAGATTTTCACTTTGTTTTTTAAAAAACTTGACGCAATCATCTAAAAAAAGTATATAAAATATAGTGTTTGTTTTGATAATAGCTCGATTAAAAAATTACACGTAATAATGTTATGAGAGTAGTAAGAGAGTTCTCCACGCTATCTGACGTTTTACCATCTCACCAACACAGCCAGAACACCGCTAACTCTGTTACCGGAAGTAATACGCCTTTACACATGTATTTCGTAAACATGCTTCCCAGATATACCACCTCATTCACTTGTACTAATATCTTTCTGTCTACCCCGACCTTGCATTCCGTTCTTTCTTCATCTCTTTTAAATACCAGAATGCTCGCATTCAGATTTAGACTATAACTTTCACATCATTCAGCAAGGTGACACTGGAACATCTGCATATGTTAGGAGATTAACGGTTAGGTCACCTACTTTCACTCCCATATATACTTAGTTTCACACCTTGGAGACAGCTGTCCAAATACAAATTGAGCAGCCAAGTTGACATAGCGCAAACCTGTTTGACACCCGATAAGAGACAATCAAACCGAGACGACATAAGCTATCTCTTACTCGTACACAGGCTGAGTGATCTCGATAAAGAGATTTTACAGCCTGCAACAAGACTCCGTACACATTGTACTGGTGTCCCAGTATCTCCATTAATTTGTTCTTAACCCTATCAAATGTCTCTTCTAAGTCCACATAAGTACACAAAAGATTTTAGTTTCCTAATAATGCAGAGAGAAAAGACTATTCCATCCATGCACCCTCTTTCAAGTCTAAATCCACCTTGGGCCTCCCACACATATACATTATGTATTAATTTTTTTGCTGAATACACTCAAGAGGAAAACATCTTTTCTTTCAAGTTATTATATTAAATGACGGAAACAACAATCCACGCTAAGTATTTTTTGATAATTGAAATTATTTAAAAGCAATTATATTAGTTCCTTCGATTCAGATGAAACCTACATCACGTTTACGACCAACCGTTTTTCCACTACGCTTCGATGGTCTGTGGCCTTACATATAATGTATAATTTTGTGTTTTGTATATATTTTTATGAATAAATATTTCTTCTGAAATAAGCAAAGACACTTTTGAAGTAAGTTATTCTTTTAGATTATTTGCCTTGAAAAAATTATAAAAATAAAGGAGTGTGTGTGTGGAGTTTAAGAAAAAAACGAAAAGAACTTTTTTCCTGGTGCACCTCGACCCCACAGTTTATTTTTTACCTTACCCTAATCACTATTATGCAAAGCGTCAAGAGTGCTTCATCGATCTAGGCGATAGATGTAGCTTAGATTTAGTTATAATTTTGGTCAACTTGTAAGTCCCGAGCGGAATGCCTTATATTCTCTGTCCGTCACATAGTTTGTAAGGAAAACGTAAAAGAAAAGTATTAATAACCTTTTAAAAATGATAATAAGAAACGCGCACAGTTACAGCGTCTGCTTGTAAACGCAATTGGTTGCAGATTTAATTCTCACTTGGTAGAATGAGATATTTAGACGCTCTAGAAAGAGCGCTCTGAGAAGATCGAGTTCGCCACTCGACACGCAATGTCACGATATTGGACGGAAAGCAGTCAACGAAGTGTTTTGACACTAGATTATCTCTGATCCTCCTATATGGGATAAAGCGTGAAGCTCAAAATCCAATCAAGCTTGAATAAGGGCTCGCCGGTTCCATACAAATATTGAAAATTTCGAGTTTTTTTCTGAAATACAGTTGTTTGTAATTTATTTGTTTACCAACTGTTAAGGTTATTTTTATAAAATTTGACTCGGAATATACCTATATCTTAAGCTCACGTAATTACATAGTCATTGCTCTAGCTAAATCAAATTCCTACGAATTCATCTTTATACGGACTTTAGAATGACTCCATATACCCATTTATTTCGTTTAAAAATGTAAAGTATAAAAATGAATAAAATATGTATTGGAATATGCAGACCAATCTTTTTCATCAGATACCTCGCATGATAGCGATTTAAAAAACATTTTGCCCTCCTTTTACGGCTGTAAAATTTTAGAATTTGACCAAAAATGTATAGTTTTCAGATATTATCCTAAAGCAGTACTACCTGTAGATAGTAGTAGCCAAATTTCATAATTCGCAGTCAATCGGAAATACTCTATTAATTTTGATTCTCTTTGTAGTGTCTTATTTTTTGCAAAATAAACGGCCGTAATCTTTTTTTAACTAAATGTAGAAATATGATTTTTTCACAAAATCAATGGACCGTTGATATACCCATATGGTTTGAATTTAAATTAGATCTCTCCAAGAGTTCCTAACATAAACGCAGGCAGACCGAAAAGACAGACAGACGAACGGACAACAAAGAGGTCTAATAAGGATTCCTTTTTTCCTTACCAGGAACGGAACCTTAAAAAACATATGTGATTCGTTCATAGATATAAACATATAAACTCAAGTACCCACTTGTTAGGTACTATGTAGCTTCCTATGTAGTGATTCAATTACTTTTTGTTATTTTATTATATAGTGATTTTCAAAGCTTCTATAAGTACATAGCGCGTAAAGTAAATGTGTATTATACAAGTATCATTAAGAAATGCGAACAATTAAACCACTTTAGTTCAATCTCTTTGAAGTTGCCGACATTAATAAAGCTTAAGATACATTTGACTAAAATAAAGAAATAACGTAGTATCATTATGAAATGTAATATTAACTTAACAATGTGGATATAAGATATGTATATAAATACTTCACAAATACTTCACAAATAATTACTTCACAAATAATGTCGAACAAATACAAATAGTATTTAAGAGATATATTTTATCATTTCAACTTTATATAAATAATGAGTAGTATACAGTAGGTACTTACCTATATATTTCTTTAGCCCTTGAGCCCTTAGGGCATAGTGAGAGAACATCAGACTTTAAACGTGATTAGTTGTGGGCTCGATTCTCACTCGGGGTGTTATATTTAAAATGTATTATCATACCTTCGCTCTGGGAAAACAAAGCGCGACGTTATGCGCCGTTCACCACTCAATATCTAAATTTCTGGCAGAAAGCAGTCAATGATGTATTTAGCGTGTAAAAAACTAAAGCGAGTATCTCAAATCATTAAGTAATTATAAAATCATTAAGTATAAACGTTGTAAAAAAATATATAATATATGTACTTCAATAATAAATAAAAGATCAAAAGCTGAAAAGAAAAAAGTTATCTAGTAGTTTATATTATTTAAATAGAAGGAACAAAAGTCGGGTCTCATATTTCAACCAATTAAATATTTCCAAGGAGTACTGCAAAATTTAAAAAGGACTTTTATTTTAGTTGACGATTCGAAATTCGACGATTAAAAATCTCTTATTTTAAATAAATCAAAGCGCATAATTGTGTAATTGCAGGTTTTACAGGATATACGAGTCAAATGGTGACAAATGTTTTGACTCTCGGTACAGTTACAAATCCTTGTGAGTCGATTCAAATTGAATGGGAGCATGCATCAATCAAGGATATGTTAAGAGCATGTAACTCTGAAGACAATTTATAAGATATTAAGACAACCAAGTGGAAAATTACAGTAGGGTGGCCAAGTGAAAAATTGCTACTTTTTATAATGACGACGGATGTTTCCTTATCTGTAAATATAATAAAACTTTAGAAGGGCTATGTAGAAATTGCACATATTATGTATACAACATATACTACTAGGGATTTTTATATAAGTTGCAGAAACCAAAAATATGAATTTTGAAATTTTTGTCTGTCTGACTGTCTGTTGTTCGCCTTTCACGCCAAAACTATTGGACGAATTTTAATGAAACTTTTTTTATTATATACTTATTAGTCCTAGGCAACATACAGGCTGTAATATCTCTTAAAGTTCTGAGTCCTTAATTTACCTAGAGACCCGTTTTAATAGATATTTATATAGCATCTTAGGTAAAGTTGGTCAACGTGGTAAGCACTTATTGCTGATATAGAAAAAAAGAAGTTCCGAAGTACCTGAAGTGGAACGAAATAACGCCCTAGAAAAAGTTTTATCAGCACTTTACGATAACGTAATAAAATTAAAGGTGAATAATAGTTGGGATAGTAAACGTGTACTTTGCCTTAATGCGATATATTATTAGTTATGAATGTTCTTTCAGCATTCGGATTTCAAACTATTAAGTACAGAAATGCCTCCGTATGCCACTTTTTGTTTATTTTCTTACAAGTAAAAAATCAGTTATAATAGACGTCAGAAACAAAATTTCTTTTACTTGTATTTATTATTCCCCATATTTTGTAGATAAAGCAAAGAATATGTTTAGCTCACAGAAGTACGTTACCCCACTTTTAAGTCGGCTAAGGAAGTTCTTTCATTACATATCGGCTCTATGGAACTTTATTGTTTTAGGAATTAAAGTTTCCGCCAAGCAAAGTAAAAACGTGCTTATTATGATGGTAATTAATTTGTATACCGAGCCAAATTATTAAAAATAAAAAGTATGAAGGTTAAATAAAATTATCATTTTCTTACAAAATACGATCTCGATATCAGTGCTATCCGCTGAAAAGTATACATCTTTAATCATCTCGATTAGATAATATATTTTTTTTAAATGAAATCGACTTCATTTCTTTGTAACTGCAAAAATATATACCTAATATGGATTTATATTAAGAAACATATTTAATTATAAAATATTGTTTCTGGGATGCCTTTATTATATTGTCACCCTCAAGTGCGTGTTCTACATTATTGTATCATTAACGTATCGGTTTTCAAGTACTATATATTCAGAATATCTGAATAGGGTAGTTTCTTAAAAAACTGCATCTTGGAATCCTTTCCTTATAAACATTTTGGTGGCACGACTCGAATCATTAAACGAATTAGTCTTGTTGATCTAGTGGAAATCCTAAGTAATATATAAAGTATAAGGAATATATAATGTGTTATTATATGTCTAAAATAAAATAAACTGTCACTTATCATGTAAGATGACTGAAAATTGTTACCTAAAAAATAAAACTTTATAAGATAAAGTAAAATAGAAAAATAAAAATAAAATCTGTGTTTTAAATAATTGCCGAAACTAAAATATATACATTTATAATTATTTAAATAACTCACCATAGTTTATGTCAGGTTGGACACTCGGAATCCTCAGATATTCAACAAAGTTTGCAACGGCGATATTGTTTTTGTAATCTTTCGACATTTTCCTTGTTATCTCTGCAGCTCATACAAGAAATAAGTACGATCTCGCCTACTGACTGCCTATTAATGTGTTCGCGAGGCGTTAACTCAATATACTTGACACTTGATAAACACCGGTTTAGAACGTTACATTACTCAAATTACGTTTGATATTTTTAATAAATTTTTGCTTTAAAGTTTTACACAACAGAAACAATTGAGTATTTTATCATATTTATGTACACACGATAACAAATATTAGAATTATTTACTTGCATGAATATAAAATGCATACTTATATAGAGAGATCTTAAAGAAAGTTTAATTATATAGGATTATTTATAATACATATGACCTATTTACAAAGTGTGATTAAATAATGTTAGAAAAAAATAATTTGGCTCTATAGCTATGCTTAAATGACATAAATAAGTAATATTATATAATATGTTTTTATTATATTATCACCATATCTTGCTAGGTGTTCAATTTAATAAACCCTTGCGGCATCATACTACCAAAATTAGAACACGGTTATTATTAGCGATACCCATTTTTAACGTGTAAATATCACGGAAAGACAAGGCAAGGTTACAAATATTATGTAAAAATACAATTATTTTAATAGATACTCGTATTTATCTTATTTTTATTTATTGTACCTAATTCAAAAGTTACAATGCCCTACAGGAGATTGGCATATCATAGTTACGTGTTATATAATATATCTTTTCAATGTTATCGGTGGTATTGTTAGTTAACCTCTTTATATTTAATATGTACATAGAGGGGAAAAAGTCCATTGTGCTATTAAGATACATGTTTCTATTGAATAAAAATCGTATATGTTTTATTTTATTTATTTTTTACTTTATATTATATACAGTACCTAAGTTCTGAAATTGGGAAGATACAGCTAAATTTATTTTATAAGATAAATTGAGACAATATTTTGAAGTTAAATTGAGAACTGTGACATTTGCTGTCAAAGATCAAAATAGTATCCAAAAACACGTAGGCATTGCGCCTACGCGTTTTTCGAAATCTTAATATTTTTTTATAAAATTTACGTAATTCTTGCCCTAAAAAATTAACAGAAATATATAATTTACGCAAAAAATATAAAAGAAATATATATAGAGTTAATAAATTTTAAACTTAATTTGAAGTGTTGCCATTAAATTTATATAATTATTATTGATTATTTTAGCTTCACGCTTTTTTCCGCATAGCAGGGTAGACAGAAAGTACCTAGTGTCAAGACACTCCGTACTTCACTTTTCACCGAAGAAGTCGAGACATTGCGTGTTAAATGGTGGAACTCAACGCCACACTTTGTCTTTACCAGAGCGAGTAAGTGAAAATAATTTATATATAATCACTCCCCCGAGTGGGGGATCGAACCCACGACCGGTCGCGGTTACAGTCAGACGTTGTCACACGTCGCCACGACCGGCCTCAATAATTATTATTGATTAATTTCCAAAATATTTACAAAAGGAAGTCTGATACAACTAATTATGACTGACACAGATAAATAAACGCTTTTAAATATAGAGACCGGAAAAGTAGATAAATGTACTTTTTTATTTGGATTGCATTTCTTTTACAGAGCTTAACAACACTGAGGTCGATGCTTAAATGGTGGCACTAGACTGAAATCAATGAAATGCGTTACATATTGACATAATAAATGAACCCTTAAGTAGAGGAAATTTTGGCAAATATCTTGTGAGGTTCGTCAAAAATAATTAAACAAAATGTTTTAGACATTATCAAATGTCGTCATAGACTCCGTTTACTTAAGAGTTCTGTTACTAAATAAAAAATAATAAACACGCAAAAGCGGATTTTCTTTTCTATTTTGTGCAGTTCCTGGTATATTGAAACCGGCTTTATCAAAATTCAAGTTTTATTTAAAGCTAAAAGTCAATGATATCATCTAATTCCGAAAAAGAAATACTTTGTCCTTTACTTAGCTAAAAAAAATTCTCGTTAAAAAGTAATTTGTTTACAATATCTAAATATGTATGCTTCTATTTTTGTATGTTTTGTGTTATTCTGATACTGTTGTAATCTAACATAACTGAAAATCCAATCAGAATTGGCCTTTAGCGTGAACTGTTTCGCTTTGTGCTTCCATTTGTAATTTGTCTTTGCGATGCTTTTGCGTATAAAGCTGATATCATGTCGGATTTATGTAAGTTTGTATATCAAGAACGAAATCAAAGTTTTCTTGGATACATACATCTAATAATAAGTTTAGTTAAATAAAAACTATTAAGTATTGTGATTGAAATTATTACGCTTAATTGATGTATAAAGGCGGAAAGTGCGGAATAGTCAAGAGAATGACTATACATATAAACTGGGGCGTCAATCAGTCTGTCAGACATGTCAGTAATCAAAATAAGCTTTTTAATCCAATTCCATTTTAATTCAGCCATTATTACAATTAGTATAATTATAATGATTGTATAACACGAACAAAGTGAAGTCTGGTGTGTAATTAGTTAATTAAACGTCCCTAAAAGCTCAGATTTCTCTTGGAACAGATTTGAAAACATAAATTTTTATATTAATTAACATGAAAAGCTCGTTACAGCCCATTTCGCCACTTTAAAATGTAGATTGCTATCTTATTCACGTTACGTTGACTATCTGCTACAGTAGGTTGATGCGGAATTTTCCCGCTTTAGTAATTTCCTGTATTAAAATACGGCTTTAATTAAGTTTCCATAACATGAATGTAACTTGAAACGATTTATGTACTCGAAATATATACTTTCAAGAAAAAATATTAGAAAATGCCAAATTTTACTTTATAAAGAAATAAAAGTTGGTTTTTGGCATCGGTTGGTTTGATTGTTAGTCTTATCATATTTGAATGAAAAATAGCGAGAAATAAAAAAATATTGATCAAGTCAGTATCAAATTGTAAATAGATGAAAACAAATTTAAATTCGGTTTCATTAAATATTTAGTTATAAAACTTCGTTACGATTTTAAAGATGAAAAGTTTCCGTAAGAAGCAGGGTTCCTTTACGAGAAACGCTCATGTAAATTAAAGCATTTTAGTTTTTTAGGATATTATTAAAAAATATAACTTGTTCTGGACCAGATTAGAATGTCATCTTCAATATTTTGACGATTTAAATATTATAATTACTTTGTTACGTGTGCTATTTTAACTCATGATAAAGGTGGTGAAGTAAATAGATAAGTAAGAATCTAACTTAAAATTGTAAGTACATATTTTAAAATTAAACTACCAACTTGAAATAAAATTAAAATTACCATTAAAACTTTCATATCAAAACCTGCCAAATTAATTCAAGCAAACGTACCTATCTGAGGTAAATATACATTTGAAAACATGAACCATTCGTAATTGAGCAACACTCAATTAGGTAAGTACACCTTAAAGTTATACGTACGTATAATACGAACTCTTAAAACAAAACTGACTTACGGAAATAAAACACATATCATTAATTTATTATAGAAATCATGATATTGTTTATAATAAACATATAAAGACTCACTTCATAGAGATTATTACATAGTGTATAACTAATCTATTGTATTCTAGAATTCAGTCGGTGTCCATGGTCACAGGGTGACTGATGACTGAACACAATAGAAAATACCTAGTGGCGAAATACTCCGTACTCCGCTTTCGGCAGAATTCGAGACATTGCGTGATGATTGGCGGAGCTCAACAATATGCTTTGTTTTGCCAGAAAAAACCTTTTACAATATTGCGTTACCATTCGGGTTAACAAAAAGTATATCAACTCGTACTCATACATATATATTTATCTAATAATGCTTTAAATAATATGTAATAAAATGAATGATATTTTACTTACCTAGAACATGCTATTTAAAATTAAAAACTGTTAAAATTCACAACGGATGCAATTCTTATGGATTCAGAGCGCAATCTGAACTCTTCCAAGCAATTTCCGCAAAAGCACTCTGCAGGGTTTACATTTCTCATCGACTTTAGTTCTTCAAAGAATTTTACTACTCCAGACACACGTATAAAAGCTTAAATTAAAATATTTACCTAACTGTTATTAGGCATACTTATAAAATACAATTGTATAAAATATATTTAAATATTTTTTTGTATTTCACTCCTGTGCCTTTTCCTATATATAAGCATAATGTACTAGCATAACCAGATAAAAGCAACTGTAAAGGCTCCCTGTCTTCTTCCTCTTTCCCCTTTCCCCTGAATTCGAGCGATACTTGCCTATTAAATGGCGGTTCTCAACGCTGTTCGGAGAAATGAAAATAAGTTAAATAAGTATAATACATAACGAATCCGACAATTAGAAATGTAGAATACAACCTACGAATGGATGGAAGAGAGGAACGAGGGCATTATCTTGTCACTTTTGTCTTGTCTAAGCAAATAAGACCCCCTCTCTTCTAAACATGCGTGACTGATGCAAGATTATTAAATTAGTATAGTAGTAAATATTTACTGTATATACCAATAAAACAAAAATATATTTGTAAGAATAATGCAATCATTAAGAAAACAAACATGCTTAGGTATTACTTAAATACATTTCATAACAACTAGATTCATGCAAGACAAAGAAACAAAAAATAAATATAACAGAAAGATGCATAAAATGAGAGATAGTTTAAAATATGATTATTTTTATATAAAATATGATTTTCGTTATTTTTGTGTGGTTGCTGTGTTGTCTAGAACTCACATCTATTTTTATGTTTCATGCCAATAGTAATTTTGGTTCTACATCAATTTACTTATTTACTACTTATCTACTACACAATTTCGCTCAGTTTTGATAAAAATGCATTTTATTTTATTAATTAGATTATTTTATTCTATAAAATTTAGATAAGCTACTTTCATATTGATTAATTGGGGTTATTATCATTAATCACTTTTAGACTTTGTCGTCTGCTCAACATTAAATTTAATTCTTCTAAGCTTTTATTTTTATACGTAGACAAATTAAGTAACAATGTCGTAAACGAAAATTCAATAGAAACCTCAATACAATTCCCCCCATTGCTAGGTGGCGTCCCGTAAGAGGCGGGTATCTCAGTAATTTGGTGGTAGGATAATCCTTTGATTGACTCGCGACCACTATCATGACAAAAACGATCCACAAAATATCTGATGGTGTGTTCCGGTTCGATGTCATATAAGCCAACTGTCCCTATTTACACTATCCTTTCGCTCATCTCATTTCACTTCCATTTCTAGGCCGGCAACGCATCTACAGATCAAATGTTGTAGATGTCCATAGGCGAAGTTGACCACTTATCATCAGGTGGCCCTGCCCTGAAAAATATATAGTGGAAAAATGTTTAAGAATTATATATATATATATATATGTATATAAACTAAATTAATAAAAAATTCTACCCCCAAATTTAAAATGACAGTTTAGAAATGGAAAATAAAAATAAATAAAAATCGGAACGTAGTATTCGTTCGTAAGTCACAGGATTAAATCCTGTGTGAATAATAATTTTACTAATTTATATCTGTACATATGTAAAGAATGTCATAATTAATCTGAACTGAAATATATTTTCGTTTATCCTTTGTATTGTTGCCCTGACAGCTGTCAAAAGTAGCACTCAGCTGTCAAGTTTATATTTTTATAGCGACAACTTCATTTTAAGGTTATGTCGGATAACAAATAATTTAAACAAGAAAATCTAAATATTTTATGATATACCTGTTACATTTGAACTTATTTTAAAATGAGCTCTATTTTGATTAATGCTATGAAAAACTTACATATATCAGTGCATCCTCTTCAAATAAGATTTTGTTCCTCTGTTAATAATATTGTGAACAATAATAAAGAGTTAAGCATTACCAAAAAAGATTGGAAATTTGCCCCGCAGTATACAAAGCCTAGAGAAGTATGGATCGAAAATCTTGATTCTATTGAAGAAAAAAAACTTGGTCTCTTTGAATTACATCCATTAGTATACGCAGCAGCTCCTCGTATAGATATAATACATCAAAATGTAATATGGCAGAAAAAATTTAGATGGGTGTCATTCGCGCATACTAAAACTAGAGCTGAAGTAAGAGGTGGTGGACGAAAGCCATGGCCACAGAAGGGCTTGGGGCGAGCCCGTCATGGTTCAATTAGATCACCTCTATGGAGAGGGGGTGGTATTGCTCATGGACCTCGATCAGGCAAAACACATTTCTATATGCTTCCATTCCATTTGCGTTTACATGGCCTTACTTCAACTTTATCTGCTAAATTTGCACAGGATGACCTTCATGTTGTGAAAGATTTGGAATTGCCTACAGATGAACCAGAATATTTTGCCGATTTAATTGAAAAAAGAAATTGGGGCCCCTCAGTATTAATAGTAGATGAGTAAGTTAAACCATAGAATAATAAACCTTTTCTGTTAACATTATATATTTTAAATTAAACTGTTTAAACAGGTTTATATATACATGATCTATTGTTATTTAATACTTTTCTGCACAGAATATTTCTGTATTATAATAATGTCTTATAAATCATTAGGTACTTTTCAATTATTTATGTTATAAACATCTTTGCCACATATATATACATTGAAACAGTTATAATTATTTTAATAAATAGTATATTCATATTATATCTACTACTACTACTAACTAATTTTATTTATTTTTTTCAGCAGTGATTATGCACCCCGGAACATCACAGTAGCAACAGATCCTCTTGCACATGTAAATATTATGCCAGTTTATGGTCTTAATGTGTACTCAATGCTTAAGCATGATACTCTTGTTTTGACACAAGCTGCTGCAGAAACGATTGAAGATAAAATTTTACAAAACTTAAATGCAATTACTACTAAACAGCAGGCTGAATTTAAATTAAGTCAAGTTTAATTTATATCTTAATGAAGTATAATTAGTGTTTGGATTGTTAATAAAATAAATATAATTTTATATTGTTTTATTTGAAATAAAAAATTAAGTATACAATTGTTTAATATCCTTAAAAAAATATAATTAAGAAATATCAGCAACCAGTCGGTGGTTTGGTCCTTTTTAAATCATTGTTATGTGGTCCAGGCTGCAAATTAAAATAAATAATCATAAATGTCAGGTATAAACAAAACATGATTCATTCTTTTTAAGCTAAAAACATAAATGACTCTTTTTTTTCCTATTACAAATCTGTAGTCAGTGGAAAGAATAAGATAAGTAAAAAAATTAAATGCTTACCTTAGAAGCTTGAGAAGCATCACTTCCCACCATTTTTTGTCTAATATTCCATCGTAGTTCTGACCAATTATTTTCTCCCGGTACATTGGGTTTATATTTAGCCCAAAGTGATGTGTAGTAGTGGTACAAAGCAACAGGGTCATTTTTTCTTTTAATACTTTGTTTTGGAACTTTGATTACTGTAATTGTATTATATTATATATACTACATATTAAACTAATTAGGATCAAAATATTAACATTGCTAGTCAGTTATTCATACATTAATTCAATTTTTGAGCTTTATCATGCATTGCAGGGCAGTCTGACTGAAACAGAGGCATTATATGGTGAGTGGTGAGCTCCGTGTTGCATTGTCTTACTAGATCAGAAATTAATACAATCTTTAAATATAATTATTTTCCTCAAGTAGAAATTGAAATCATAAGCACTAGCATTTACAGTCAGACATTGTCCCACTGCCCTATTATGTGTCATACATATATTTATGTATGCAACTTGACTAATATTGAAAAAATATCACTTACAGTTATTGTTTGAAGATACAGGTTTCTGCAATTCCTTTGCTGTGTCTTTCTTATTTTCTATTCTAACACATGAACATGCTCTTCTCGGAGATTTTTCCTCTTCTTTCTTGTTACCTAAGCTGGGAGCAGAGTATGTTGTACGAATATTATTAAATTTTCTGGTTTTTTGACACTGCCTGTTGCATATTATATTTGAGTTATGCACTTTTGATTTAATTCTGGAAGAAAATGTACTAGCACTATGTAACCTTTCTGGACCTATCTGGAGTATATCTGACTTATGAGTTTTACTATTGTCATCTTCATTTTTATGTTGGAGGTCATACTTAATAAGTTTCTTAAGATCTGAAAACAAAATAAATATCAAATTTTATCTGATATAAGAGCCTAGTAAAACAATTCAATTTTAATAAGGACTAAAAATTTTTTTTAATACAGTACCTCTATAAGCCAAACTTCAAGAATTAAACTTTATTTCGAGTGAGTTATAAGTGTTTGAAGAAAAGAGAACAAAATATATTTAAAAAATTTCAACTTTCGAGATTAAACTTAACAATGTTCTGTACTATTTTTATTATAACAAATAAACATAAAAAAAAACATGCATGTTAAAGTCGAGAGTAGGTAATATTATTGTGCGACTCTAACATGTTTAACTCACCAGTTATGAAATATTTAAGAACTTCTCCACTTATGTTACGAATTCCTAAGTCATTTAAATATCTTAATATTTCTCGGGCATCTAATTGTGACGTGATTGCAGAATAGTCGTCAATTTCCATATCTCTGTTAGACATGGATATCGAATAGTTGTAAAAAAATATATATACAATAGTAATATAGTTTGCAAGGAATTACGATGAAACAAATATGATAAGAAATATATATTATGTCAAAAATATGTTAAGGTGCTTGTTTTATTTAAGCGATAACACAATATTATATATAATCTAACTTTGTATAGTTTTTAAACAGTAGTTAAGAAGTGCCTCTAATTTTCTTATATTTGAAAACAACGGTAGACTGTCAACGTCAATTGTTGTATTTATAGACTAAATACAAAAAAAGACTTTAAACGTTTAATGTCCTATAGTAATTTATAACGACAACTGGTTTTAAATTACAGATTCTAAATATTATTTTAACAGGGTAAAAATAATATTAAGAATCTTTTACATTTATCATTAAAGGTAAGTAGAGATCTATCAACTCATTAGAACTTATTGAGTAGTTAATATTTTTAAAGGTCTTTCGTTCTTGGACAGGACTAGAGTGAATAGATTTTGAAGTAAAAATTTACCTACTAAAACCTAATTGGCAGTAATAGTAGAAAAAAATATATTTTTTCATATAATTTTAATATAGTCACAGGATACATATTTAAAAAATATAAAAAAATTTTGATAACATATACAGATAAGTAAGCTGTCAAAATTTGTTTTAAAAGTTTAATAAAAAGTTTGAAAATTTTACCCTTACCGATTATTTCTGAGTGTATAAATATATATTATAATTTTTATATATAAGAAAAGAATAGAAAAGTGAATTCTATACGATTTTAATTATATATGTTAATATATAATTAAAAGTAGTTAAAAAACCACTTAATAGATTCTTTATCTGTCTGTCTAGCTGCTTCTTCTTCTGCTTAGAATTAAATGAATTTTGGCATGGTAATAGCTTATTATCCAGACGTACATAATATAGAATAGTTATATCGTAATATTTAAAGCAGTTTTTGTATAAAAAAATTGAAACTCGCAATTTTTTTCACACTGATGACTAAGGGACAAATAGGTTTCATGTTTTACATGATAATCGATTAGAACCTCGACCATTAGATAATTTCATTTTCTTTACTGACATTCAATGTAATAGCTGTAGGAAAATTAAAATAATTAATCATTCAAATTACGTAGATAATTTACCAAATCTCTTCAATATCACTAGTAATGTTATTGAAAAATAAATAAATAATAAATACATATCTGTACTCTTATTTTTTAAAAATCAAATGATTTGTTTTAAATTTTAATATTATTTCGATCTATAGAGTGGGCGCAAGATGTGCCCTTATTTTCTGTTACACAAGTGTAATAATTATTATTTAAGTTAATTAAAGTTTTTAAAAGAGGCATGTGGTCTCTTATAACAACGGTTTTATTAGCATCTCTTGCATGTAAATATGTATGTATGAACTAATCGGTATAAAAAACGTCTTGCTCTGATACTTTATTTTCAAATTTATTTGAAAATGTTCAAATTACTCACATTTGAAAATAATTCACTATTTTAAGCGTGTTGCTCATTAAGTGTTGCGTTTTAATATCTTTTTTAAAATTAATTTGTTTACAACACAACATCAGATATCGTAAAGTAATATTTAATCAATATGAGTTTGTATTTGTAACGCAAAATCTTTATTAATTAAGGTAAAGGGTCTAGCAAGTAGGATAAATATTCCATCTGAAATAGAGATAAAGTATTTTTTGTGTCCTTTAAGGGAGTTAGGGGAGACATATATTTATAAAATTTGAACTGAAGCTTGCCGTACATAAGCTAATTATAATATTTTTCATAATTTTCGCAACATCTTAGATGGTAAAAAACGGGAAGGAATTTCTTGAGGGTAGTTCTATGCCAAGCTATGAATTGATACTTATAAAAAATATACTATATTTATTCATTAGTTAACTATTACGTGTAAAAGATGATTTAGAGGAACACAGTTCAAAAAATAATAACCAACTAGTTATGCTGCTATAATGTATTTGCTTAGTGTATCATAAATTTTATTCAGCTTTATCATATTTTTTATTAATTAATAAGGTCATCGTGGCGCAGTTGGATAGCGTCTGACTGTTAACATTATTGGTTATGAGTTCGATTCCCATTAAGCAAAAGCATGGTATTTAAAATTTATTTTCATTTCTCTGTTCTGGTACGACAAAGCACGGCGTTGAGTTCGTCACTCAACACGTCTGTCTCGATTTAGGAAGGAAATCAGTTAATGGAGTGTCTTGACACTAGATTGTCTCTGCCTACCCTGCTAAGGGTAAAACTTGAAGCTGATTAATATCTACTCTTTTAAAGTTTAATTTATAAATTAGTTCTTATAATATTTTCAATCAATTGACATTCTATACATACTCGTAATTTTGATATCACGTCCTGTTGACAATCTTATTACAATGTACATCAATTAACAATCTGTTATAACACACAATTGTTTTTATAATAGTTACAAAATTATAATCAATCAAAAGTATAATAAGGTTCTTGGCATGGCTTGGCTTGGCTTGACTTGGCACGGCATATAGCAGGCGAAACAGATGGCATGGCTTGGGACCGGATCTCAGAAGCTGATGTAGGTTCGAAGGATCGTTTATCGATTAATAAATAAATTCTGCATAAATAAATATTCAGTTCGGAACAACTTGCAACCCTCAAAATAAAAAAACCCTGCAAAAACTCCTATTTTGCTTAACAAATACTCTCAGAGTATGTCAGGGCAATTACATCGCGAATGCTGCCGCTGCTTACCACCGCCTCCAGTGATTGCCCGGTCTCGACCGAATGATTGCCGAGTTCGGGTCGCCCGTTAGAACACCAGCCGGAGAATATACGGACGAAGTGATCCGCCGAGCTAAGCCGAGTGGGAGATGCCACTCTCACTTACCACTACTACCAGGCAGGGTGACTACGGGGACGGGTGTCACTCCTCCCCCTCTTGCAGTTTTCCGCGGACCAGAGACCATCTGGACGCTACGTCCCCAACCAAGATATAATGACCACCAATGGCCAACGCTTGTCTCTCTATGAGCCAGGCTAACTCCTAACTTCCCATTGGCTAAGTCTGCCTTTGGGAGAAAATTAGTCGCACAACGGCGACAAGTTACTTTAATATTTCTTAACGACATGTAACTCTATAGCTAGAATACGAGGGCGTGAAGAAGGGGTCAATGTACCAGAGGACCTTCTAGCAGTAGTGCCGGACGCGTCACCAAATGCTACACACTGGCACTCTGGGCTGCTGCGCCCTTGTCCCAACAAACACCCATGTGGTAGACGCTACCGAGCTATGGAAGCAGCAATGCCAATTGCCCCTTTTGGTGGGTCGACACGTACTCCGCCACAACGAGACCTGTAAAAGCGAACTACAATGTTTCTAATTTAAGAAGAACAAGGGAGGGCGCAAAACCATAATAGATATAGTCATGTAGTCGCAAGCGGGCCGCTTATAAGCCATAAATTTATGATCCCATTTCTTATAACACCAAATTATGATACTTGATTGTAATAAGAAATGAGTTCATATTAAAATATTATCTAATATCTATATTTTCACAGTTTGAAACAAACATTTACTTAAACTCTGTATTTTGTAAGTAAAAGATACCTATAATTTACTTATTCCCTTTTGAACTATATTACAAAGAAAAGTAAATAAAGTGGTTGAATGAATATGGAATCACTTAGTAAATACGACTACAATCTACAAATGCTCGAGCTCAGTGTTTGTCCAATATTATTTATTCTAGCTGAATAAAGCTTGTATCCAAGCGGTTGCACATAAGTGGTTGGAAAGTTAGTAGTTACGTATCCGATCTACATAGTTCAGATGCGTTATACATTAAATAATGTGAATTAAATATAACAAACGTATAAATACCTAATGTTCTAATAGATGTTTTCTTATTAAAAATGTTATAATTTTTTTTTATATTTTATCCCCTATAGCAGGGTAAATAGGAAGTACCTAGTGTCATGACATTCCGCACTTCGTTTTCCGCCGAATTTGAGACATTGCGTGTAGTAGCGGAACTCCATGCCGAGCTTTGTCTTATGAGAGCGAGGAAATTAAAATAATTTTAAATATAATCACTCCCCCGAATGGGAATCGAACATACAACCGATCCCATTTACAGTCAGACGAAGTCCCACTGCATCACGAGCGGCCTCTTTATTATATATTTTTATTTATTTATTTTATCGCTAGGATATCTATACTTATCTATATTAACTGCAAATTAATTTATATAATTAAAAATTGATAGTCATGAAAAAGTTTCTAGGTAAAAGAAAATATCTACTTAATGAGAATTGAGATTTTTTTCATTTTTCTTTAGATATAGACGACAGCTAGCGTTAACCTATCACTATTGCGGCAATGATTGTACCTGATTCATTATAATAATGGCGCTAGAATATTTTCATATTGAACCAGTGACCCGTTTGCGCCATCAGAATTGCTTTCGCTTTGTTATAGACAACAGTTGTGTAGTAGTAATAATAACAGTAATTTATTCATCTTATTATGATGAGTAGATATTTTAGTATTTGTATTTCAATATGGGTAAATATTTAAAAGTCCATTGTCAGTCCATTAAGTCTTCCTTTTGAAATATTGTTGATGTTTCTTTTAATATGAAAAATTTTTTGAATACGACACGTGTTACTTGCTACCTTTAACAAAAAGTATGCTCGACTATGAGTCAAGAGTCTTGAAAAATACATTTTCATTTACCTGCTTAACTAACGTCACTATGTGAAACATTTTCTTGTAAGCATATTTAATTAAAATTTATTTACTAAAGCTTTTTTTAAATATGTTTAAATTATTACATAAAAGTGGATCAGATTATGATTAAAGTTTGCTTTAATGTTTTTTATGCTTTTCCAATATTATCAAATTATATTATTTATTATTTTAGAGGCAAACAGTAATTACATATTCTAGTTAAGTATAATACTATGACCAACTGGCCTTCGATAAACTAAGCTTCCAATAATGGCTACAGAACTATGTGCATGTCACATATCTCTATCCTACGCAGTAGATGCCTCTAATTGTTCAGACGATTAAGGCAACGCACACACGAGACTTAAGTTAATTCTTAAATTTTAATGAATATACATGTTACTTTATATTTTATAATTTGAATAGGTATAGTATAGCGATCCGCTCACAGCAATGCTGGCGCTATACTATACCTATTTACTATACTATACCTCTTTCTTTCTTTTACCTGCACGCATTCTTGTTTAAATAACAGACTTTGCCAAAAGAGTCCTTAATTCTTCATAAACTCATTTTGTCGTATAAGCCGTTTTTAACGAACATCTTCTACCTCCAAAATTCATGTTATCTTGGACAGGTTGTACGGTCATGTGATTTCCTACACCCACTTATGACCTCGTGATTCACATGTGATTTCCCTTACTTACATACAGCACGACAGTATATATATAATTTCACTCATTCACACATGACATCATGCTCCACGTATGATTTTACTCGTCCCCACATGACATTTTGGTCCACATGTGATTTGACCCTTCCACACATGCCACCACGGTCTACATATGTTTTCACTCATTCACATATAACATCCTGGCCCATAAGTGATTTTACTTGTTTATGAGCCACATGTGATTTTACTCATTCACATATGATTTCACTCGTTAACGTATAATACCATATGACATATGACACCATAGTCCATATGTGACTTTACTCATCCGCATATGACATCATGGTTCACATGCATTTTTACTCGTCCACATATGACACCATGGTCCATATGCGATTTCACTCGGCTACATATGGCACCATGGTCTAAACGTGATTTCATGTATTCACATGCGATTTCAAGAGTCCACATATGAGTTCACCTGGCAACACGCCATCGTGGTACTGTGGAACTGAGCACAGAGCGCCGGACTGCAAACACAATTGGTTGTGTGTTCTATCGATCACTCGATCAAATGATATATGGCTATTTCTTTTTTGCGTTATAACTTAAATTCCAAATATTTCTCTTTTTTTATATCCAAATTAAAATTTTTGGTAAATATTTCATGTACGACATTCACTTTTCTACTCTTTTATTATATAGTAGTGGCCCGCCCGCGGCTTCGCTGCCGTGTATATTTGTTATTTTATTATATATTTTGTTTTTGAACCCGCCTCTCAACACTCGTCCCTCATTTTTCCTTAGATCAGAGACTTTTTAAATTATTTTTTTACCTCTAAATTCAATTTTACTCATATGTCATTAATTTAAGATTGTCATAATGTATTTAATGAAAATGGTGTTAAAATCCGTTACGTAGTTTAAAAGATCTAATTCCACCAATTGCAGACGCGACTTCGTTTTATACTATGAAATGTGAATGTAATGTGATATGAAAGGGTCCAAGAGTTAAACAAAAGTTAAATAAGTTAAATAAAACTGTTACTATTTGATGCAAATTGTAAAATTAAGATTACACGGTACATAGACTATAGTAAACTAATTTGCAATTCGTACGGCCTAATGACGTCAAATAATATCCACTCACATTAGAGATTGTCAAAATATTATATTAATTGAAATTATAAATTAAAATTAGTTCTATATAAGTTATAATTATCTGATAAAATCTAAGAAAGTAAAGTAGTATTAATTAACTTCATGATCTATCCCGCAGAGCAGGGTAGTCAGAGACAACCTAGTGTCAATACATTCCGTTGACTGTGTTCCGCTCAAAATCGAGACATTATGTGTTGAGTGGCGAACTCAACACCGCGCTTTATCGTTCCAGAATAGAGAAATTAAAATAAATTTAAAATATTATCATTTCTCCGAGTGGAAATCTACCCCACAACCAATCGTGTTTACAGCCTGATGCTGTGCTCTTGCGCTGCGATGGTCTTAATAATTTAGTTATAAAAAATATGACAAACATGTAATAGTTAACTAATGAATGAATATAGTATATTTTTCAATATGTGTCAATTGAGAAGTTGGCATAAAAATCAGCCTCGAAATACCTTCCGGTTTTCATCATTTATAATAAATAATACATAAAAAAACAACATGTACAGTACAGTTAGCTTATGCACAGCAATTTTTAGTATAAATTTTATAAAGATGTCTTTAATAAGTATCGAGAAAATAAGCTTTTTAGATAATCATCATAACTCCTAACTTGTTGAGGGGTACAAAATTATGTATATATTTACAGTTGATATAAAGATTTTGTCCGGCTTGCTATACTTTACCTTTAGCTTAACGATTACAGATTTTACGTTATAACTACATGTTCTTAGTCGTTTAAGATTGATTATATTTGAAGGATGATTATTTTTATTGATTCTGAATTAATATTACTTTACTATACCAGATATCGTGTTGTGTCCCACTTTATAATTATATTCTCTCTCGCAAAATGTGGTATTATTATCCGAAGCGGGTAGCGGAGCGGTTATTCCTATCTATCCTTTGATTATCTTGATATATTATTATTTTTATAGGACTATTAATAACTACAAATATTAAGATAAAAACTATTCTGCGTGTACCTGTGAGCTATAAGCTATTTATTATATTAAAAATGCATGCTATTTCTTGTTTTGATGATATTTTAAAACACAATAACCAAAAAAAAGTGTGGTATGTAAGTAAATGTAAAAAAAAGAAGCAAAACGACAAACTGATAAGTTAGCTATTCTTATCAGTTTTACATTATATAACTAATTCAATGTTATTTGCTTTATTTAATCTCTAAGAATATAATAATGGAATATATTTTTCAACTATAATAATTAAATTAAATTGCAGTTTTCATAAATAGCAAAACAAATAATTAAATAACTTCGCTGATATGCAGAATTTGCTGCGGAATTGAACAAGGTGCTCTTAGTTCTTTAGATATATTCTGAATAGCACCATTTACCGTTACATGTACTATGTTCATATATTGAATTATAGAGGCTGCTTATAAATCTAATATGAGGATTAACTCGGATGAATTTGGGTTCGTCGTTCTCCGGAATCCATAGCAATTTTCTTGATTACTATTCAAGAAAATAAATATATGTTGTTGATAAACTGTGCATATATTTGAATCAATAGACTAAGCATACGAAAAATACACCAAATATATTTGAAACAAAAATATAGTATTCATAATTTTTGTGTCATTCTGTCCTTCATACTTATGTATTAAGAAAGTGAGTAATGTGTACGCATGTATACATCAATGTAATTTTATATGTTGTAAGACAATTTTAAAAATATATTTAATAATAACCTTAAATATATTTATTAATATTTTTTAAAACTGCTCAAACGACAGTCAAGAAATATGGAAAATTAGAAATAAAGAGTTTTGCAGGAGCTTCGAAAGAAAGGACGCTCGATATATTTTTTATTTTTTATATTTCTAATAATACAAATTTCTATATATATAAATTATAAGATGTGTTGATATACTGAAAGTTTTATGGCGACCATTGGCACGATTTTACACAATGGTCTGACTTTGAATAAACGCGAGCGTTTGTGGGTTCAATTCCCACTCCGGGGAGTGATTATATCCAAATTATTTTCAATTCCTCGCTATGGTAAGACAAACTATGACGTTGAGTTTCACCACTGAACACAATGTCTCGAATTTCCGGTGGAAAGTGAAGTACAGAGCGTCTTGACACTAGGTACATTCTGTCTACCCCACTATGCGGGATAAAATCGTGAAGATAAAAACATAATGTGACATTTAAAAAAATGAGATATTTAAAGGAATACAAATAAATTGGTCGACACGTCCTATAAAACTCATGGTTTTCCACTTCCACTTCTTGGAGTGCCCTCGCGATTTGATATTCGCAACAAAACAGATTCTCAAGTTATTTAACTAAGTTTTAGTCGAATAGTTTTTATATAACTGTATAATTTAGCTATTTTATTATTTATTGATCGTTTGTTTACTTATTATAGATAATTATAATATATTACAATTACTATACACTTTTCTGATGTTTTTAATGGATGTTAATTTAACATATTAAACTATTACACAATATTTTGAGTTACTTTCGAACCACGTGACGTATCCTAAGCCAAAGTATTATTTAAATAATGTATTTTTAAACTTATAACTGGTAGACGACAGAACTTATAAAATGTCAAAAATAAGGTAAACTTGAATAGTCGTAACTATAGACACAGTTAATCTATAAGTCTATGTTTTTGGTCCAGTCAGTCTAGAGTAAATTTTAAAACATAGTCCATTGTATTTATAGAATGACATAAAAGGACACAAAATAAGTTTTATTTCCAATATAAACATTCTCCGAGTGGGAATCAAATCCATAACCAATCTCGTTGACAGTCAGACGCTGTGCCATCGCGCCAGGACGGCTCGGGCTATGCTATAAAGTATTTATTATAAATACTTATCAGGCTAAGAATGTGTAGTTACTTCATATTGTACGGTTGCTTAGCTTAACCGCAGTCATAATAACGGAATTCTCCGTATTTTATTAAAATATCTATTACCTAACATGACATATAGCTTTAATACAGAAAAATGGGAAATACTGGGACTTTTTTATTCGTAAGCTAAGTAGAAACAGCTATTTTCATTATGTAGATATAAACAAAAAGCGTATAACATTATTATATTTACAAATTTTAGAAATTTTAACACAACACAACAGCTTTTCATGTTTCCACCAATTCGAATTCATTCGAAACTTCATACTTTTGTCACTTGTCATATTGTAGAGACAATTTAAGTTTCAAGCTTTCAAGAAATAAAATTGTTTTATTGTGGACACGTCACATGACATTTAGAGCGGTAGTTAGTATTATCTTATATACCAAAGTATTTATTGGAATTTATAATGTATATATGAACAGTGAAATATCTAAAGAAAGTCTCTTATTGTAATTATGTATGAACCAATAATTATTTTGAGTCGTGTTTCATAGATCATAGAATCGTGGCGATGGTACGAAGAAATAATGTAGAATAAACTTTTCAGTTCCTAAGGCAAAGAGAATTCTTTAGGTATAAGCCGCAATCTTACGCTAGAACGGTCTTTATTTTATAACGGTATGCTACAGTGGAGTAAATAGAAAGCGGCATTTTAGTGCTGCAGGTATATAAACATAAACGACTTTAGGTAAATATATAAGGAAATGAAAAAAATTTTAGAATTCACCTATACGCAAAGAAACGTACGTAAACGTAAACGTAAAATAACGTACAATTTGATCAAAAAGCTATTTTCTTTGGTACGAGTACGAGGAATAAATTTTTTTGTGAATGTCGATTTTCCACATAAATTCGATACATTACGGGTTGAGTACCTTATTATATAAAATTCTTTGAATGCAATCATTGCCCCGAATGGATATTGAACACACCACGATTGTATTAACCGACAAACGTGTCACTGCACTACGATGACCTTTTTAATAGGGAATGTACAATAGATAAAATATATAAAGAACATGAAAAGAATATTGAAATCCCTACATAGTACATTATTCAACTACCAACCTGATGTTCATTTATTTAGAAATGTGAATTGTATATTTACATTTAGAAATGTTCGTTATCTTCCACTTTATCCCATAGCATAGTTTTAGTCTAGTGTAAGATCGAAAAGCTTTTACCCATGGCTTGTTCAACGTCACCTGGACATTTATGGCTTGGACAGATTTCAAATGGCTTGAGATATAGAAAATTTTATGTCAATATTATTTTTTCAGACAAATTTATATTTATGATGAACAGACTTTATGATTAATATATATTTATGATTTATTTATTACACCTAAGTAATTTATATACAAAGCTTTTTGACCTTAAGCACATACCGTATATATACAATATGAAAAATCTCTATGCCACTATGATCTGAAGTTAATTAGATATTTGTATTATAAATTAAATTTTAAATTGGAAGCTTTTGTTTTAATTTATCTTACGGAATATGCCGATTATTCCTCAACACGCAATATAAAATATTGTCACGTACATCGTCGCGTTTCTACGACATTTATATGATGTCTTAATAAAGTGCGACCCGACCTAGAACGCTTGGCGTCCATATCAATAAGTGCGCGTTGAATTTAATGAAATTCCTTTCAGCATTCTTCGGATATCTTATCAGGACGACATTCCCGGTCCTACGTTTTACACCTATGGTTTTGTAAATGCTTTTGTAATTTTAAGTTGACATTTGGATTAAGTAAGTTCGATCAATGGCAGATACATTACGTTTATTATATTGACACCTTTGAGGTGCATTTATCATGTGTCAGAAGGGAATAATCTTGAGTTCGAATACTGCCTTGCTTTGTTTAAATATAAAACCACAATATTATTTTTCTTCAAATAATGTCGTTTTCCTTAGATAATATTTACAACTAAAATAATTTAAATTATAGTTATTCTCTCTTATAATTAAAATTATTAATTTGTTTTTATCTATAGACAACGTCATATAAGCTCAATATAAGTAATTAATAAAACAATGAAAACAAAATTTATAAAACAACAGACTACCTGGAGACCATGGTGTATAAGAAAAGTAAAGATGGCAAATTTTGGCGTATTTTCAGCCTAACTCTGCCCAAATAAACGGCTTTGAAAAAAATGAATTTCGTTCTTAATAAGAACTAGAAAAAATTACGCTAACCTTATTTAGTTAAATAAAATAACAGAGACAAAATATTTTACATACCACAAACATTCTAATAATTTACTTAACTCCAAGGTGTATCCTTAGCGATACCTAAATCTCTCAAATGTAACTTTAGTGTTTGAATACTGAGCCCGAGGGTTTCGGTTATTTTCTTGCAAAATACCGCTGTACGTATTTGGATTTAGGCTTAAGATTGTTGGTTGTGAAATATCTCACAAAGCAATATGTGTCACAAGACTATTGTATAATACTGTAACGTCAGTGTTTTATGTGTTTTATAAATACTTTTGTATATTTTTCCTAAATTTAAATATCATATATAAAAACTATTTATATAAACGTGTGGCGATTTTTAGTAATACTTTAGCAATACAGTCTCTCTCTCACTTAGCACACTGCGGTAATGGTTATGGGTTTGATCTCCGCTTGTACGAATAATCACTCAACAAAGAATTGTCTAACCAAGTCAAGACTCACTGATTGCGAAGTTATGCGGTTTCATTTACAAATTGGATAGCAAGTTTGTCTAGTATTTAAAAGGCAACTTCCTAACTTTTCCTTTAAATTTCTCACTATTACTATATTTCTTAGGTCCTTAATAAAGTAATGGATAATTTAAGTAAGGTTTTTAAATTAATTACGTGTACTTGTGAGCAAAGAACGTTTCTATAAACATTAACTGCTAACAACATTAACTTTATTTTATATGCTTCTTTTAATAAATTTAGAGTTCAAGTTTGTAAGGATGTATCTACCAAATAACCTTAATACTGTACCACTGTTTACCAACATTTTTCTAAAAACAGGAAATTCAGATGCAGATCTCGTGTACATACTGCAGATGCACCTTTTCTATTTACACACGTTCTTCGCTCCGAAGGCGGGCGAGCGTGCTTTGCGATAAATCCATTGGAAAACTTTTTTAAGCGTTATTTTAATCAATAAAGAAAAAAAGAAAATCACAATATATCTAAATCCAGTCACAATTATTTCAAAAATATCCACGCTCACATACACAGAAACGTTATAAATTCTAGAAGTACAAGGACAAGCTGTTATACAAGCTGTTATTTGGTAATTCTTAGTTTTCGCTTGCAGAAGGTAAATAGATCGTTTATGTCCCAAGTAATACATATATGTAATAATATTCTAAAAATAAATAAAAGACCACTTGAACTTTATTTTAGCTTCATGCTTTATCACTGGCTGCGGTCCCTGCATACCTCCTTCGCCTCGTCCACATTCCTTATCCTCTTCTTACATGCCCTTCATACATTTTTACGTGACCTTCCTCCAGTATCTTCGATACTATGTTTTCGAAGGTCAACTGATGTCTCCCTAGGTCTCTCATACCACTCACCTTGGCTTCATAAATCTTTCTTATCATTCTTTCATTGCTCATTTTTTCAACGTTTCCAAACCACCTGAGCACGTTCTTCTTCATTCTTCCTGTGACATTCGTGCTTACACCTGCCATTCTGTGGATCTCCTCGCTACATATACTGTCAGCTAAACTGACTCCTCATATCCGACGAAGAGATCTCATCTCTAGTGCATTCATCTTTCTTTCATTCTTTTTTTGATACACCCACGTTTCGCTACCGTATAATAACGTCGGTATCAGTAATGCATTGTGAACGGCAAGACGTGCAGGTACGCTGACGTTTTGCCGTCGCATCAATGCAGCAAGAGCACCGTTAACCCTGTAACCGGCAGTAATACGCTTGTCCACATTCATTTCGTATCTTCCCTCTGTACTAAATATACTTCCCGTATATACCACCTCATTCACATGATGTAATATCTTTCTATCTACCATAATCTTGCATTACGTTCTTTCTTCGTCTCTTTCAAATACTAGAATCTTAGTTTTACTCGCATTCAGGTTTAGACCATTACTTTCACACCCTTCTTTCAGAGTGGTGATCTTTGCCTGTAACTCTGATGATGCAATTAGCACTGCATCATCTGCGTACAATAGACAATTTACTGTCATATCACCAACATTAACTCCCATGACACTATCTTTCACTCCTTGGAGACAGCTATCCAAATACAAATTGAACAGCCAAGCTGACATGGCGCAGCCCTGTTAAACACCCGATTGAATATCAAACTGAGGCGACATGCCAGCTTCCTACTCGTGCGCAGGCTGAGTGATCTCGATAAAGAGATTTTACAGCTTGCAACAAGGGTCCGTTCACTTTGTACCGGGGCAGTATCTCTCGTAACTTCTCTTTTACAATCGTGTCAAATGCCCTTTCTAAATCCACAAAAGTACAGAAAAATTTCTGGCTTACGGTCAAAAACTTTTCCGTGATCATGCGGAGAGAAAAAACCTGATCCATGCACCCTCTTCCAGGTTTAAATCCTCCTTGGGCCTCCTATAAAAGCCTTTCGGATTTCTCTTGCATTCTTCTCGCTAGAATTTTAGCACCAATTTTACTGCCCAAGTTAATCAAACTGATAGCCTCATAGCTTGCACAGTCTAGCGATGAACCTTTGCCTTTATACTGCATGATTGCTGTCGCTGGAGATAGAAGCGTCATCACATTTATACATCTTGTAGAATTCCGCCCATCGTTGCAAAACGTATGTTCTTTCCATAAGTATTTCACCGTCCTCCGAAAGCCCCATTCATTTTACAGGTTGGCGAAAAAAAGAAAAAAAAGTTCTCGCCAGAAAAGCTCTGTCTTTTCACGCTTCATCTTTATCAGTGCTTTCAGTACTTTTGCAATTTATATTTTTTTTCTTAATCTCTCGCATACTTTTATACTTACTCGAGGCTTTATAGTCCTGCCATGCTTTCTTTTTTCTTTCTACTGCCTCTTTCACTTCATCATCCTAGCATTCATCACGCTTTTTACTAAAGCCTCTTTTCCTAATGCCACATACTTCAGTTGCAACTTCAATCATACAATTCCTAAAATTCTGTCAGCATACTTCAACACTTTCAGCACTTTCTTGGAAACCCTTTCTTCATATTCCTCTCGTTCGTCTTGAATCGCTGGGTCTTGAAGCTTCCAGCTTCTTATGCGATTATTCGCCTCCAAGCTAGGACACCTTGTGCGGCTGCGCCAACCGGCAAACAGACCCCTTATTCTAGCAACTACTAGATAATGTTCTGTTCCCAAGTCGGCACCCCTAAACACACGCGTGTCTAGGGTGTCTTGGTTACGAATACGCTGATCCAATAGGAATAGATCAATCATGCTTTTCTCTTCCATCCATTCCCTCGTGTACATGTGAATTTGTTTGTGGTCAAACATAGTGTTTGCCACAAACAAATCTTTTTCCTTACATAATTCCAATATGAGTTTACCAGCCTCATTTACTCTCTTATCATATCAATACTTCCCTACTACACGTTCGTAATCATATCGTGTGTTTCCGACCCATCCATTCAAATCACCACATACTATTAATTTTTCGTTCCCTCTTGATACCTAGAACCTAGACCTACCTAGAACTTCCCTGACGCTCACCCAGAACTCCTCTAGTTCACTTGATAGAGCTGAGGATACCGGCGCGTACGCCACTAACAAGAATATTCTTGTTATCCCCAGCTTGAAGCGAACCCAGAGCAGCCTCGGGTTAACCGCCTTATACTCTATCACTGCACTCACCCATCGAGATGACATTAACACACCTACACCTTGACAGCCTCGTTCACTTTCTGGAACTCTCGCCCTGAAGGCGACTCGGTTGCCCGGAAAATCAGTCATGCTATTGCCCCTTCTTTTGGTCTCAGTCATATCTATATCTCTTTCATCCACCATATCTAATAATTCATTCATCTTCTGTTGCATTCTATGTAGCCGTTTCCGCCACCCGGACATGGCGTGCTGTGTGGCGGTCCCCAACGCCGCATTCGTCATCACTTCTCACACCAGCGGGGACGCACTGGTGGGCGTCGCTTCGGGGGACGTCCTAGCATGATGCGCCCTCGTGCTTGCGGCTGATGGAATGTTGCAACCTTAACAACTGTTGATGTTATGTAAGGCTGGCAGAGGTCACTGCGCGCAAGTCTTCAATCATTGACCCCCTTATTTACACTTCAACATTTTAAACTTAAAATAAAACACATTTTATTACGGAAAATATATTTTTCTATCTAAAAATACTATAATGCGTGGAGTTAAGTGCTTTTGATGCTCATTCGGAAGGCTAATCACAGTTTAAAGCTATTGTCAAATTATATTTGAAGAGAGTAAATGTTGAGTTTTTCGCCAGCTCTTCTCAGTAGGACTAACTGACTAACTGACGACTGACTGACTTTCAACTAGTCAAAAATTAGTAGGACTGACTTTTAACTAGTCGAAAATGCTTGTAATAGCCAGTTTAAATAAAGAATATTTTGAGTTTGATTTTTGAATAAAATTTCTAAGTATGTTGTAAAAGACTTTAATTGGCAAAAGCCTTTGTTAAAACCAGCCTCAATGTTAAAATACTTTAAATTAATAGAAAGTGTACTTTCACAAAACTTATTATACCTACTTTATAGGTCCTACCTACTTTATAAAGTCTGTGAGAATATTAGATATATTATAATAATAAAATTTAAATATATCGCCTATTATTAGATTTAAATATTATAATATGTAACGATTCTTTATCGGTATTTTTCATAACTCAATCACCAGGAGTTTTAAATATAAATAACATAAATAATGTCTTATTTCGAAGAAAAGTAACTATTATTTTAGTTATATAAGGAGGCTTACTGAATTTGAATTTGAACTTACTTGCTGAATGAACATAAGTTCCTTAAAAATTGGGGAATATTTTAAGTTCTGGAATAGTTAATTATATTTAATCCACAGTAAATACTCAAGTATTTTCTTTTGTAATATTTGAAAGAAAATTCGTTATATTTTTATATTTTTTTCATTCGACCTCTTCTTTTGGTGCCTCGAATTTCTTTTTTTTCTTTAGGAATATAATTATAGTCTGCTTTATTAATTTTGGATCATACATAGCTTATCAGAAATAATTTAACACATTGTTATTCAACACCAACTTCGAAATATTCGTAAATTGATGTGCAATGGCCGTAAATGCTGTACTGTAATGGAATTACTTGAACATTATGACGTCAGTAATCAATAGTCGCGCGTTATTTTGTCAATTTTTAATTGTTTATAATTAATAAAAACACATTTCCTATAAAAGTATTTTAAACGAATCAATTGCGTATATGTTGGTATTCGAAAAAACATTTTTGGAAAACTGACGTTTCGAACGTTTACAGTAGGTCGATTCACAGGTAGACTGAGGTGGTATTTGTCTGTTAGTTCATATAAAAATTATTATTATCATAATAATAATAAGCAACGGACTACTGGTAAATACCAACTATATGCGATTGAATAATGGTTAATCAAAGATCTTATTACCAAAAAACATTTTTTCAAAATACCACTTGGTTGGTACTCAACTAGTTATGTAATGCAAATATCAGTATTTTTTAATAAACTTTAAAAAAGATTCTAATAAAGTACTTTTCCAGATAAAGCATTGAGTTCTGTTGCTTTTTCTTTTTCATATTATATATTACAGAAATTGCAAAATCACAATAAAATAAGTTTTAATCAATGTTTTTTTGTGCGCAGCCCTCAAGCTACACGAGATATATGTACAATGGTAAATACATAAGTTTATATTATATTCTACTCACATCCACTTGCTTACTTGCATGTAAATTTGCAAGGCCCATTATATAATTATATCAACATTTATAGTAAATATTGTCTTAAGGCATTTAATATAAGTAATGAACTTATCGTAACAATGTTCCATCTTATATATAATATAACAGTTTCTAGTTAATATTAACGAATCGTGAATATAATATACGAGTGTGTTTTTTTTATTTTTAAAGCCATAAATATTTATATAAATAAATAGATAAAATGGCTTTTGACGTAATGTTTTTTTATAGAAAAACGAGACAAACAATGAGAAGGACCAGCTGATGGTAAGGGGTTTCGTCCATGGATGTCCATAGCGAGCCAAACTGGTCGCGTGTCAGTCAGAGGACTAACTACCAAATTACTGGAATATCTGCCTCTTACGGGACGCTATGAGGCGGGTAATACAATTTGTAACGAAGCCATTGTATTCTACCCCGTCCCTTCACAGGATATCATGCTCTTAGAGTACCATCACAGTATCTCATGTTTGATATAAACTGTTAATCTTGAGAGGAATTATTATGGCAAGGATCATAAAGCCAACGCAAAAAAAGTTGCAGACTGATACTGGTATAAGGTATATGTGTATATTTAAATGTTTATATTTATAGAACACATCTAATATATATTGTATTATATATAACTATTTACTTTCTAGGTTTACGGGAGCAAAGAATTACTCGTAAAAATTCGGTGGAAAGCGATGTACGGAGTATCTTGACACTAGGTACTTTCTGTCTGCTAAAAAACAAACAGATGTTTGTAATATTACAATAACCAGTTTTTACTTTTTGAACTATGTGTTTGTCTGGTTCGGTTAATCTATCAGATACGTAATAATATCTCAGATTATATATAGCATATAAAAAAGAAGGAAATATTTTTTTTTTTTAAGAATTATAAAATAAAGATCCAGAGAGGTTAAAATATATTCGGGCAAAAGCGAGACTGTTCGAATTGAATAGTAGTATTACAATAAAACAAATCTAAACTAGTACATCAAGTATTATAAAAGAAGGGTATCTATATTAAATTAAAAACACCTTTATATTAATTTAAAAAAGTCTGTCTATTTATCTGTTTGTACGCGCATATCTTTGAATATTAGACGATAATATTTTTTGTTGTTTCTATCTATCAGCCTTTAGGGTATAATTAATTCAGAAAAGTGGTACACATTATGGAGAACTATAATAGACCAACTAAACTATTAGGAATTAAGAAAAGCCGCCGTGACAAAATAATTCAGAGTAATAGGCAATGAAGAGCCATAACAGTCCAGATTAACTATAAGAAATAGGCAAACGCTGCGTTAGCAAAAAATATTTTGTGTTTCGGTTATTTTCTTTCGATATATAAAAAGTAAAGATCTGGAACATGTGATGACGATTTTTTTTTATAGAAAAAAGAGGCAAACGGCCAACTGATGGTAAGTGTTCGCCCATGGGTCCATGGGCATCTACAAAGTTAGGTTAGGTTAAGTTAAGTTAGTTGTAAATGCCCAGGGGAGTGGCTGGTCTCCTACTGGGCGCGTCCCCCGGTTGGCGGATAGGGGATAACCACTCGCACATGCGGGCGAGTGGACCGGGCAGTCAAATGCCCGGCGCGGACCAAAACAGTAGGTGTGGGCGCACCTTTAGTGGTTGGTTAACCACGCGGCCTAGGGGAGCACACCCCGACAGAAAAGCAAAACAAACAACAACATGGCAGTACCTAATAGAAAACAATTACCCCAGGTGGGTACCGGCCTCAACGAGGTCGGAGAATCCCTCCGTGCTACGGCACGTTGCCCCGTCGATTCTGGGGGGGGCAAAAAGTACTGTTGTGTTGGCGGTGAGGGGCCCGAGAAGGGCGGAGAAGAGAGGCCTGAGATGGGCGGAGTTACGGAGGTGGAGCCTGCGATGAGTGGAGTTGTCGCTGTTTCGGAAAGCGGCGGAGGAGAATCTGTGGCCTCTGTGCCGAAAAAGGTAGAAGATCCTGCGCTTTTGAGGGCGCATGTCGTATTAGAGCGGATGGACCTTGCAGAATGTGCGTCTTTTGTCAGCAGACGGTCTACAAGGTCCTTGTCATCATCTTCACCAGGCCGCTTCTGGGCGGCCTCAGGATCAGAGACGGAGAGCTGTGTTTCTATAGATTCACAGACTCAGAGTAAAACACAAACTCGGACGTACAGAAAGAGACCCCGTAGTGAAAGGGGTAAGTCTGGAACATCGGACGGGGAGGAAGACCGGGAAAAGCCAAAGGCTAAGATCACCTCGGCCAGGCGAGAAGAGCTCCGGCTTCAAGCTGTAGAGCAAATCACGGAGATGACTGAAACGGTGCAGTCGAGAGCAAACTCAACGCTCTCTGAACTGTGCCCATTAGAACGGACAAGACAAAATGTCAACGGCCCCTTGGTGCACGATCTCCGTCACCAGGTTTCAGATAGTCTGGCCATCATTAACAAGGTGGCCAGTAAATCAGGAAACCTTAAGGGGACGTTCACGAAAGCGCTGAAGGAGGCAGCAGGCGCTATAAATACGGCCGTGGAGATCTTGGCCAACCGAACTGAAAACGAGGAGGTCATCCAGCTGCGGGTAGCCAATTCACGCCTGCATACAGAGCTGACGGAGCTGCGAAAAGAGATGGCTCTCTTAAGAGCTGATCTGGAGCAATCGAGAGCCACTCGTCAGACTCCTGTCAAGGCACAGGAGGAGGAAAACGAAAAACTAGCGCGCTCAGTCGTGGTGCAGGTCGGCACCATGCTAAACACCAGGTTGGCAGCACTAGAGGACCGGCTTCTCCCACCGAAGCCAATGCGTCCACCACTTGCGGCGGATAAGCGCCGGGAAGCTGCTCAGAACCGAGCGGAAGCGATGCCCACCGTGTCAACTCTGGTGGCACCAGCTAACCCGGCGCCAAAATCCCCAAAGCCCCAAAAAATGAAAAAGGGCAAGGGTAAAAGTGCCCCTAAGCCGGACACACCCGCGCAGCCTCGCCCCCTTCCACCGGCGCCAAACGACATGTCCGAGGGGTGGAATGTCGTTACGCGCAAAGGGGCTAACAAGAAGAAGAAGGTGGCTCCGAAGGCGCAGCCTGTTAAGCCAATAAGGAAGAAAAAGGAGCCAAAGCTGCGTCCGCCTCGGTCGGCGGTGGTTACGCTAAAGGTACAGCCAGCTGCCGCCGACAAGGTGACCTACAGCGACGTCCTGACCCGGGTCAAAGAGAACATTAACCTCGAAGACCTGGGTATCAGCGACCTTCGCTTCCGGGTCGCCAAAACTGGTGCCAGGATGTTGGAGTTGCCTGGCACCAATAACGGTGACAAGGCGGACGCGCTTGCCGCAAGTCTGCGCGGGGTCCTCAGCCCCGAGGAGGTGCAGGTTTCGAGGCCAGTGAAGTGTGCAGAGTTGAGAGTTTCTGGCCTCGATGACTCTGCCACCTCGGAGGATGTCGCGGCTGCAGTCAGTCGGGTTGGCGGATGTGCAGTCGCCGACATTAAAGTCGGGGAGATCCGACGGGACCGGGCCGGTCTCGGTGCGGCATGGGTTCGCTGCCCCATTGTGGCAGCGAAAAAGATGAGCGGGACGCGGCTTCTTGTGGGCTTTGTCTCGGCTCAAGTCCGGCTGCTGCAGGCTCGCGTGATGCGCTGCTTCCGCTGCCACGAGGTGGGACACGTGGCAGCCAGCTGCACTGGCGTGGACCGGAGCGAACTCTGCTTCCGATGTGGGCGTTCGGGCCACAAGCAAGCTAAGTGCTTGGAAGCACCGCATTGTCCGGCGTGTGAAGCGGTGCAGAGACCTGCCGACCACCTGGCACAGGCTTGGGCGCAGCCTGTGCAAAGATCGTTGCACAGGCGAAAAGGAAGCGAGGCGGTAGAGGGGCGGCGAGTCTTATTGGGCGAGCCGCTCCTAAGCCCCAGGATAAGGGTGCGGAGGTTCAGCCGATGGAGGACCAATAATGGCCCTCCAGATTTTACAGGCGAACCTCAACCACTGCGCCAGAGCTCAAGACTTATTGGTCCAGAGCTTGGCGCAGTGGTCGATACAGGTGGCGGTTGTTTCGGAGCCCTACAGTACACCATCGAGGGACAACTGGGTCGCAGACAACACCGGGGTGGTGACTATTATCACCCAGGTAGCAGCGGGCTCCCCGCCCTTCTCACGTGTAGAGAGGGGTGAGGGATGTGTCGCGGCACTTGTCGGCGACTTAGTTGTGGTGGGCGTCTACTTTTCCCCCAACCGAACTCTGGCGGAGTTCGAAGAGTTCCTGATCCGCTTGGGGGAAATGGTAGACCGCTATCGTTCGGCGGAGGTGTTGGTCGCAGGAGACCTGAACGCGAAGTCGGACATGTGGGGCTCCGCAACGACGAGTGCGCGTGGTGCGACACTCTCGGAGTGGATAGTTGCCTCCGGTTTGTCCGTCCTGAATCGGGGGACGACGAACACGTGCGTGCGAAGGCTGGGCGGGTCCATCGTGGACGTGACGTTCGCGACGCCGGCCCTAGCGCGTAACGTGCGGAACTGGCGAGTGCTGGATGATGTAGAGACTCTCTCGGACCACCTCTACATCAGATACGAGGTCTCTACACATCCGGCGGTGCCGTCAGTTCCGGGTCCAACCTCGCGAGAGGGTGGACCGCGGTGGCAACTATGGCGCCTCGACAGGCAATTGTTGGAGGAGGCCGCGATAGTGCAATCCTGGCTGCCGTCGGGCAGGGCTGGGCGTCGGTGGAGGACGCCGCCGCCTGGGCGCAGGGGGCAATGACGCATATCTGCGACGCGTCAATGCCCCGTTCCAGAGGTCGTCCACAACGGCGACAAGTGTACTGGTGGTCGGAGGAGATCGCACAACTGCGTGACATCTGCGTTGTGGCGAGACGCCAGTACACGCACTATCGCAGGCGCAGGGCACACGGGTCGCAGGAGGAAGAGGACCGGTTGTGCCGCGCCTATGTCGAGGCGAAGGAAGCGCTGCGGGAGAAGATCGGTCGTATGAAGGGCGAATCATACGACCGAATGCTTGCGGAAATCGACCGGGACCCGTACGGTACTCCTTACCGTATGGTGCGGGGTAAACTCCGGTCGTGGGCTCCCCCCGTGACGCAGACGCTCCAACCGGACGTTCTCCGAGGAGTGCTGACGTCACTATTTCCGCAGCGGGCCAACTTTACACCTCCATCAATGGCCCGCCCTGCAGCGCCGAGGGAAGAGGAGGAAGACGAGAGTGTCGCACCACCGGTGGAGGTGGAGGAGGAGGAGCTCGAAGAGGCGATCTGCCGATCTCGCGGCAAGAGCACCGCCCCGGGCCTGGACGGCGTTCCTGGCCGGGCGCTAACTCTGGCCCTTACCATCTTGGGGCCCAGAGTGAGAGGACTCTTCACTGCCTGTCTGGCTCAAGCCATAATTCCACAGCGGTGGAAGACAGGCAGGTTGGTCCTCATCCGTAAGGAGGGACGTCCGGCGGATTCTGCCTCCGCCTTTAGGCCTATCGTGCTCCTGAGCGAGATCGCCAAGCTCTTCGAGCGAGTCGTAGCGAGGAGGCTACAAAAGCACCTGGAGGAGACAGGTCCGGATCTCTCGGACCTCCAGTATGGTTTTCGCCGTGGCCGTTCCACGGTGGATGCCATACTCAAGGTGAAGTCCCATGCGCAGGAAGCGGTGGCCCTCGGCGACGGAGTGTTGGCGGTGTCTATTGACATCGCTAACGCGTTCAACTCCTTGCCTTGGCCCTGCATCAAGGAGGCACTTTTATACCACCGTGTGCCTCCATACCTGCGCCGCGTCATCGGGACTTACTTGTCCGGGAGGTGCGTGACCTTTCCGGCTCCGGGTGGCTGGGTGGAGTGGGAGGTTTCGTGCGGTGTTCCACAGGGATCAGTTCTGGGTCCGATCCTGTGGAACATCGGCTACGACTGGGTGCTGCGGGGCAGCACCCTACGAGGAGTGAGAGTCTTCTGTTACGCCGATGATACCCTCGTATTGGCGCAGCAGAGGTCCTTTCGTGAGGCGGCGGTCCTCGCAACGGCCGGAGTGGCCGACGTGGTCGGCCGGATCAGGAGGTTGGGGCTGGAGGTTGCCCTGAACAAGTCCGAGGCGTTATATTTTCATGCTCCGCGAAAGGGCCCACCATCCGATGCCCACATAATCGTCGGTGGCGTCAAAATCGACGTCAAGCGGAGCATGAAATACCTCGGACTTGTCCTAGACGGCCGATGGAAATTCAGGGGCCACTTTACCATCTTGGCCCCGAAGTTGCTGAAGACAGCGGCGGCCCTGGCGCGCCTTTTGCCCAACACCAACGGGCCAAACGCCTCGAGCCGTCGGCTGTTCACCGGAGTGGTCAGGTCGATGGCCCTCTACGGTGCCCCCGTGTGGGCGGACGCCCTGGATCGGTAAAACATCGCCCTGCTGCGGCGCGCGCAGAGGGTGATGGCCATCCGGGCGATACGGGGGTACCGGACCATCTCCGGTGAGGTGGCGTGCGCGCTGTCTGGAGTCCTGCCATGGGACCTGGACGCGCAAGCCCTGGCGTCGGTCTATTGCCGGCGTCTTGGCACAACGTCTGGGGAACTGGCAGAGCCAGCGCCACAGGAGGAGGTGCGGGAAGCCGCAGTACAAGAGTGGGAGTCCCGGCTGGCAACACCATCCGCCGGCCTGAGGACTATCGAGGCAGTTCGTCCGGTGTTCCGCCAGTGGTTGGCGAGACGTCACGGCGTCCTGACCTACCGCATGACGCAGGTCCTCACGGGGCACGGTTGCTTCGGGAGGTACTTGTGCCGTGTGGCGGGGAGGGAGCCCGATGCTCGCTGCCACCACTGCGGCGACTGCCTCGAGGAGACGGCCCAGCACACGTTGGAGGAGTGTGCAGCCTGGGCGTCTCAACGCCGCGCACTGCGCGGCGTCATAGGGAACGATCTCTCCCTGCCAGCCGTGGTGAAGGCCATGGTGGCTTGCGAGAGGTCGTGGGACGCGGTCGGAGCCTTCTGCGAGGCAGTGGTGCTCGCGAAGGAGGCGGCGGAACGGGAGAGGGAGGCCTCTTCCCAACTCTCCATCCGCCGCAAACGACCGGGTCGCCGGAGGGCGGCACACGACCGCCGCCTTCCGCCCTAATCGGCCAGAGGGCGGTCAGCTTGGGGAAGCTGATCGCCTACTCACCTGGCCCGAGTAGGCGCGCGCGGTCGCTCCCGCGCGCTACTCTGAGCAGGCCGTCGAAGGTGGCCCACCGCCCTTGACTCCGCGACGTGCCTAGCCGGCTCCCGCCGCCGGGACTTACGGAAGAATCGGGGTGTGCCCGAGGTCCCTGCAAGTGGCGGTCGAGGAGGAGCACCGTGAGGTTTTAGTGGGTAAACGGGGCGGCCTACATCTGCCAATCCGGAGTCCCACATAACCTGTCCCGAGTCCCCGATCGGGAAGGTATCCGTAACGCGATTTCCTCACGTAAAAAAAAAAAAAAAAAAAAAAGTTGTAAATGCGTCATCAGACTTGGGATGGATGTGAAAGGACATAAGGGAAAGGATGGGTGGAAATAGGGAACGCTACTTACATGATATCGAACCGGAACACATAATCAGATAATTGGCGGATCATTTTGTCCTGATAGTGGGCACGAGCCAGTCAGAGGACTACCAAATTACTGGGATATAAAATACCCACCTCCTTACGGGACGCTACCCAGTAGCGGCGGGGAAACTACACAACTACACAACAGTCTAGCTACACCACATTGTTAAAGGCAATGCCTTTGTTAAATTTACTTAGCATGTTGGGAATTTTCTTTTTTAGTTTCGCGCTTTTATCCTGCATTAATAGGGTGGAAAGGAAGCATCTAGTCTCAAGACAATCCGTACCCCGCTTTCCGCCGAACTAGAGACGTCATCGCGTTTTGTCTTACTAGAGGGAGTAAATAAAAATAATTTAAATAAAGCATTCCCCGAGTGGGAATCGAATTCACAACCGATCGCGTTTTCAGTCACCTGCCGTCACACTGTGCCATGACCGGCCTCAACATATAAAGGATAATCGGATGATCAAATCAAAACAATAGAAAGGAGTAAACGGCGTATTGTCAAATGTTATTTTATATGCTGGACACTTTTCTAAGATAAAATAAAATCATTTGATGTTAAGGCCGTCGGTTTTTAGCCGTATGCAACCATACCCAATTATTATAAATATATACTCGCGACGCCACCAGACCCTCAATTGTTGAGCTATCGAAGCGAGCGGTTAATAGTAAGTGTACGATGAATAGTTGTAAATGAAATGTAGCTCTAAGATTAGGTTATGTTTTTTGAAATAGAACGACTGAAAGTATTTCCGCCGAAAATGGCCTAAAAAAAATTGGGCAGAGTAACTGTACAATTGGAATGAAAAAATTCTTCACGCGCATGTAATCGTAAAGCAAAATTTCAAAGCGAATTTCTTTCCCATTGATTTCAATGGGATTTTTGATTATTAGAGCTGTTTTTTTAACTCATCGTATGTTGGCCATAATTTGTGTGCAAAATTTATGCGTAATCGGTAAAGTCGTTTTTATTCGAACCCCGAAGGATGAGTGTGAAAAGTCTCGCATAGAACGCTCCTCTTTCATTATCACACATTTTCATCACAAATTTATAATTAAAATGTTTTTGTATAATACAGCAAGTATTCATACAAAATTTATTAAAAATTTAGGCAAGCTACCTTGATTTTAAATAAATATTTTTTATAAAGCCTTTCTTCGCCTGTTTAATTTATCTCCCTTTTTACGAAATTTCTAATTTTTTGGAACAATAATAAACTAAATTGCTTATCTACACTACTACAAACACTATATTGTTATGTTGTTTATAGTACATGTTTTGTTTGATATATTTGGCATTGCGTTTAAAGTGACGTCTACACGTCAGGTTAACCTCTATCTAAAAAGATGTAAAAATTTATGAAGTTTATTCAGACGATGATTAGCACTTGCCCCCATCTTTACCATCGTGTTGAAGAAATATAGTGTCTCGGTGAAGAAATATAATTAAGCGATTGAAAGCAAGTTTACGTTTAGCTCTAGCACTTACGTACTACCGATAATAAGCCTGACATTTTATTACACAGTTTTGTTTGTGATTTTATATAAAAATTGATTTATGTATACGTAATATGTATAAGGTTTTTTAGCTTTATTTTTTTCCGACAGGATACATACAGGATGCGTGCTTATTGTTTGAACTAAATTCCGCTTTTACCCTTAGCCGGAGAAATGGAAATAATTTATATAAATCGATTCTTCGAGTAGAAATCGATCACACAATTAATCGCGCTCTCATTTGACGCTGTCACACTGCGCCACAATAGCGTCATGATATGAAGTTTATATATAAGATGTCAAAATGGAGTGGAACTGACAGTAACAACAAAATAAACCGTTTCTTTCGGGAAATAGCCATTGCCATTAAGCAAAAATGAGGCAACACATTAAATTGATTACAATAATTAATTAGAAAGCGTTTTTTATTTATTTATTTATTTATTTATTATAATAATTTGACGTCAGTACATCTTTATTATAAAACAATTAAAGAAGATTTTTTAAATTTTAGTCGAGAGAATAATGTCGAGGAATAAAAATCCACAGTAATAATAACTATAGAAATAAACAGTTGCAATGCCATTTATATACTTTTAGTAGCTACGTAGATCAATACAAATCATAAATAATACTTTAAATGGAGATGTCTATCAAATTGAATCAAAATATGTTTTTTTGTCTTTATAAGATATCAATTTATATAAATGTAACTTACTTTTTTGTTCAATGAAAAGTAAAAACTCATTTTATGAAAAATTATAATTAGTTCATTTATTTGACGCTTTTTAAAATTCAATAATGGAGTTTAGTAGTGTATTTTTCACTCGCATAGAATAAAAATACTATGTGTATTAAGAAAATAAAGATGTAACGTATTAAAGACTACTAAAATCTGATACCTCAAGTTTGGCCCATCTTCTAAAGATGGAATGCTGTGAGAATTTTAAAAAATCTCTTGTAAAATATACTTCAAAATGACTACAATTTAATATAAAAATAAATTATTTTTTCATGCTTAATTTCGTGTAGCGGGGTAGTCAAAGACAACCTAGTGTCAGACACTCCATTGACTGCTTTCCGTTCGAAATCGAGATGTTTCGTGTTGAATGACGTACTCAACGCTTTGTTTTGCCAGAGCGACGAAATGAAAAAACATTTTAACTATAATGATTCGCCTGAGTGGGATTGTACCCACTCCGCTGCGATAGCATATAAGAAATTAATGATTCTTTAAAAAAGAACTTCTTTAATGATAATCTGTAGTAATGAAAAATTATAATTAGTTCATTTATTTGACACTTTTTAAAATTCAACAATGACAAAAAATAAGACATTTTGAATTAAATTTGTCCTGTAGATTGATTTCAGTATCTATATCAATCTATATCTATAAATAGGCTAATGTAAACCTAGATGCATTTGGAATATGCAGCCTCTCGATTGTTACCATTCAAGCTGGCTTTGTTAGGTATTAAATTGCGCTTTAAAGGCAGTCAGATCTTCAAACACAGCATTCACAAACCACTACCTTGTACATGCCATTAATTTCCTTTTGTTAAATCAATTTATTAAAAACAATTCATGTCAGTGCTGATAATCATAACTAGGGTAAAAGTTTTTTTTTATATAATATATAAATTTAAAAAAACATAGAGAGATTTGATTTTTTAAAATCTAATTCTTTAAATGTAATGTTTTCAATTTTTTATCCTACATTCCAGTATGTAAATGTAAAATTCATAATGTTTAATATAAATTCTTAAGGAAACATCCACGTTCATCATAAAAGTGTTTCCTCAAGCCAGAAATTAGGACTAATCACTACAGCAAAAAATTATAACTTTTGGTACTATTTTCTTTAGTGAAGACTTAGATAATTTTTTATATTAATTCTTTTTATTTCAAAATTGCGTTCAAATGAAACCATTTTAACGGATTCGCGCGTATATTTTGGTATTGAAAATATATTTTCAAAAACCCGTCTCTTTAAAAAAATGTATAATAATTTGGTATACAAACTACATACGCATGCATCGAAATTCCGCTTGATACAACTCATTTATGTTGCTAGGATTCTATAGAAAGATTTTATAAATTTTTGCTACTTAAAGATTATTTCTAAGAAATAATCGATTGGTAAGAAAGAATGGAATTTATTAAATTACTCAATTTTTATGTTAAGATTTAGTGTAAATATAAAAAATGGTATATAATTCTTTTATCATTTTTTTAATTATATCTATTTTTGGAACTTAACCTTGCTTGAGGTTAAGAACTTGAGAAAATTACGAACTACACTTAAAAAGTTTTGAATACCTTTATAATTGGATACTTGAAATTTTTAGGGGTAACTCGATCCTTTTTAAAGTGATTAAAGAGAATTGTAAAATAGAATTATGATGCCATCGTGACGCAGTAAGAAAGTGTCTTATTCAACGCATCATGATTGTTGGTTCTGTTCCCGAAGGATATTTGTCATGTACTATTTGTATTTACTAGGTAGGCTAATCGATATATTGAGTCAAATAAATAATATATGCCTAGTATATATAATAAAAATAGTTATAATATTGTTTAAAGTTAAATAAAAAACAATTATAAATTTAAACATGTTATTCTTATGATAGATAAAATTATGTAACCAAACCAAACAATTTTTAAATTAGAACTTACAGAATAAACAAAGAAATGGTAAAGTAAAAATGACTGGTTTTGGAACACGTTAAATTGACCCAGTTAGTGACCGTTTCTGACGTTTTCCTTAAGCTGCCTCTGAATAACGTACGGCAAGCTTAAGCTATGTCAAATGTAAGTACTATTTTTGTTATGCATTTTAAATGTGTTTATCTAAGTCCCTTACTTTGTTTAATCAAATAAGTGTAAAATCTTTCGATTTTCATTTTTGATAGAATTCAAGATTTTACTAATTATTTCTTTAAATTATAATTTTAAATTTAAGCTACAACATATTACTTTTAAATTTTAATTAAGTCTACATAGGTAACTAGGTTACTCTTTGTTACTCATATGAGAACCCGAATCGTCCCTTTTGCTAATGACGAGTCGAGTGCGAATTACTCAACTAAATCAATTTAACTGGACGTGATGTACGTAGATAACGGCTGTAAATTTCAAAATATAGGTAAGTTTTTAAATACACTAGCAGACTACACTAGAGATTGCGTGACTATTTTTGTAATTGCCGTCGTCAATTTATTCTTTTGAAGCTTCTTAGAGCAAAATTTTCTTAATAAATAATTTTCTTAATAACTAATTATATATATATAGTGTTATAAAGTGTTATTCAATATTTAATCGTGAGAGGTTTATAAAATCAAGTTGAATCTGATAAAATCATTGCAGGGGTTAGGGCGGGCGGCCGTTCATATGTAAGGAGATCTGTGCCAGCGACAAGCGAACGTAGCCGACAGTGTGGCGCCAGTTACCCTTCATTCAATATCGTTCCATGCAGTGGCTGCAGCGCTTACGTGTTAGACTAGCCTAGTTTTAATTTATACTCTGTATCTGTATGTTTTAATATTCATATGAGAAATTAAAATACATAAAGCGATATTTTTTGTTATCATATATTAACTATATAAAGTTATGTTAATTTACAATTCAAAATAGTACATTCGGGATAGTGAATAATATCGAAATTTCCTTTTAAACTTTTAGAACTAACGTTAATAGCTTAACTTTGAAATCATAATAAGAAGCTAACTTTCTTTCCCGTATAGTCATAGCAAGCGTAGTCTTAAAGCATTCTGTCCTCCACTTACTGACTAAAATTGAGACATTACATGTTGAATGGTGAAACTCAACGCCGCGTTGTGTCTTACCAGCGATAATTTATTAACATATTAATCAATTTTGACATAGAAATATTGTTATTTATAGTATATAGTATTCTTGCAATAATATAATTAACAAAACTAGTGCGCTACAAAAGCGCTGTAAGCGGCGTGTAAGCGCTTAAAGTGCTTTAGTTATTTGGTATTGTTTGTTCTGGCTGAATAGGTCGTTGCTCGCGGCGGGAGCTGCACCGAGACTTTTTATCTCAGCAAAGATTAATCTCAGCACTTACCCTCTTGCCAATTTTTGCTTCACATTTACAATGCTTTGAACCTTTACTTACTTCCAAGTTATAGGCTACTTGCATTGACTTCGATGTTTTATGAAATTGATTGTGTACAACACTTTGTATTTTATAACATCAACTAACTACTCAAAAAATTTATAAAACAATTACTTTATTTATTTTATAACGGCAAATACAATGGGACAGCGTCTGACTGTAAACGCGACGGTTGAGCGTTCGATTTTTATATCTTCGCTCTGGTACAAAGTGTGGCGTTGAGTTCGCTACTCAACACCTAATGTTTCGATTTAGGTCGGAAAGTGAACTGAGTATTTGGCACTAGGTTGACTAACCTGCTACGCGTAAAGTTGCTTACTTTAATACCATTTAAGATTTGTAGCAGGTTTTAACTGTGGCTGAACCTATAAGGCTGAACCTATTTAAATATATAACAAAAAACATTGGCATAAAAGCACTTTGTTAATTTCACTGAAGTATTCGTTTTATGAATATATTTACAAAAACCTTAAGTGAACGTCAATAAAAGTCAATAATAGTAAGTAATATTCCTGATCGAGCAATATAATTTGTTATGATGTATTTTTTTAATAGCAAAAGAGTACACATTTTTCATACAACAATATGCAACAATGCCATTCAACCAACGCATCAGTTTGCGTAATTCAGAGTATTGCAACATTTGACTAGATTTATATGAGAAATGTAGTAGGTATCAATAGTTCAAACATACCGGTACAAGCACTGATACCGAATTCTTGGGAATCCTCGTTTAACTGTAATTGACTGTAAAAAGATCCATGTCCAGTCATAGGAATGATTATGTTTAAATTATTTTCATTTCCTCGCTGTGGTAAGACAACGCGAGGAATTGAGTTCCACCACTTAACACCTCAAATGTCTCGAATTCATTGGAAAGTGGGATACAGAATATTTTGACATTATGTCCTTTCTGTCTACCGTGCTATGCGGGGTAAAAGCGTGAAGCTAAAGAAAGTAAAACAAGTTACTGAAAAATGTGTAAAGGTGTATATATTTTCTTATCGATTTCCATTTTATTTCTTATATCGAAAACAATACTATATAGCCAATGCTATTACATTTAATAATGTGTATCAATGTATACTGAGGAAATACACATTTTAAAAATATTTAGTTGTTACAATGGCTAAGAAATATTATATGAGAACGTATAAAAAAAGTTGAACGAAGGCTTTAAGCTTGCTTCTGTTGTGGTTAGGTTGATATTAAAATCTGCTTGTATAAATACGTACCTACAAATATAAATTAATAGAGTTACAAGTTTCGTTAATAATTTTGTTTGTAAAAAACATATTTCCATATAGACAATGTTACAAGTTATTTTGGTTTCATTCCTTTTGTATCTCTATTTTCTTTTCCCATAAGAGATCTTGAGGATGTCTTTTCAAAGATAAAAAGCTCTTGGGATGTATGATGTAACGTGATCTGTCAGATATATCAACAACGCTTAGTTATTTAATGTTCTAAATAGCATCAACATGTAAAAGCATTATTTTATGCACTCTAGATTTTACCATATTTATTTTCCATGATGTTTTTATTTTCTGATCCGCTTTGTTTGAACGTTTAATATTTTTTTTGTTTGAAAAAGATTAATCCGCAGTAACGAGTAGACAGCTGTCTACCTGTAACTATAGACTATTGTATAGTGTTCTAAAATGTTGGAATTACTAAAACGTATTTTCAAAAAGTTTCCTTTGAAACGTACATATAAAACGACGCGACGAGAAAAAATTTTACCGGAGTTTAATTTAGACTTTTTTTTTATAAAATAATCATTTGTTACATGCGATTTGACATATATTATATGTGATGTGCTAATAATACGAAACATACATGTGCATGTGCATGTGTGCTGGAACACACCTTAGTACTTTAGTTAGTAATTTGCGTTACCAAGTTGAGTACTTTTACATCGTATCATTTTCTTTGCAAATAGCAAAATACTTAATTATGGTTAGTATTAAAGTTAATTAAACTTTAGATATTAAATACAAATAATCAACATTACCTTATAAATTCATATAAAAAAATATTATTATAAGCTTTTATTAAACTGAATTAAGAAGAAGAATCTTAAAATGTCCTAAATTTGTTATGACAAACTTTATGTTTACAATAACTCGTTTACAGTAAGTAAACGAGTTATTGTAAATATAAAGTTATATATATTATTGTTCAATTTTAAATTTGAAAAAAAAACCGTTCGCACTAAATCCTTTCTAAATCTATTTTCAGTATAATATTCTATTGCGGTATCAAACAGTATTATAATATATAGTAAATAAATTGCCTAGCTTATGACGAGGCATAAAAGATTATTTGAATGATCTTCACGGATCGTGAATTTGGGAACGAATAACGAGCCATCATTGTATATATATTGTTGTCGGGAGATCGTTGATATTATGCTATAATAGAGGTGATTAGCATATCCTTATTTACCATTATTTTTATTATTCAGTTTGAAGTTCGTCAAATATCTGCCCACATCCGCATTATTTAAATCGTATAATAATATATTTTATATCTCTTATATTTTCCGGGGATTATTTTTTCTCACTACTTTTAAGAGAACTATTCCTTGTCTGTGCCAATAATGATACTGCGTGCACACTAGATGGACGGCAAGTCAAATCCCATACCACCCATAACTAAGACAAATCAATTATCGTTAGTATAATAATTTAACTACTTAAATATTTATGCAGCTATCCAGGATACTTTGCCATTCAGGAAAAGGCGTGCAGCATAAAAAAATCTGAAAATATTTTATAGTCTACATTGAAGAAATATAAGTTGATGTTAAGTTAACAAATTAAACGAAAAGTAATGATTAAAGATTTGAGCAAAAAATACTAATGGTGTACAAGTTTTAATAAATGAAAAACAATAATATATAAAAGTAATTAATAAACATACTATTTCATTTATCAAAAACTAAATTCAACATAAAAACTAAAACAAATGTTAGAAATGTATTTTCAAAATAAAAATATTTATTTTAAAACCTAAAAAAATAAAAATATTTACAAATATTATTTGGATGTATCGTTAACACGAATAGTGAACTGATTGATACTCAGCAAATCCATGCTGATTAAGATTTATATGTGTTTTATCGCATTTGTCATACCTTTCTTGCTAATTTGAAAATCGGTTGAAAGCTGTCCTGTTCTTCGTTTTTAGTCGATCATCATTATTTTAACAAGACCCTTTCGCATTCATAACTTAAGAAATCATTACTTCCCCAGTCCCAAAGACAATGTTCATGCTTATTTCAATCGCTTTTAATAAATTGTCAAGAATTTCTGTCTCAGAATGTAGTGCATTTAATATTGATATGTGTATATGTGTGTATGTATACATGTATGTATATATGTATGAGTATATGGAAATATTGTATGTATATTTATTTTTATAAAATCTGTACTCAATGTACTTATTATGTGTTATGTTTGATATATATATATATATATATATATATATATATATATATATATATATATATATATATATATATCACCACTAACTGCGTCTTGTCTCGAAGTTATAATTTATACATATTTAATTGGCTTTATAACTACAAAAAGAAATCCATCCTTTTAACACGCTTTTAATCGCTTCGCCTGTCTTTTTTTATCACTCTACCTGGAGACCACATGAACTATTATTTTCTTGCTTTTAATTTCCTCAGAAGTTACACATGTATAAGGATCTGCGAAAAAAATATGCACCTTCCTTATGTACATAGCGCAAAATAATATCTTTATTTATAACTGAAAAATATACTTAGTTTAAGTAATTGTTTATATGACTTTTGAAGACTCGAGCATTCTGCCTTACTAAACTATTTATTTAGCTTCACACGTTAATACCGCAAGGTAGGGTAGACAGAAAATACATAGTGTCAAGATACTCCGTACTTCGCTTTCCACTGAATTCGAGACATTGCCCGTTAAGGGGTGGAATCAGCACCGCACTTTATCTTACCAGAGCGAGGAAATGAAAATAATTTAAATATAATCACTCCCCTGAATGGGGATCGAACTCACAACTGGTCACGTTTACAGTCAGACGCTGTCCCACTGCGCCACGAACGGCCTCAAACTTACTACTAACTAAACCTATAAACTTACTAAACTTGTTTTGTTTTAAATGTTTTTTGTGCATGCACAATTATTTTTCAAGTTAGTAATTATAAAAACAATGTACTGTACTTGATATTTTCCCATTAAATAAAATAAACCGAAGGCAATAATTGGTTGGAGCTCGCATCGATCATTTACTCCTAGAAAATAGATCCGTTGCGAAGCTCGTATCTCCGCAATCAATCATTTCTTCTAGCCAAATAATATCTTGTAAGCTTTTATAAGAGAATATCGCTTAACATAGATTTGAGGTTTTAGATTTGCCATTTATTTTATAATAAATTATGTGGTACACTAAAGCTTTCCAAACATCAATTACAGCTATGACAGAAATATTAAATAAAATATTTAATCAACATCGGATATCGTCAATATAAAGGTTTTACTTACTAATTTTTAGTATGTGTAAGATCGCATTACGATTTCATAATTAATCAAAGTAATTCCTTACTCTTAGTTCAAATATTGTATAGGCTTAAAACTTAACAAAGGTTTTAATTACAATACTTTTCTTTATTTATATCTAAATATTTATAATTAATATAATATAAACTAAAAACTAAGTAAAAATTATGACAAAAAGGCCGTACAGAGGCCAATCGTGATGCAGTGGGACACCGTCTCATTGTAAACGCGATCGGTTGTAGGTTCAATATCCACTCGGGAGAGTGATTATATTCTTCTCCCTGGTAAGACAAAGCGCAGAGTTGAGTTCCGCTACTCTATAATTCGGCGGAAAAGAAGTACCGAGCGTCTTCACACTAGATATTTTATGTCTACTGCTAGGCGGGTAAAAGCTAATAAATTATTAGAGAAATATTTTAGATAAACATTCATTCAATTTTGCTTTATTCTATAGTATTAATATTACATAAACAATAATAACACAAAATTGTATAACAAATATAAAAGCCGAGCAGTATAAATGAAATCTATGCCTCTTAAAAAATATACACGAGCATTTTGATTCCCTTGTAAAATTGATTTAGTTTCGAATCAAATACTTCATTCAAAAATTTCGTTCCGTCACAGTCGAAAAGTGAATACCATTTTTTCAATCGTAACACTGAAATAAATCAAATATAAAAAAGTATATGTATATACTGTTGATAAATGCGTTTAGCTCGCACTAAAAGCCGGAAATTGGACAGTCTTCAAGTATGGACGGCCAATGAGTCAATATTATTGTATTGTCATGATTCTTACTCCGATGCTTAAACATACTTAGCAGTAATTAATTATTTCTTTTTTTAGATTTACGCTTCCATCCCGCATACCGGGGTAGACAGATAGTACCTAGTGCCAAGACACTCTACTTTCCACCGAATTTTAGACATTGCGTGTTGAGTGGCGTAACTCAAAGCCGCGCCTTGTCTTTACAAGAGCGAGGGAATGAAAATAATTTATCATTTCCCCTAGTGGGGTCGAACCCACAACACATTTACAGTCAGCCGTCCTACTGTGCCACGACCGGCTTAATTATTTCTTGCTGTTTTTAATGTATATAGCATGTTGTATGTTTAATAACCATTTGTGAAAATTGTTATTTGTGTTTTAATATTTTTAAACATTTTATTATTTTTAAATATTTATTTTATTTTCAAACGATGAGAATAAAAAAAAGATATCAATTACGTTTATTTAAGAAAAACTTTCATTTGTAAATCAGCCAGATCAACCTAACGCAAAAGTTACATAATACGTAGGTAATGTTACTTGTAGTTAATGTAAATAATTGAATTAGTATATTGAAAGGTTAAATAATTTAATAAAAATAATTATATCTATGAAATGAAAATGTAACTTATTATAACATAATACATTATTGTTATTATATATAGACCAGTCGTAGATTCGTCCCCCATTCGATACGATTATATTTAAAATTATTATCATTTCCTCAATCTGGTAAGACAAAGGGTGACGTCGAATTTTGCCACTCAACCGGCAATATCACGATTTCGTCGGAAAGCGAAGCACAGAGTGTCTTGACACTAGGAAATATCCTTTCTATTGCTATGCACGAACAGGAAAGTACATAGAGTTCTTATTATATTACATATGCTATCGTGCTTAGCGTCAGATGCTGCGTGTCACTTCGCCACAATGTCTCTATTTTTATACATAAAATATAAACTATATGGAAAGATTTTCTCGCATTGTTTGTTATAAAAGTGATCTTTTTGATTGGAAGAATAAAGTAAACAATAAGCGTAATCCGTATACACATCTTCGTAATTTGGAAAAAATCGAAGGATTGGAAGAAAAGGCATACGTGTAGATTATGCTTTTTAAGCTCTTTACTTAAGTAGTGTTGTAGTGACATATACTAGCATTATAAGCTGTGTTTTTTTAACACGATTTTAGGAAGCCAAAACGACTAAGACAACTAAAAATAAACTTTAGTTTCAATCGTAAATTTTTTTATGTAATCAAATATATTAAGTCGCTTTCTTCTTACTTCTATTTTATTTTTACCCTAAATATTGAAATGCAACTAATAAGTAATAAATTATGAAGGCACTAATTATATTTATAAGGCAATATATAATAAGATGTTATATGTTGTATAAGAATATAGATATTTTACGATAATTTTCTAAAAGATTTATTAAAAATGTTGACTATCAAAATATATATTCTCTGCGAATTAAAACTTTTATAAAGCGGCTGCATAGTTTTTATATAGAGATTCCCTCTAGTGTTACTGAAATTGAATTCAATCACGTCTGAAAAAAAAATAATTTTCCAATTCTCGTCATGTATAAAACGATAGCTAAATGCGATGAACCATATGTGTATGCCGTTGTAGGTAAGTTGAAAGTAATCTTGTATTCGGATTCTGACAAAATGCGAGTTCCCCTAAGTACACTTTGACATCCAAATAGATTACATTGATTGATTCGATGCTAAATCGATTTTGTCTGTCGCACGATCTGACAGAACAGGAAAAGAGATATAGAAAACTGTAATTGCAACTTCTTGTGTAAACAAAACAAAAGTCACTATTTACATTCACTTGGATCTTATACTTGTAAATGATTATTTTGTAATAAATATCGTTCTTTTAGCATAAATAAATAAATACATTTAAATAAATAAAACCCAACTGCGATAAAAAGCTATGTTTTGAAATACGCCAGTAGCCGTCAGTAATTTTATATATATAAAGTGAATGAGAAAAGAAATAGCACTCGCGCCCTTAAGTCGAATTTAACGACGTATCCATTGTCAATCGGTTCTTGGGTTTAGCAGTTACAAGGGAACAAAGAAACGAATATATATATATATATATATATATATATATATATATATATATATATATATATATATATATATATATTTCCGCACTTAGGATTAGAAAACATTTTAGAAAAAATGTATAAAAATTTGAACGCAGCCGTATTCGATCCCGCGCCTCTTGGATACCATCCAAGCGCTTTGACCGCTAAGCCATGCGTTCTTTCGCTCCTCTTGGACGGTATCCAAGAGGCGCAGGTTCGAATCCCGAAGTTTGAAGTTCGATTATATCTGAATAATCTTGAAGTAGTAAAAATTTGTAAAAATATCTCTACATAGATGCTAACAACATAAATAAGTTGTATCAAACAGGAATTTTGACGCAGCTGGTAATAGAACGCATGAATTAGCGGTCAAAGCACTTGGACGGTATCCAAGAGGCGCGGGTTCAAATCCCACTGCGTTCAAATTTTTATAGGTGTCTTCTAAAATATGGTAAATTGTTAGTTTTTCCAGCTCTCCGCTTTGTCTCGCATTGCTTTGTTGTCAGAATCAACATTGTGCCAAGACACTCTGTAGACTGTTTTTCACCCGAAATTGAGACATTGCATGTCAAATGGTATACTCAATCAAAATGTATATATTCAATGTATAAATTTTATTTATATTTAGGTGAAATAGCAAGCGAGCAGTCTATGAAGGAAAAGAGTAAAACTGATACTACAATAGTAGTATCAAATAATATTCCACAATTTTATTTTTAAGATATGAGGCCGGTCGTGGCGCAATATAATAATTATACATTTTCACTTATACATATTATCAACTCGAGTTGCCCAACATATAACCACACATATATGCTATTAAGCTTAATGTAATAGCTGAACAATAATAATTTAATTACAATATATTAAATTTGTTCAGTTATTATGAACACGTGGGACTATGGCTTAAAGTTTATCCTAGAGGAATCCTGCGGGATTGAAAATTATGCATCGTTGCGATATCTAATTGACACAAATAGCTTCAGTACACCCGTGAAAGGTTTATGTGGAATCGGTAGCTAATTTACGCTTGATGAGAATTCATGCTGGAATTTCATATTAATTATAAGCAATACAGTAAAGTTCTTCTCGTCATTTTGTATAATATAAGGCATGATTTAAAGACATAAAAAATCTAGTTTTCGCCCATTGTATAATGAACGAACGAAGTGGAAACCTATTGAATTTTGTTAAACTTGACCAAGATCTAATATTGTTTTAGTATAGATCAACAAGCCCTTATGTGCCACAAAGACACTAGATTCATTAGATATAATGCTTTATAACGAAAACAGAATAATACATGTTGTGTAATCTTGCTGCAACTTTGGCTCCATTCAATCGATTTGGCACCAACACTTGAATACTTCTCCAAAAGGGAATACGCAAAAGGGAATCTATACCAATATAACTGCTTGAAATAATATAAGGAATATACCTCCTAGTGTGTGAAAAAATAAAAAATCATATACAACAGATATTCTATAGTATTGTAGTAGAAATAAGTAACAAGTCACTTCTATGACATAGCGTGTTGTACTTTGAAATCTAATTGAAAACAAATAAAACTAAGAAATATAAACAGTTGCTTATATTTTAAATACTTGCGGCTTTGACGTCTTGAACTACATGATTATATCTATTTTGTTTTTGAGTCTGCCCGCGACCTTCCGTAGATCAGAAATTTTGTTAAGATATATAATTTTAGTCACCTTGTGTATTAATGAAAATCGTAATTAAATCTGTTACGTAGTTTGAAAAAGCGAAGCACACCGACAGCGGATGTGACTCCCTTTAATATTATGAAATGATAGTATAATGAATTGTGAAAGAGTCCAACAGGATAAGGCAAATAAATTATTACTCCATGATGCATAACCTTACAGGTTACATGGTAGGTATACACAGAGTAATTTAATGATTTTTATTTTTATTTTATTAAATAAAAAAAGTCAACGTTGTATACAATGATGTTACTTATTCTAGATACATTCTGACAAATCTAAGATAATAGTTGTTTATCTCACTTATAGGCTAACTCGACAAGCGTAATGAAAAATTACAAAACTAAAAACAACAAAGAAACTCGAAAAGCAGTACAGTTCCATTATATAGTTATGAAATATGACTTAAATTATATATAAAAACAAAAATAATCTAATAAATAAAAGGGACAAAAGTAATGACATCCAATAAAGTATGTTACATTATTTATACCTAAAATATTATAAGAACGGAACTTATAAATTAGAATTAATTTTACATAAGTTATAATTAGTTGATAATATGAAATAGAGAAGCTATTAATATAAATGTTAAGAACTTTAATATAACTTGTGGCACTCGTATCTATCTACTTGGTTATTATTTTTTGTTTTTTTTTTATCAAAACTTTTATATTATTGTTATGTAATAAAAATATAATAGATTTTTCTTATATATATCAAGTCAGAGGTTGGAATTTAAAATTATCCTCCAAACATTAGCTTCCCGTTTTTTAGTTATGCACAAAGACCTTCAGATTAAATTTTTAACTTAAATTTAATGTTATTCATGTATTATAGAACTTTATCATTTTTTTAGCTTCTCAGAAAGTTAACACGTACAAACATTTACTTATATCTTTTATTAGGAATTGACGTTACCAACGTGGTTAGAATAAAATTAGAAATCTAACTTCGTTTGCTATGTTTACGAAGAGTCACTATGAATTACTTAAGTGGCTCATTTCATCTAACGATCCTCAGTGGTGAGTTGTGTTATCCACTAAAAATAATAAATGGCACGCGAGCGAACTTTACTATATTTAATCTCGCTACCCGCCGTCTACTTTTCATGAATTTTAAAGCTGTGGTATCTAAAATGGATTACTCTTTTCACGCTCTTTTGTAATAGTAAATGGATTATGGTATTATACTCGTAATACATGCAATGCATATTTGTCGTGCGCTGCAATTAAAGATTTGTTTATTTTAATGAAAAGTAAAGAGATTGTATTATATAAAAATAAAAAAGAAGTGACGAACACATTGTAAATATATAACAGCTACAAGGAAATATGTAACGGATTGGTTTATAATTAATTAACTTTTATGAAAAATCGATAAACTTTATATTGTTTTATTTTTTCACTTTGAATATTAACAATAGATTAACCGTATTAAAAATAATATCCCTTAAAAAGTGTATATACATTTATATTTTAGCATCACTAGTGATAAACGTATCACGCATAGCAGGATCGACAGGAAGGACCGAGTGTCAAGATACTCCGTAATCCGCTTTCTACTGAATTCGAAACATCGCGAATTGAGTGGCGGAAATCAACGCAGTGCTTTGACTTAACAGAGTGAGGAAGTGAAATAATATAAATATAACCCTTCTCCCGAGTGGGAATTGAACAGGTCGCGGTTACAGTCAGACGCTATCTAACCGGTCACAATATATTTTTTAATAGACATAACAAACATTTCGCTAAGGCAGTCTAACAGAATCCATGGTTATTAAATTTTTATCAAAGCATGTTTATACTTTATTAAAGTAGAATATAGCAACAGACAACCAAGCAACTGAACATCAAGTAGTACGAGGCACAAGAGCTTTGAAAAGTAACGCTTAGTTGAGTGGATGTACACGACTCAGGCTATAGCTTGCCTGTGAGAGTAAGAAACCCTTTTGTTTCCAGAAATGACTGGGAAACTATAGCCCAACAAGTGGCTATTCAAGGTTATAAACATTAAGTCTTGTCATTCTACGGGAGATTGGCGCTCAAGGCTCAGGGATTACATATATCATATTTAAAGTATAATTCATAAAGATTACAAATTTCTTAAGTAAAAGATCAGAATAATTCAGGTTTAGGTATTCTTTCTTAACCTCTGTGGCTATGATTGATACATACGTCATTGACATTAGTAATATTGACAATATATATATATATATATATATATATATATATATATATATATATATATATATATATATATATATATATAGTACATAAAATAGCCGCTTAACATACTATGTTGATTTTAAACGTTTTATATTACTAAGTCAATGACGTATGTATCAATCATAGCCACAGAGGTTAAGAAAGAATACCTAAACCTGAATTATTCTGATCTTTTACTTAAGAAATTTGTAATCTTTATGAATTATACTTTAAATATGATATATGTAATCCCTGAGCCTTGAGCGCCAATCTCCCGTAGAATGACAAGACTTAATGTTTATAACCTTGAATAGCCACTTGTTGGGCTTTCAGGAGGTGCTATAGTTTCCCAGTCATTTCTGGAAACAAAAGGGTTTCTTACTCTCACAGGCAAGCTATAGCCTGAGTCGTGTACATCCACTCAACTAAGCGTTACTTTTCAAAGCTCTTGTGCCTCGTACTACTTGATGTTCAGTTGCTTGGTTGTCTGTTGCTATATTCTACTTTAATAAAGTATAAACATGCTTTGATAAAAATTTAATAACCATGGATTCTGTTAGACTGCCTTAGCGAAATGTTTGTTATGTCTATTAAAAAATATATTGTGACCGGTTAGATAGCGTCTGACTGTAACCGCGATCTGTTCAATTCCCACTCGGGAGAAGGGTTATATTTATATTATTTCACTTCCTCACTCTGTTAAGTCAAAGCACTGCGTTGATTTCCGCCACTCAATTCGCGATGTTTCGAATTCAGTAGAAAGCGGATTACGGAGTATCTTGACACTCGGTCCTTCCTGTCGATCCTGCTATGCGTGATACGTTTATCACTAGTGATGCTAAAATATAAATGTATATACACTTTTTAAGGGATATTATTTTTAATACGGTTAATCTATTGTTAATATTCAAAGTGAAAAAATAAAACAATATAAAGTTTATCGATTTTTCATAAAAGTTAATTAATTATAAACCAATCCGTTACATATTTCCTTGTAGCTGTTATATATTTACAATGTGTTCGTCACTTCTTTTTTATTTTTATATAATACAATCTCTTTACTTTTCATTAAAATAAACAAATCTTTAATTGCAGCGCACGACAAATATGCATTGCATGTATTACGAGTATAATACCATAATCCATTTACTATTACAAAAGAGCGTGAAAAGAGTAATCCATTTTAGATACCACAGCTTTAAAATTCATGAAAAGTAGACGGCGGGTAGCGAGATTAAATATAGTAAAGTTCGCTCGCGTGCCATTTATTATTTTTATTCATTGCTCATGATTCTAATATTTTTAGTTCGCGCCGAGAACACTGTGTGTTGTTAAAACGTACTACTTTTTGCATTATTATCATTGTATTCTCTTTGCTTTTTGATCATTATATACGTATTATGGTTAAAATATCAAAACGTTTTATTATTATTATTTTTATAGTTTATTTTAAGAGCCTGGACTTTTATTGAAATAACTAACGTCGTTATTTCCATTTAAAATCATATTTCACTCAATTCTTTCGCTAAAATATACCAAACGTTTTGATTCTATTACAAGCAAATTTCAAATATGGAGTTGGTGAACTTGAACTTGTGGTTTTAGTTTATAACTGAATGAAAATAGCAGTTTAGACGATATATATCGATGGCTACGTTGGAGTAAATATTTACATAGGTATACAATTAAATAGAATTGGAGTGTCTGCTTGTAATACGAAAATTACCGTTTCTTACCAAAAGTAATGTGTGTACTCGGTACACATTCCAAAAAATATATTTTTGCAATTTTTATTCATCTGTACGTCTGTGTGTTCCAGCTAATCTCTGGAATAGCTGAACTGATTTTGACGGGACTTTTATTGGCAGATAGCTGATGATAAGGAGTAATTTAGCCTACGTTTATTGTAAAATTATAAAAAAATTCTGAAGTTCGAAAATGCATGCGGACGAAGTCGCGGGCTCAGCTCGTTTATAATGTAATTATACAGCTTACTATAATTTCCAACATAATTTGTTGGTAGAATATTTTATGTTCCAGCCGGGTGCTTGTCAAAGGAGGATCTTAGGATGTTTTGGTATTTCCTATTCACTCGTGTAATTTAACTCGCTAACATGGTTTGCAAAATTTGTTGTTTCCCTTCGATTGCCAAAACTTGGCAAGTGATTAGTTCTACAAGTTAGTAAAATATTTAAATTGTTAAAACTATATATTAGCTTCAGCTCGCGGCTTTGATCGCTATCGATATGTAATTTCATAAAAAAATAGTTCTGCGGATTAGTTGTGAATCCAACATTTACACAAGTAAACAAACGTATGATATGCATATTACTGAATTCTTTGAAGTGGGTTACTTAATAAAACGCCTTTACACTTCGTAGACGGTTAAACTCAAAGTAAACGTTTAACGGCCCTCCAGTCAGGTTTTAACGGGAAACTATTTGTCCAATTTAGTTTGTGTTAGCGAGAAAGGTTCATCTAGATTAGATATTAAAAGCGAAATTGGTCAATGTGATAAGAAAATGGTATAATACTTATTATAAAATGTATATTTTAGATATAATGCATTCCACATAAATGGTAGGCATAATTTGCTATTTTTAAAGTGTTATTCCACACTTAGGATTAGAAAACATTTTAGAAAAAACGTATAAAAATTTGAACGCAGCGTGATTCCAACCCGCGCCTCTTGGATACCGTCCAAGCGCTCTGACTGCTAAGCCATGCGTTCTACTACCAGCTGCATCGAAATGCCTATACGTTTTGTTACAACTTATTTATGTTGTTAGCATAATGAATAGCAAAATTTTTATACGTTTTTTCTAAAATGTTTTGGTAGGCATAAGTTTGCTCTCGACATTTTGGTACGTTTGGGCAAAAAGATGATTGTTTCTATATTTACGAATTATACCACGGACTTATGATTTCCATGCCCTCTTCTGCTCTGTTCATATTGTTATTGTCGTGATTTCTTCTTTTTTAGGACGACTTGCTGAGCAAAAGCGACATTTTGCTTGAAAAAATTTGACAAAGAATCTCAGAGGATCACTCTACGAACTGATCTTTAAATTAAACTGAAACTGAAGGAGTTAAGTTAATGTATGTGTCTAAATAACTAAAGTACCTCTAAGTACCAGTCCGGTAATCGTGGTCTTCTGTGTATTTTTTGTTGACCATTGGTCGTCTAAGTATGTGAAAAGAATATTTTTTGAAAAAACGTCAAATGTTTGGACGCAGCGAGATTCTAGCTCGCGCCTCTTGCATACCATCCAGGCACTCTAACCGCTAAGTCATGCGTTCTACTACCAGCTTATTTATCTCTGAAGAGAGATTTTTACAAATTTCTGCTACTTATAGATGATTAAGAAACAACGCTGGACGCGAAACGAGTTCATCGGATGGACGACGAATTCGCTAAACTTGTTTTGTACATTCGCATGGAAACAAAAAGTAGTGATGGGGTAAGCGGTAAGTGCCATCTGTGATTTATCGTGATTCCGATATTTTAGTTCGGCCGATTTTCAAAACCAAGTCATTTATATGCGTTTTACTTTGTGTGTGTATATATATATATATATATATATATATATATGTTATAGATCTATAGCAAGACTAAAATTGATGCTATTTACACGGATTTTACGAGCGCATTCGACAAAGTTAGCCACACAATCCTACAAGCCAAGCTTATGTATTACGGAATCCATGGTAATTTGCTGAATTGGTTAGTATCCTACTTAAATAAGCGATCTCAACGGGTGATTACTCACGGCTATTCATCTTTTGCATTTGTTCCTACATCCGGGGTACCCCCAGGATCCCATTTAGGTCCACTTCTTTTCTTAGTTTTTATTATCGATATTTATTTTTAGACAAAATAATAACAAAAGCTTGGAAAATGTTAGGATATGTCAAACGAACATGCAAGGACTTTAAGTATATTCGCTCATTGCTCTGCATTTATAATTCTCTTGTAAGTTCCAGTTTAGAGTATGCATCAAATATTTGGAACCCATTTTATAACACTCATATCGAAAGACTAGAAATACAACAAAATTTTACCCGTTTTCTTGCATACAAGGATTCTCGCTGTCCTTATCGCATTGACTACATCAATAGGCTAAAACATTTATAATAATATAACTTAAAAGTCGCCGTGAAATCAGCGATGTTTTGACTCTACAAACTACAAACTGATCCATGGCAAAATAATGTCATCTGAGTTACTTCAGCAAATCAATTTAGTTGTTCCCCGCAAAATTCCTAGACACCCAATAGTAAAACCTTTTAGAACTACAGCTTTTAAAACAAATTTAGGAAAACATGCACCTCTCAACAGAATAATTAATTCTTATAATGAATATTCTTCTAACGCCAATATCGACATCTTTGCTCAAAGCAAGCCAACTTTTGTGAAGCTCTGTAAAGAATAAAGATCTCATAGTAAAACCTTGAATCCATTTTATTGATAAATTAAATTGTGTCATTTTTGTAGACTTTTGTTGTTGTATTTAAATGTAATTTTTTGTTTTGTTTAAATATCTATAGTTTATTTTTTTAATTTTTTTTTAAATTTTTAGTAATGATATAATTAGGTTAGTATAGTCTTATCTTAAGGTCAATGTTGTTTACACTTGCAATGATTTATTCACCTAGATTTAATACCCTGTATCTACTGCTAATAGAATGTGTTAGTGATAAGTCGATGGTATAACTATTTCCAATATATATATATATATATATATATATCAAACAGGACAATCATAGGTAATTCATGGACGGACTAGACTCTTATAAATACCGAACCGGGCTGAGTAAGCTAAGAGACTTTAACCCTTTTGTTTTCAGATGGACTATTTGTTTCAACCAATTAAGTTTTTTCTCGAGTAACACTCCCAAGTATCGCACATGGCTAGACCTTGGTATTTTATAGTTACGGATTTTTAGTTTCCTTTGAGGGCACAACAGTTTGCGGCTAAAAAAAATAGCTTTCCTTTTAATTTCGTTAATGTTTAAATTGCACTTTGTAAAGTACTCATGCGATGTATCTAAAGGTAACTCTAAACGACTTATAATAAGATCCTGATCTGAAGCAGAGGTGTATGAGTCGGTGTCGTCGGCAAAGCATGCTAGGTGAGTTTGAATTTGGGCAGGTATGCCATTTAAGTAGATTAAAAATAAGTAAGGTCCAAACATGGATCAAGTAAAGGAAAATTAAAGGAAAAGGAAAATTTAAAAAGGCATTATAAGTATAGTTATTTTTATTTGCAGCATAAATTATCTGTACAAATAAAAAGCTGATTTGAGTAGACGTGAATCGTGATTTAATTTTCAAAGGTGTATTTAATTAGCTGTGTATACATTTAAAAATAAAAAATATATTTTTATTTAAATGGTTTCTACACATGTGGTTAGGATTAAAAAATATATTTTTCTCAAAAGGAAAAAAGGTGACATTATACTTTTAATTTCAGTATGCAAATCTTAATACTTTTTATAAGTGCTAAATATAGTAGAAATACAGTATTCAGAATAAACAAGACGTACAAAGTCTCAGAATAGTCAAATTATATTACTGCTTAAATCGAAGTTTGAATTTGAGATTATAATGAGGATTCTGGTTAACTGACACAGAACCAATTATTGCAGAGAAAATATATTTATGTACCTTCGGTCCTTATAATGGGATATATCAGTCATCAATATTTTCCGGGATAAAAAGTATTCAGTGTTGATGTTGAAGTATAATTGTACCAAGTTTCATTATGAAAAACCGAAATATTTTGCATGATCCTTGAATATAAAAACCTAAATCATTTTTTAATAGGAATAGGAGGTAAACGAGCAGAAGGGCCATCTGATGGCAAGTGGTCACCTTCGCCCATGAACATCCATTAAATTCTGTGGATGCCGGCCTTGGAATAGAAGTGGAAGGTTGTAGGGTTGAGGCCTCGGCAACCAGGACTGTCGGAACCACTACACTCTGAGGGAAAGGATGGTTGAGAAAAGGGAAAACTGGCTTATATGGCTTCGAACCGCAATACTACATCAGTTATTTGACGGATCGTTTTTGTCATGATAGTAGTCGCGCGTCAGTTGGACTAACTTCCTACCACCAAATTACTTCTTCTCGTCTCTTACGGGACCCGTCACCGGAGGGGAATAATATTAGAACACTACGATTACTACTAAAACCGTCCCCTTGTAGGGAAAAATATCGTATTTTATGTTCGATCGATTCTGTCTTCGATATCCACTCGGGGAAGTGAGTATATTTAAATTAATTTCACTTCCTCGCTCTGGTAAGACAAGGTGCAGCGTTGAGTTCCGTCACTTAACACACATGTCTTGAATTCGGTGGAAAGTGTAGTACGGAGTGTCTTGTCTTCTGTACTTTCTGTGTACCCTGCTATGCGGGATAAAAAGCGTGAAGCTAAAAAAATTAGAGTTTTTTGTATATATAAATGTTTTTATATATTTAAATTATTTTTAACAGTATATTATATAAAGTATCATTTTTTATCGTATTAATTATTAGTTGCTTATAATAATATAGATATAATATTAATATTCACAATAATATATATAAGAATATATGTATAAGAATAATAAAATAAGATATCACTTCACTAAAACAACAAAAAAGATAGTGTAAATATAATGTGTACTTAAAACTGATGTGAGGCGGTTATACAAGTGTACTAATGGATTTTAAATTGAAACTTGATCTTGTAGTCAAGTTTGAATTGTCTGTTTAAATACAAACAATGCTTCAAATTATAGGACGGGCAAGCCGTTAATTACTGTTGGTAATATGATACAATTATTTTTAACTTTTTTTGTTTAAATAGGGAAATATAATTTTCAATGTACATGAAATAGCATTATAGTAAAAAATATTTACAAACAATTTTCAAAACAAACTTTTTAGTGTATTGTATTCTACAAATAACAAATGAAAAACCCTTTCATTTGATACGCACGTTGTTGTGTTAGTGTAAAAATTAATAACCCGCTATTTCGTTAGGGTACAAATTTAAAATTAACAAAATGTTGTCATTAGAAATGAAGTCGTCATGCAAATTTCGCCTCGATTTCACACACACTTACTAACACGGCAACTTATATAAAAGATTTGTTTCTGTTAATTTAAACTAATTAGTTGTAATATAATAAAGTTTTTGTTATATATATATATATATATATATATATATATATATATATATATATATATATATATATATATATATATATATATATAATATTAACACATTTATTGGACAAAATTACACTACTAACACACAAAAAGTATTAACAACAACAAAAACAATAAAGTAAAACTTATCCTAAAAGTACACAAACAAAATAAACAAAAAATTAAAAAAAAAGAAAGAAAAGAACTTATAATATAGCAAAGTTAAGTAAGTAAATAGTGCGCAGCAGTGTAACCTATCCAAAAGGATATCTACTCAGTGTACGTAGAAGACGTAATAGCTTCTACACTGATTTTCAGTTGGTATTTATTGGCTTCACGATATTATCCCGTATAGCTGGGTAGACAGAAAGTACCTAGTGTCAAGACACTGCGTACTACGCCATCCACCGAATTCGAGACATTGCATGTTGAGTGGTGGAACTCAAGGCCGCACTGTGTATTTTATCATAGCAAGGAAGTGAAAAACCTCAGTACCATTAGGGTTGCTATAAATTGCTCGATTGCGTTTTCAATGTGCGGAGAAATGCATGGGAAATCTGCGGTACACTATTGACAGCCGAGTTGCCAATCACGAGCAAATGCTAATGCGATAAATTTGGGCTTACGCAAGCGTTTGAACTTTTAAAATGTTGTCTAACTTTAGCCAATAATTTGAATACGTTATGTTGAGGTATGCTTTTAAACTTTAGGGTATCAGTCAAGCGGAAGTCGATAATCGTTTGTACACTTTTTTTTATTTTTCACCAAAAAAATATTTTAATTTCTGTCACTCAATACACTGGATTTTGAATGTGTAGCGAATTACACAATATCTTAACTCTAGATTCTACCTACCATATTTGTTACTATTCCTGGTAAGAAAAATGAAAATATTCGGTAAAAATATTTCTATTGATAATATTAATGTAAAAAAGATATGTTTATTTAACACCGGAAATGTGAGACATGCTGATATGTCAAGAGAATACAAAAGAGTAAAGAAAGATTTTTATAACTTATAACTGTTAAAAAAATAGTACTAAGTAAATGGATGTGAATGTGATGAAAATTGCAATGTGAATGCATTAACGTGATAACTGTAATTCGAATTGGTAGCAATATTAAGAGTTATGAAATAGTTTTGTTTAATATTAATACAAAGATAAGCAATTGTTTTCTTTTACGTTAATGAACAGTTAAAAATATAAGTGATGTGTTTTTGTTATTTTAAAATTAAAATTTGAATCCTCACATGTTAAACATGTTTTAATTGAAAGTCTCTTTTTAAATTTAACATAAGATCTTTAGGATTACAAGTCTAAGGCTTTCAGCGAGTTATGCTATACATTATATTTTCTACGGCTGTTAACACTTTCTTGACCTACCAAGTAATAGTCAGTGTCAAATCCAAACTTAGCCACACTCGAAATATATTTTTGGAATTTTAAAATAATAGTACAAGCTCTTTTCATCGACGTTACGTACATAATACTAGTTACGGACACTCAATGGTTTGGTCAGTCATTAGTACATAGGACATAATAATCTTTTTTCTAAGAAGGTTATTTTACGCGGGGACACCAAGTTTTACTTACCTAGTACAGTATTAGTAGTAGTAGTTTTAATAAAAGCAACAAAATTTAATGAATACAAACACAGCAGACAGATATACCAAATGAAAAATAAAATATATAGAAACTGACAAACACTTTTCTAAATTGAGAATTTAATATCTTTATTTTAAAATATAAAGCAAATGTATTTAGCATTGTTTAAAACACTAGCATATTTTTCACTTAAATTCTTATAAGAGCGTAAAAGTGTGAATGGAAGAGGGGGTCGCGCGCAGATCGCATCAGTCTATCGCCAGCCGTCTTCATGGCACCCGCTAGCTACGACGCTACGCTGTCGCTACAAACTAAAACCCGCTACATGAACATTTGAACTCAGAGTTAGTGAATATGTTATTGTGTTGGTGTGCAAGCGTGGTTCTATAAAGTGAAGATTTGTGCTTTTTTAGTAAAAAATATATATTTAAATCCGAAAACATTTCATACAATGAGCTTTAAAAGTGTTTTTAGCATGAATTGTATAATATTATTCCTGCTTCTGTTAAGAGGTAAATAAGTTTTAATTACACATATATTTTTATTTATGTAGTAAATATGCACATGCACACATAATTCGTAAACATTGCAGTTGCATATTATAATGCTGTATTATTTCATTTGGTAAAACATACTGATATTATTGGAATTTCTAATTGTTTCTTTCAAAACTTAATTCTATTTATTTAGTCTTATACTTAGAATTATCTTGCTTTGTTCATTTTAAGTTATTGTATAGTATTTATGTTTTTCAAGATTTATGACTATACATATACGTATATTTTATTATATATCTACATATATTACCTGGATTACTATCAATTAAATAACTTATTTACATAAGTTACATAATACGAGTATGATATTTTATAAGAGAACAATGAATATTAGATTACTTTAGACTAATTTATTTTACTCAATCATATAAATATTTAAAATCGAATATATATGTCCATCTCATGAATTTAGATTTGATCGCTCGGAGCTGTTTGTTTTATCCAATATCTCTATTATTTGTGCACAGTAAATAGGCACATTCTATTTGCATCAAATAATCCAAGTGCAAAATACATTGGATTTGATGGAGTATAGAAAGCGCCCTTTGCACCTTTTAAATAACAAAACAAATTTTCCGAGTACTTACCGTACATAACTCATAAAGGTAATTTGTAAACAAATATAATTCATTCGTTTGTTTTAAACATAAATTATTACATAATATACATACAGATCTAATATACGATACACGATATATATAGTTGATTTACATTTCGTGACTGTGAATCAACAATGATATCATAATTACACAGATATATACATATATATATATATATATATATATATATAATATATATATATATATATATATATATATATATATATATATATATATATATGTATATAGATTAACATATTTAGTTAGTGCTACACCTTTTTTTATTATTTCATGTTTTATGGTAGATAAATGAACACAAATAGTCCAGTCGCGGTAAACATGACATATATCATTGACAAAATCTTAACATAACTTTTCACAGAGTAGATACATTATGATAATTGTTATTTATAAAGAATACAATAGAACTCTAAAGTTGGTACAAAAAAATTATTTTTTTTTTTTTAGCTTCACGCTTTTATACCGCATAGGACAGGTAGAAAGAAAGTACCTAATGTCAAGACACTATTTGGCTTTTCACCGAGAAGTTGCATTGAGTGGCGGCACTTAACGCAGCACTATCTCTTACCAGAGCGAGGAAAAGAAAATAATTTGAATATTATCACTCCAGATTGGGAATCGGACCCACAACCGATCGCGTTTATAGTCAGACGCTGTCACACTGCGCCATGACCGGCCTCACTACACTATATTTTTAAAATAAATTCAAATCCAAGGCCCTTTTTCTTAGAATAAAAAAGAAATGATTGCGTTTTCACTTGTTGATGTCACCGAGTTAATGACCAATTGGTCGGTTAAAATGTTTTGCTAAAAAATATTTTTATAAACAACTTATTAAATATACACCAATAATTGTAAATTATAATAATTCTAAATAAATTTTTGAAATAATATTTTTAAAAATAAATTTTTGAAATTATATTTTTATGATGAAATGCATTTTAATTCCAAATTTAAAATTCTATCGATGTTTTTTTAATAACCGAGGCAGAGATTGAATTTTTTTTATCTGTGATAGCGATTATTTTTTATTAAATCTCGACTCCGACAAATAATTATATTATATATTTAATTAATATAAACATTTAAAACCGACGTTAAGTAATAGCTTGCGTTTTGTATTAGGTAACGCCAGGCCCCGGCGCCCAAACTCACAGAGCTAGCTCTGTGGTGCCAATCGGTTGCAAGTCACGGCCCTGGTTTTGTACGTCTTGCAAACAAGCTGCCATTAAAAAGCGCGAAGCATACCAAATTTGGGCTGAAGCACTAGTCACTAAGGATCCAAAGCCACACAAATGTGGAATGACCTATCTGCGTTAAGTCGTTACGACATAAGCACCTTCAACCTTAAAGGCCGGCAACGCTCCTGTAGCTCCTCTGGTGTTATACGGGGCCGTGGGTGGCGGTATTCACTTACCATCACGTAACCCGCACGCTCGTTTGCCTTGTCTGTCCTATAAAAAATAATAATATAATAATATTTAGATTCAAGATAAGGTTTATTGGAAGCTTTCAAAATTTAGATTTAAAGTAAAATTTACAAAATTATAACTGGTATTATTGTAGAAAGGTTCAGTTGGCTGACCAGCTTTAGTTCAGGCTTCGTAATCATTCTAAGTAAATATTGGTGGCCTGCCAATTTGCTAAACTCGAGTAGGTAGGTAAACTACAGATTACATAATGTTATAGTTGCTTTACAAAATACTTATACATACATATAAATTTAAATAACTTTCCTATACAAGACATATAGACCGTTAGATTAAAACTATTTTTATTAAAAATATCAAGCATAAATAATGAAGAAAAAACAGGTAGTAACAATGCTTTAGTAGATCATCTTAAATTTAAGAGTGATCAAAAATATTCGTATTTGCACCTATATCATGCAGAATACAAAGGATTAAAGTTAAATGCTTTTAACTTTAAGCTACATATCCACCTTTGTTAACTCTTATAACATCAGTTGTATGCCCGTAAAAGTGCCCTCAAATTGATCTAGCTGTTTTAGATTAGCCATACAAAACAAAATACCACCAAAATGATATAAAATATGTATAGACCATAGTTTTTATGTGTATGAACATCAAGAAAGGAAATGAAATGAAATACTTGTATGTATTATGAATTTTAGATAACCTAGAATTTTGAAACTGTTTTATTTCTTGACATACGCCGCAACACCGCGCTTACTGCTGTGCAGGTGAAAACGTAATTATAGCACGTATTGTTTCGTTACATAAAAAGTAATTCCTTTTGACAATTGATTTCTTAGATCATAGAGTTGAAGATATGTGTAGAGTGATAGGAGGAGGATCATAGAAGATATTTTTTTTGGTTGAAGTTTTTATGGTTTTTGGTGAGCGAAAACGAGATCCTAGAGATCGAATCAAGTACGACGGACACTATTAGTTATATAAAATAAATATAATCCTCAAATACTTAGCTAATATAATTGAAACGAAACAAATATTATGTAAATTTTATTCTTGATATATTGCCAATAACAATTTTAGAAAAGATTTTCAATATTTTTTTAATAATAGACATGTTATTAAAGAAAAAGAAGAGCATTTCGACTGTATATTATCTAAATAAATTAATAAAGCTTTTGTTATTACATTTTGTTATATTTCTGCTATGTATATTTAAATTACGATTTTATTAATATTTTATAGTTATAAAAAATGAGGCCAAGGTGGCAGAGGAGGACAGCGTCTTACTGTAAACGCGATTGATTGTGGCTTCAATTTTCACTCGGGAAAATGACTATGTTTAAAAACAAAGCTCAGCGTTGAGTTCGCCACTTAACACAGCCATGGCTCGATTTCTGGCGGAAAGCAGTCAACGAAGTGTCTTCAGTCTAGGTTGAATACCCAGCTAGACGAAATAAAATAAGTAGCTGTTTTTTTATGAAGAAGTTAAGGATCTTTATATTAGTATTTTTGTTTTCATTATATTTAAATAGCTAATAATATAGTATTTCCCAATAGGGATGATATGATTTTGATAGCTCACAGCCGACATCTTGGTTGTTTAACATTTGACATTTGTGTTGTTTTGTGTTCAGTAATATTGCTATTTAATCATAAATAAGTTGACGTTACCTCAACGTTTGGAAATTGTCCAAATTTTCTATCAAAATTCGAGAATATTGTCTCTACTCAAAGAGCATTTCGTGCTAAATTGGTCGTCATGGTGCACCGTCTGAGCTCGCTATACGTCGCATAATCCAAAAACTGGAAAGTGAATATTCTTTGCACGATAGTAGACCACCAACACGACAACGGACAGGCCGTAGTGAAGAAAATATTGCCGCCGTATCAGCCAGTGTCGAAGAAAATCAAAATGTTTACGTTCCACGATGTGCACAAGAATTGGGCTTATCCAGAATGACAACCTGGCGAATTTTACGTATGGATCTTGGCCTACATCCATACAAGATTATGTTAGCACAAGAACTCAAGCCAACAGACCATCGATTACGTCGTGAATTTGCTGATTGGGTGCTTGAAATGTTGGAAACGGACACCGAATTTCATAGGAAAATCATCTTTTCATATGAGGCTCACTTTTGGCTCAATGGTTATGTGAACAAACAGAATTGTCGTTACTGGAATAAGTGAAATCCAAGAGTGGTTCATGAAACACCATTACATCCTGAAAAATTGACTGTTTGGTGCGGATTATGGTACGGTGGAATCAATGGCCCGTACTTTTTTAAAAACGACGAAGGCCGTACTGTTACTGTCAATGGCGACCGTTATCGTGACATGTTGAACGATTTTTTTTCCTGAAGTGTATGAAATCGATGCGGATGACATTTATTTTCAACAAGATGGTGCAACATGCCACACTGCGATCGTCACAATGGATTTATTGCGTGATAAGTTTGGTGAATCGGTTATTTCTCGCAACGGTCCTCACAATTGGCCATCAAGATAATGCGATTTAGCACCCTTGGACTACTTTTTGTGGAAGTATGTTAAGTCTCAAGTGTATGCCAATAAATCAGCTACGATTCAAGACCTTGAACGCAACATTCAAGCGGCCATACCAGCCGAAATGCTGCACCGAGCCATCGAAAATTGGACCGATCGTATTCACCAGTGCAAAAAAAGTCGTGGCGGTTATTTGAACGATATTTTGTTTAAATCATAAATAGCATAAAATTTCCTATCAAATAAAGCTATTGAACACGATCGAATATATTTTACATGTTTTATTCCAATTTAAAAACATATTCATACGTTCTTATTGGGAAACACAATATTATAGTAAACAATGAAAAATACTTATTTAACACTCGGTTAATGTTTCTAAGTGAATGGTATATTTGCTTGCATTAGTCGCCGCTCTATATTTTGCCCGAATATTGATCTGCATTTTATTTGAATAAGCATAGAGTAGCTGAAATTGGTGTGAGTGGTGTATTTCGAAAAGCTCGGGCAATCTTTGAACAATAATAATAAAACTATTTATCACATAAAGTATAAACAGAGCATAGCAAAATTTAATTACTTATATATATATATATATATATATATATATATATATATATATATATATATATATATATATATATATATATATATATTAATAATATTTTTATTTAATAGTTTCTATTTAAAATGAAACTATTTTAAACGGATTAAACGCGTGTATTTTGGTATTTTAAATTTCGTACATTGTATACTAATCCTTACAAACGTCTTTCTAAACATGTCACGATATTGAGCTGGAAATAATAACTTGATCAAAAATAAATATAACTAATATAAAATAACTAGTGAAAAAATACTATATACTGGTAGAAAAATACATATACTGGTGCATAATTAGATTAATACTAAGAAAATCATTGTAATTATTATATAATGTAACAATAATAATATTATATATAATATTTAATAACATTAAATATTATTTTATATAGTATTTTTAGGTAGTAATAACATAATTAATAATTTCATTTTTATTAAATATAATTTTGGCTGAATAAATTACTGGCAGTCTAGAATGATGCAATGGAATTTGAAAAATAAAAAAAAAGATGGGGGATTGGTGGGAGCGTGAGGTGCGGAAAACGACGCTTTAGAATACGGTTTATATTTAATTTGGAATAATAGAAATATAATACATTGGATGTGAATGTAATAACAATGTTTAATATCGGAAATTCATAGAAATATGATTACTATTGTTTTTGTGGTATGTAAGATTTACTTTTGTATAATATGAAGAATTTGTTGGTAAGTTCTATTTCCATTATTAATATAAAAGTACCATTAAATGAATATAATATTATAATTAATAAAGTGAAATAATTATATTATAGATATTAAATGTTTAGAATGTACATTCTAAGAGATATAAGAAATTTGTAATATAAATATACCAAAGCGTCTGCCGCCATCTTTGAACAGTTTTGTATGAACATATTATTAGATGCATTTATTATAAAATATTTTAATATTATACTAAGCTCTGCAAACAATAACTAGTAAATCATAATTAATATAATATCATGTATTGAACGAATTAAGCATTTTATCTTTATATTTATATAATATTCTTAAACATATAGGAGATCCGTCATTTACTCGCGTTACGCGACTGTCGGGGTTCGGTGAGCGTTACAGCTTACTGATAACTGATGTCGGTGTCGCAACCCAACGTTGCCGGGCGTAACTGAGGCTGCTATGGTTGACTTTGGTGAGCTTCTATGGCGATGTTGGTTGGTGGTATCGAGTCTGCTGCTGTCTCGCGTTGCGTGAGCGATGCTTGTACGGCGTCGGACGTTGATATAACTTGCGACACGCGACTGTAGTGGTTCTGTGAGCTTTATAGCTTACTGATAACTGATGTCGGTGGCGCGACTTGTATCTTCTCTGATGCTATCTTGCGTTATACATGCGATACCTGTACGGCGACGGACATAGATTCAACTGTTTCTATGTTGTTTTAAATCCCTGGTGTGGGATGTGACGCTATTATGTCACCGTACTCCTTATTCCGAAGTATGTTGTAGTTGCCTCCTTACAAGGAGAGCTATACTATTATGTCACGAAATGCTATAGTACGTAATGGTGTTCGACTGTTTGTCTAGCGCCTTGTTTACTGATAGAACGCATAACCGAGTTTAGTTGTTGGTTATGACAAACGATTGCTACGTATGAGCTGTGCGTTAATATAAAACAAACGGCCGTCTAGGGGTTTGCGTCTGAACCGATATGCGAACCGGAAAGTAATATTGGTCTGGCAGGCCAATCGACGTATTATCGTCATGTATTGTCTCACAAACCAATCCACGGCTTATATTGGTCTCACAACCCAATCGACGCGATATATTGGTCTCACAAACCAATCTACAACATATATTGGTCTAAAGAACCAATCTACGACATAAAATGGTCTAAAGAACCAATCCATGATATACTATGGTCTAAAGAACTAATCTACGATATATAATGGTCTCACAAACCAATTCAAATATATAATTATAACATATTCTATATATAATAAGCGTAAAAAGTACGTAAAGAAATATCGTAAGTAATTTTAAGTATCGAGTAATGTATTTAAAAATGTATTAAGCGTATTAGCCTCATTGAGGGATCCTTACACGGACGGAACAAATAACTAATAATTGTTCGTTTGCAAAGGCATTATAAGTAACATATACGTTCGATGTTCCGTTGCGTCTCGGAGGGTTCACTCTGAGGTCGGTCGGGCCCGCCGATCGGTCGGAATTCACGGCATATGGCGGGGTGGGGCCATTAAGCTATTTTCCCTTCTGTTATGACTACCAGCAAAGTATACTTATAACAGAGGGAATTAATTATATGAAATTTAAATAAGACGCATCTTCGGCTTTCCTTGGAAAAGCTGGAGGTGGTTACAAAAGAATTTCTAACGTCCTAAAATCTCTTACTATAATCTCTTCTGAAAGTTTTATATCCTATTTAAGATAATAGGTAGGTATTAATATTTTTAACACTGTTTCCTCTAAATCTCTAAAATTTCTTGAGTTATTGCGAGCATGACGATATTGGGTCCTAACCGCTAGACGTATCATAAGCCAAGGCGTGTTTTATAATTATAATATTTATATATATTCTATACGGGAGAGAGATAAATGTTACAATAATATCACTACAGTGGTGATAATTGAATGTATTGTGTGTGTGTGTTTGTGTTTGTGTGTGTTTGTGCTTGTATATTATTTTAAATAATTTAGGTGGCATCTTCTCAGTATTTTAATTTAGAGTGGGTCTGATTAGTTCATAAATTTGCGGTTTACGGGCATTGGTCACATATTTTTTTAGTATTAACGATGATTACTTAAACATAATTACAAATAGAAGAATGACAGAAAGTTGAAAGGTTTAGAAATGCTTTCTCTTTGTCGGACATGCGAGATCAGTTTAGCTGATCATATGCAGCGAAGAGCTCCGCAGAATATCAGGCGTAAGTATGAATGTTATAGTGAGAATGACGAAGAACATGCCTAGGTGGTTTGGGCAAGTCGAAAGGATGAGTGAAGAAAGAATCGTCGGAAAAGCCTTTGGTTGACCTACGATAACACAGTATCAATGAGAATAACAGAATACTGGTGTTTGTGAACGACTGTGGCGAAAGAGGTATGCAGAGACCGCCCTAGCCTTTGGCACTTCATCTTATCTGACCAACCCGCAAGAGAAAAAGCGTGAAGCTAAAACAATAATCTTAAAATGGAAAAAGATAAAACTAATTTTAATTACACTACTTTTGAGATATAATGAGTTAATACTATTATAGAGCATAAACAGGGCAGTAAGAAAAAACTGAGCAAAAAATCTTATGCATCGTGGACAGAGTGGGAAGCCCCATTAGTATTAAATAATTTAACAAATCAGTAATAAGAAAGCTTGAATTTTATCATGTAATAAGAGTAGAAAGATTTTAGGCAAAATCGAAATATTGTTAATTTTTATCATCCTTTATTGGGTAAAAATTATGATGAGCAAAAATCGTTTTATTTTATATTTTATAACTTACTATTGGTTAATACCTATACGTTATACAATGTTTATTATAATAACGAAAAAAATCTTTTACAACGACATCAAAAATTTTTAAATATTTAAAAATATGTATGGAAATATACATTTCCGACTTTGTCAACGCAATATAGTATTTTGGCCGCTGAAAACTCCTTCACAAATAATCTCTTTGTCAATTTTTAGTAGAATATGCATGTCAATTTCTTTCTCTGAAAAGTTTTATCTAATACTATAGCTTAAGGTTGAGGGGGAAGGTATCGTTAATACATTAGTACTGGTAAGGGTAAGTCTCCCTGATGATTTCAAACCTTTAAAATAATAATAATTTTATATTCTGTAACAAATAATATTATTTAAAAATGGACCAAAATACGTTGTTATAATATATATTCCCCTAATATATATTCACAAAATATTTTAGATTATTCTGTCGGTACAGTAACACCGACAACTAATGTATACCATTCCATTTAAAAATGCAATAGTTATGTGTCTTGAGGCTGATATTTATTTCAATAGTACCTTTGAACCGTAAAATAAGCGTTGCTTATCAATTCGAGTCATAATGTGTTATAATAAATACACAAACTTTCATTTATAAAAATTATATTTTTTATGCATAGAATTAAATTATTTTATCTTTTATAAAATATTTATTCGATGTATTGAAATATCATATTTGTAATAAGCTCATAAAACAATTCCGTAAATAATTATATTCAAACACTGTAAGTAGTAAATATTTGTATAAACTTTGTTCATGTGTAAAATGCCTTATATATATATATATATATACATACATACATATATATATGTATATATATATACATATATATAAGGCTGACTGTAAACGCGATCGGTTGTGGGTTCGATCCCCACTCGAGGGAGTGATTATATTAAAATTATATTCACTTCCTCGCTCTGGTAAGGTGACAAAGAGCGGCGTTGAGTTCCACCACTCAATACGCAATGTCTCGAATTCGGTGGAAAGCGAAGTACGGAGTGTCTTGACACTAGGTATTTTCTGTCAACCCTGCTATGCGGGATAAAAGCGTGAAGCTAAATAAATATATATATATATATATATATATATATATATATATATAATATAATATATATATATATATATATATATATATATATATATATATATATATATATATATGTATATATATAGTTAGCCTTAGTACGTTTAAATAAAAATCTTGTATACGCGTTCAATGGTATAGTACTCTTCTAAGGGCCATATAATGGCCCTAGCATAAAAATAGTAAGTAAAATATATTACATGTACCTTAAAATATGTAGTTTAAATGATTCTCTATATTGTAGAATATATTTTATCGTTTAAATAATAAATACAATTATTACAGTGAGTCGTATGAATAATTCAAATGAATTCTGAAAAATATTCTATTCTAAAGAATAGAATCCTATTTTTATACAGACATATTTGGTGAATATCGTATATAATATAATATAGAGAAAAGCTCGACTACAGCAATACGTATAAAGCTTTTTCGTTTTTCAAGGATCTGTGACACAAAGCTTCAAGAGAAGGCGAGTATCTCAACCAGAATTTATTTATTCTTGTTGTTTTAAAAATCAAACTTTATAGGGTATAATAAAAAAATAATGTTAATGCGAGAAACTCAGAATTTTCACGAAATTTATGCGAAAAGAAATGAAACTTGGCATACAAACAACTTATATATGAAGACCAAGTGTTGTGTTCAGTACTTGTATTTTTAATAACAATGTATTTTAAATATATTTTTAATAAATTAATTAAAAAAACATATTACCCATGAGTTTGCCTTACATTTTTGTAAAGTAAATACACGCAAAGTTAACTTACATAGGAATGTCTGTGTAATTCTCTGTACTAGTAATTAACACCTGTTTGATATACCTAATTTGAAAAGAACGGCCTTAAAGCCTTCATCCTCGTTAATATGATTATTATACTTTTAAAACAAGGCATTGTATTGATAAATGCTATATCAAATTTTGAGATTAACTGAGAACGTGATATCTCAGCATTCTGGCGCAGTAATTACGACGCTATTTTAAATCCTTTAATCATGCACCAGATGCCATTATCATAATAGATGCTTAGTGTATAATAGCTAACAGCGTGTTAAGCACATTTAATTACAATATACTGTTATTATATATTAATCTCGAATATAATGTAATAATTGAGATATTTTAACTTTTCCTGCTGGTGTTACTATTCGACCGGTATTCTTGTCTTTTTTCTTTTAATCCTTATTTTTTAAAAAATCTCCAAATAACTATATTTGAAAAAAAGTAATGATTGAAAGAATGATCAAGCGTAAGTTAAATATGCATTGTATGTATATATATTTATAATTATGAGAAAATATTCCTTTTCTTTCCCTTGTCGCCTTCATTCTCTGATTTGCTTTCTGGAAAAGTCGACGATTTTAAAACTAATCACTTATAACATCACGCGCGAATAGCTCCTGAAATACGAGTATACCTTTATACTTGTATATTGGTTAAATATTTTATAATTACAAACTTTTATTTAACTTGCCGTATTCGTTTGTTTGTTAGTTAGGGTGTCAAATTTTAAAAGCTTAATATGACACCCTTCAAGTGTTTGATTGAGCTGAAATTTGGAATACGAATTTAGTTCTAATGACGATGAAATTAAATGTGTAATCTATTTTGTTGTGATACTAAAATGGTAATCCACAACAAATCGATGAATTATAATTTTTTGCACAATCCACCTAATATGCATATTAAATGAAAGTGCTTGATTTATAGAATATAATGTACACAATGAAAAAAACCTTTTTTTAACTCATATTTTTTATATTATTTTATTTTCTGAATCTGTATTATTTTTCATACAGGCATATTTCATTTATAAATAACGAAAAGTATCGTAGTTTTTGTAAATAAAAATTGTAATTTTAATAAAAATTACAATAGAAAAAGAAATCTAGAACTGGCACTGGAATGCGGCAGCTGCAGCTTACGGAAACGATGCAGTTATGATCATTATTAACACAGATTTTTACATTAGATTTTATTTTTAGAGCAAAGTATTTTCGTTTATTTTTAAGAATTAATTGAATAAGATAACCATTTTTAACTTTTCCTGAAAATTTTTTTGATGCGTATAATCCTACTTTTATAATAGATAAGACATATCTTTCTTATTGAAATCGGCATATTGTCTTCACACGGCAGATTATATAAAACAAAAAAAATCCTGAATAAAAATAATAAATTCATAATATTTTTTAGCTTCACGCTTTTTTTTTGCTAGAAAGGGTCGACAGGAAGTACATAGTGTCAAGATAGACTCCGCTTTTCACCTAATTCGAGACGTTGCGTATCGAGTGACGGAAATCAACGGGGCGCTTTATCTACTAGAGCTAGGAATTGAAAATAATTTAAATATAATCATCGTATAGTAGGAATCGAACCCACAACCGATCACGTTTACAGTCAAACGCTGTCCCAAAGTGACACGACTTGTCTTTTAATAAAGTTGCTAATAATTTTCTTTTAATTTTCACTAATTTAAGAACTTTTTATATGAATTTTTATTTTATATGAATAGTGACGTAACTATCTTATGTACACATAAATTAAATAAATATAGATATAAACATCAAAATATAACGTAAATTAAAAATATGTTTATTCTAAAAAAGAATAAACAAATAAAATAATTACTAAGAAATCTTATAAAGGCCCTTAAAATTTAACTGGCGCTTAAAATGAACGAGCCATTTTTTAAATGAGCCATTTTATAAATAGCAAACAGTTGAAGTGTTGTTTCGTGTAAAAAAATTTGAATAAAACTTTTGTATTTAAAGATATATCATATAACATATTTCCCAATAGGGATAATAGGATTTTGATATCTCACAGCCGCCATCTTGGTTCTTCAACATTTGACATTTGTGTTGTTTAGTGTTCAGTAATGTTTGCCATTTAATCATGAACAAGTTCACATCTCAATGTTTGGAAATTGTCCAAGTTTTTTATCAAAATTCGAGAAGTATTGTCTACTCAAAGAGCATTTCGTGCTAAATATGGTCGTCATGGTGCACCGTCTGAGCTCGCTATACGTCGCATAATCCAAAAACTGGAAAGTGAATATTCTTTGCATGATAGTAGACCACCAACACGACAACGGACAGGCCGTAGTGAAGAAAATATTGTCGCCGTATCAGCCAGTGTCGAAGAAAATCAAAATGTTTCCGATCCACGATGTGCACAAGAATTGGGCTTATCCAGAATGAAAACCTGGCGAATTTTACGTATGGATCTTGGCCTATATCAATACAAGATTGTGTTGGCACAAGAAGTCAAGCCAGCAGACCATCGATTACGTCGTGAATTTGCTGATTGGGCGCTTGAAATTATGGACGCCGAATTTCAAAGGAAAATCATCTTTTCAGATGAGGCTCACTTTTGGCTCAATGGTTATGTGAACAAACAGAATTGTCGTTACTGGAGTGAGTCAAATCAAAGAGTGGTTCATGAAACACCATTACATCCTGAAAAATTGACTGTTTGGTGCGGATTATGGTACGGTGGAATCATTGGCCCGTACTTTTTCAAAAACGACGAAGCCCGTACTGTTACTGTCAATGGCGACCGTTATCGTGCCATGTTGAACGATTTTTTTCCTGAAGTGTATGAAATCGATACAGACGATATTTATTTTCAACAAGATGGTGCAACATGCCACACTGCAACTGTAACATTGGATTTATTGCGTGATAAGTTTGGTGAGTCGGTTATTTCTCGCAACGGTCCTCACAATTGGCCACCAAGATCATGCGATTTAACACCCTTGAACTATTTTTTGTAAGGCAATGTTAAATCTCAAGTGTATGCCAATAAACCAGCTTCGATTCAAGACCTTGAACGCAACATTCGAGCGACTATAGCGGCCATACCAGCCGAAATGCTGCACCAAGTCATCGAAATTGGACCGATCGTATTCACCAGTGCAAAAAAGTCGTGGCGGTCATTTGAACGATATTTTGAGAAATAATCGTTTAACAAAAGAGATTGCTATTTTATTTTTAATATTTACTACTTTTTAAGTGCTATTCCACACTTAGGATTAGAAAACATTTTTGAATCTTAATAATCTTTTAGTAGTAGAAATTTGTAAAAATCTCTCTACAGAGATGCTAACAACATAAATAAGTTGTAATAAAACGTATAAGAATTTCAACGCAGCTGGTAGTAGAACGCATGGCTTAACGGTTAGAGCGCTTGGACGGTATCCAAGAGTCGCAGGTTCGAATCCCGCTGCGTTCAAATTTTTATACGTTTTTCAAAAATGTTTTCTAATCCTAAGTGTGGAATAAGACTTTAAAAATAGTAAATATCATTAAGTTTCCTAGTACTTGACATTGCGATTTCTACTCGGTAAAATTGCAGGTAAAAGTTAGTTTTGAAATAAAATCATAAAACATAGACTAAGTATACAATTACCTTAATAATTTCAATGCTAACCTCGCATGTCTAGAAAATTTAAATCTCTCTTTTGTGAGGGTATTCAACTCGGCTAAGGGGCTGCCAAATTACTGGAGTCGTCGGCTTACACTCGCAATATCGTTCCAGTTCGAATCTTTGGAAGATACTGTCAATTGTTACGATATTTTAATATAGTTATAGGAACTTTTAAGAAAATTGAATATTGAGTATTTTACTAGATTTAAATTTAGGTTCAACGCTTTGAGACTTTAAAAAAAAATGTACGCTCAGTATAATTTTAAAATCTGAGAAAAAACAACACTACATTCTGTTATATCTATGTTAATAAAGTTTATCGATCACACATGATCGCAACAGTCAAAAACATTTTTTTTAATATTTTAAATGTTATTCATACACGAAGCAAATTCTCAGAACTCCCCTTAAACTCTTGGAAATCATCGAAGCAATCTATCTAAATAAGCCAACAAATAAATATCTTTTCGTTATTTCATATTATAACATATAAATGAAAACCATTGTCGGTTTATAAAGTTATGATAATTAATTATTCATTAAAGCTACGCACATATTTTAATAAATTTCACTAAATTATTTATTAGCAAATGTAATAAATATGTATATTGTATATCAATGTTATTTTTCAAATTAATGAAAACAATGTAAACTCCATTCAGTTTAAAGATATAACAGTTATGGAAAATGTACTCAAGTCTATTATTGGATTTATTAAATATTGTGAAGGTTTTTACTTTAATATTTCGCATAGAGATTTTTTGTTAAATCTAAAAAAAATCAATATTTGAAAAAAGTTTCTAGAGCAAAAATGATGATTTAAAAATATTTACTTATTCAGTGTTTTTTGCGTTCAATCTAGCAACATTGCCATTATTGAATTTTATTCTTTATAAGATTGGCTGAAAAAAAAACTGTTTTGTACAAGCCATTAACAATAGCTAGCCAGAGGAAAAAATCGCGAATCTGTATCAATTTAGCTGTCTTAAATGCAGAGTACATTAAAAATAGTCTTACTTTATATTCAGTATTCGCTAAATCTAATGTCAATAGAAATATTTAACGATATTGTGAAAATGCAACATCAGAAATGTGCCGCAAAGTTTATTAAGTAAATTGTTTAATAAATGAATATTTCAGTTAGTCAAGGTCACCAAAGATGAAGGTTTTAGTATGTTATCAAGAATGAGATCAGGCACCATATTACAAGGATGTTAATATAATAGGATTTAGTTTATAAGTTAGTGAGTAATTACGTCAAATCTGTTGATGTTTCTAACATTCAAGTTATTCAACAAAATTTTTAGTAAACAAATTATATTTCTTTAATTATTTTAAGTCATATAAAATGATTTTTAAGTTGGTAGTATGTTTTATATCTAAATAAAATTTTGAATTTTAGATAGAAGGATAACAATATCTTAAATACCAAGGCAATCTCTCTACTTCAATTCGAAGGATTGATTACGATTAATTACTTTCGTTTTTCGTCTCTAGTGAGATTAGATTGGCTTTAAGATGCGACTCTTGACACGCAAATACATAATTTTCGGGCGCAAAGTGGACAACGGAGTGCCTTGGAACTAGCTTCGCCCTGAATACCGGAAAATATAAATTGTGAAGTAATCTACCTATATCAATATTTTTTGTTTGACTATAAAGTATATACACCATGTTTCTGAGATTCTCATTTAGGACATTTTTTTTTGGAATCAATAGTATCATTTCTTCTACATACAGTGATCCTTTGAAATGTAATTAAAAGTTATTATCGATGCCTGATGTTCATTTAATACGTCATTATGTTTATATAGCAGCAATAAATATTAATTTCTGAACTAGTTCACAGGTTTTATAGACAGCTATAGATGATTATTTCTACTAAAGGAATATTAATTTAACTATTTTCTAAGCTTTGATATTATAAAAAATAATGAATCTTCACACTTTTTAAAAGGCAAAATGATTGATGTGGCGCGGTTTTAGGTTAAGTGACTTGAATTAATTTTTTGGAGTAAAATCTTTTTTACTGATTTTCTTAATATTTTCACCTGTTCACTACGAGCTCTCATCTGAATATTCTTTTGGGACAGATTTTATCACGCCCGCCTTGTTCATAACTTAGCAATATTACATTATCTTATGCGAATTTATTACATTACAAGCAATAACTTACAAATCCATTCTGTCCTTTGGGGTTTCTGAAAATTTAGAATTTGAAAGCTTCTACTATGAAGCATATTATAACGAATTTTATTGTATTTATATTGTATTATTATTTAATAAAAAATATCTTTAATTAACATTTTTTGTTATACTACAGTCCTGTTCAAATTTTCTACTTATTGTGTATATACATATATGTACAGAAAGTACATATATGTATATATACAATAAGTAGAAAATAAAACGTCAAATTAACTAACGGTATAAATCGGGATTAGAAGACATTTCAAAACGTCTTTGTGACAGTATAAAATAAGGTGGTAAGAAGGTAGTATATTTTTTTTGATTTGATTAATAATAAAATAATTAAACCTTCTACTAGACTACTGGTTAAAGATCATACCTAATGGAATTTTTATTTTATTCGATCAAACATATATGTAGCAGGCGCCTTAAACTTCGTACACAAGAATGAGAAAATAACCTCAAGAATCTTTCTATTTCGTCCGTTATAGATTAATAATGGAAAGTTAAATGCAATATTTTTTTATCACAATGTTTCTTATATAGACAAGCTTTAATACTAAGCTAAGCTTTAATATTTCAAATAACGAAGTAATGAATTACCACCTTAACAGCGCAGAGAACTTCATGTCGACAGAAATATAACCAGGACAGCCTTGCCGTCTTTGGCTATGTGAGCTCGTGAAAATACTAGCATAATAAAAAGCAAACAAGTTACAAATTTAATGTTAAAGTAATGTAGAGCTCTAATTGGTAGATCCGGAGATAACGTTATAACGTTGAAACAATATTGCAAGGAGCATCTTTGTCAAAAACTTGAAAAATCAAACATAACTAAAACTAACAGAATTATAAAATATATTCTGAACCACTTCCTGTTGCCATTGCCATTTCCTTGAAATTTTGCACACATGTCCAGAGAGAATAATAAAAATAATAACTTGAGCGTTTTTAGTTTCATTTTGGCATAAGAATTTATGTATCAACATAATATGTATAAATATACTGTATTATATATATATATATATATATATATATATATATATATATATATATATATATATATATATATAGATTTATATAACTTCAATGTGTGTCATTAGGTATTTAAAAAAAAATTGTAGTGAGCATTTTTCTCTAATTGTCTTGTAGTACTCTTTCACTTTGTGTTTGGAGCTCTCAAAAATAGTAGCATTGGAAAAGTAAAAATGAACGTTTGCAACTTTTCGTGTTTGCTCTCGCTATGAGTTCATTGTACGTATCCGTTCTAAGTTAATTTTATATATTTCTGTACAAATATTGTCCACGCGACGTAAAGGGACAACGTGAACCTGTAAACGCAATTGGTTGTGGGTTCGACACTCATTCGGTGTACTTATTTATTGTACTAAAAATATTTTTACTTACTTCCTCTGATAAGGCAAAGCATGAGTTCTGTTTCTTACTGAACTTATTGTACTAAAAATATTTTTACTTACCTCCTCTGATAAGGCAAAGCGCGAGTTCTGTTTCACTCAACACACAGTGTCTTATTCTTTTAGACAGGATTATGTTTTTTCTGGTATTAATCTCGTATAGCAAGGCAGTCAGAGACAATCTAATGTTCAGACATTCGATTTACTGCTTTCCATCTGAAAACGAGACATCGCGCTGTTAACTCAATAACTTGCTTTATATTACTAGACCGGAGAAATAAAAATCTATTAGATATATTAATCCCCTTGGGACTCGATATATCCTGAGGGAATCAAACCAACAAATAATTGCTTTTAGAGCCAGCCGCTCGCCCGCTGGGCCACGATATATGGGAAATCGTGAATCTGTCTATATATAGCTTCACGCTTTTTATCTCGCATAGCAATGTGTTGAGTGGTGAAACTCAACGCCGCACTTTGTCTCTACCAGAGCAAGGAAGTGAACACAATTTAAATACAACTCCCCTAAGTGGGAATCTAATCCACGAACGATCGCGCTCACAGTCAGATGCTGTCCCACAGCGCCCCAACCGGCCTCTTTATATAACAATATGATTTATTTTAGAAGGTCGATTGAAGATAAATTCCATATTTCAATCATTTTCTTACAGTATGTTTGCACAGCACAATATATTATATACCTATAACATTATATTCTGTATACACGTGTGTTATAATGCGTTAAGATACTTGTTACAAAGGAATATATTACATGTGTAATATAACGCATATATATCATACAAAAGTTTTCTCATAAAAACTTAAGGAACATAAAAATCAGTGAACTGTCACTGAAAGACCCTGGAATAATTTATATGTCACGTATTAAGTTCATATATTCAATCGAGGACACTTTAAGTCTTATGAAACAATTGTGATAAAAGAGAAATATCTGTACTTACTTTTATTTATTACACGAGGTTGCCTAACGTCTTTTGGCTCTAAAAGCCTCGAGAATGTAATATTTTATGCTATACGTAAAATTTTTCCATGTTTTGTTTTTAATATCCTCTAAAAATTATGATTTGCATAAAACGTTTATTTTTAAAATAATCATATAGTACGATGGATTTATACAGAAAATAATTACTGTGTCTGGTTTTCGGCACCAGCGATCTTGTATATTGCGGAACATATTGCAGAGTTTAAACAAGCCATACTATAAACAATCCCCACTATAAGTGAATTATTATTACTACTATTATAAGTAAATTATTTTCATTTCATTTCCTTGCTCTGGTAAGACAAAGCGCGGCATTAAGTTTCGCCACTCAATAATAATTTTAGCTTTTTTTAAATATTTTATTAACATTTAAATGAAATTAACATATAAATATTTTAAAAGTGCTCCTAGTTTGAAAGACGAAACTTTTTACCCATATTAATACAATTTATAGTTTTAAAATTAATTAAAAAATTAATTTGTTTAACAATATAATAGCTAAGATCTAGTTCTCAAGTCAAAATGAATTAATGGAAAAACGCAGTAGCAGGAGGTCAAAAACTCAACATCGTCTGTTTTCTCTATCCAGTATGTTTTAATATAATTTAATTAGAAATAATAGTTTCATTGTAAATTTAAACAATAAAATGTTTTGCTAACGTTCAATACCCACATAGCTAGTGTTATATTCCTTTGAAAGAGATTCTTAAATAAATATCGCAATTTTTGCTACCATAACTACAGCATGGAAGCAATAAAAGAAACACTTACTTCTATGAATGATATGGTCTATACAAATATGAGTGAATTCCAAAATGAATTAAACAAATCTTCTTCTCCTATGACTACATCTTCTTTGGCAACGGATTTCAACAATTTTTTGAGTTTCACTCTTTCGGCGTTAAACACCCTGCAGAAAGAGATAGAATTTATCAGCCTTGAAATGGGTCGTCAGGAAATCCATCGACGGAGAAAAATGTTGTTCAGAAGATCTTCTAGCAAAAGTTGCGACTGTGATAGGTGATAACTTATTTAACCGATTTTTCAAGTTCCAGAATAAAATCATCGTACAGGGTAGAACGTCCTTCCGAAAAATCTCGCTCCATTGTTGTTAAATTTTTGGACGTTCCAACAAGAAATAAATTTTGGTTTGCCAAAACCAAATTAAGAGGCACTGGAATTAGAATTTTTAACACAATCTTATCATACAATATTCCTTGAGGCAGTGCTTTGGCGTACACAGGTGATGGACACGAGACGGAAATATTCACAAATTGACACTCGATGGCACCAAACATCAGATTAAGTGTGTTACTGAACTACAAAAAATATCGAGATGCAAGTCACCTCTAAAAAAAGTACGTGTTAGAAGAAGAACGACAACTCTGAGTTATCGTTAAAGGCGTCCCTCGCGAGACGTAGACTACATAGAAAGCGTATGTAAAAATGCGTACAAAATCGAAGTACGATTCAATCCTAGTCGTCTTAGACCTAAATGACGCGGGTAAGTAGGTCTTCAACGTCCGCTCGGTTTGTAACCTGACCGGGATCAGGGTAGAGCGCCCCCGCTATAAAGGTATGATAGGGCAGTGTCATCGCTGCCAAAACTACGGCCACTCGGCCTGGCACTGCCACGCACGTTCTCGATACATGAAGCGTTTGGACGATCACGGTACTGCGGAGTGTCCGTGAAAAGTCCCCAAACCTGAGATTCCTCCCAGCTGCGTCCTCAGAGACGCAAGGACACTCCGTGAATTATCGCGGCTGCGTCCGCGCCCCGCGGACCTAGCGTTAGTTCTCCTGGCATTGCGAACTATAGGATTGTATGGAATGATGGGGCTTCCACACGCACTATGATTTATTAAAATAAGAATTTACACTGTACATCGCTAGACCCTCCATCGCTTGCTAACATCGAGTCGTCAGTGTGTCAGGTTATTATGACAGGCCATCAGCCAATTGTAATTGCATCTATTTACTTTCCGCCAAATAAGGCAATTTTAGAAAGTGACATCAAGTCGTTCCTCGATATAGGTTACTCAATCCTTCTGAGCGGGGATCTCAATTGCAAATATATCAGCTGGAATTCGTCCAATACTACCAAAAAGAGTAAGGTTCTCGACCTCGAGCGTGCGCCGCGCGTATTTAAGGTTCTCGACCTTAAATACGACGCGGCCATCATGGCCCCCCTACTCCCTACCGCTTTGGTTACTTCGGCACGCCGGAGGTGTTGGATATAAAAATTCTTAGGAATATTACCCTCTGGCTTCTATTGAACCGCAACCGAAACTAGATTCCGATCATAGACCTGTTTTAATTAAATTAAGTGCAGAGCGCCCCTCAGGCCTTCCGACCAAAACTATAGCAGATTGGCAGAAGTTCTCAAAGCTTCTTCGAGCATATAATTCTACTCTTACGTAGCTTATACCAGGCATCACTAACTCGGTTGATTTAGCAAAAGACGCGGCTAATAAATTTACCGATGTCATTAAAGATACGATCCTCAGCCGTTCAAAAGAGATTACAAACGTACCGGAAGGACAATATGAAGTCTCAGAAAAGCTCAGGAGATTAGTAAGGCGTAAAAACACCGCAGCCAGACACGACACGACATCCTCCGCGCCGAGTTGTCTTGGGCAAGGCGCCGAGTGACAAGGGTCTTGAGAGGCTCGCGCCTTCGCACCAGGCTTTCTGGGCGTTGTTGCGAGCCTTCCGATCGGACGGTCTCACAACTATGCCACCTCTCATTAGGCCCGACAATACTTTCGCCGCAGATGACACCGAAAAAGCGGAATGTTTAGCCGATAGTATAGAGGCTCAATGTTCCCCCAGTGATTAGCCTTGCGACCCACCACTTAACGAAGGTCGACTCCGAGATAGCAACTTGGGCAACTCTACTCCCTCGATTGAACCGCTTCACCCGACCTCTGCCGGTGAGTTCCAAAATATCATTAAGAGGACAGGAAGGCCCCAGGGCCCGGCTATCTTAACAACAGAACTTTAAAAGCATTACCGGCCCAGCTCGTATCCTTATTGGTTATTATTTTTAATTGCCTCCTCAAATTGTACCTTCCCAGACCAATGGAAGGAGGCAATAGTCATAGGTGTTCCAAAGTCTAACAAGCCGAGAAATCTTCCCAGCAACTACAGGCCTATCAGTCTGTTGAGTTGCTTAAAGCATTCAATAAAGTTTGGCATAGCGGCTTAATTCACAAGCTGCGCAATGCCGGCCTCCCAGACCATTTAGTTCGCGTCCTTAAGGACTATCTCTCAAACAGATATTTTAGATTTAAAGTGGAAGGTACACTCTCTTCTCCCCACTTGATTAGCGCTAGTGTCCCCCAGAGCTCCACGCTCTCTCCTATTCTGTATGCGCTGTACACCAGTGACATATCTAAAGTAGACAATGTTCACCGATGACACCGCGCTATGTACTATTTCCCGCCACTCTTTCATTATTTTCGAAAGACTCCAGGCGGCGGCCAACGCTTTAAGCGCTTGGTACCGCAAATGGAGGATCGAGGTCAATCATGAAAAGAGTGCTGCGGTATTATTTCCTCGACTTAACACAAAACCTACCATACCTATTCCTATTAGATACCATATTCCTATTAGATAAGCCTATTCCATGGCAGAAACATCTTAAATACCTCTGAGTCACTCTAGACTCCCAACTTTCATTCTAAAAACACATTAGTCGAGTGTGTAATTCAGCCCGCTTCTATCTTAATAGATTGCATCCATTAATATGTAAACGCAGTAAAATGTCACTTAGAAATAAGCTGACATTGTATAAAACCTGCATTAGACCCTTCCCTACTTACGCTAGTGTTGCGTTCGCGCACACTGACCTTAAATAACTCCAAGTGGTTCAAAATAGATATCTACGAATCGCATTGGGTTCCCCCTGGTACGTTCGTAACGGCGACCTTCATAAGGATTTCGAACTGGAATCGTTTAAAGAGTTCTGCAATGGCTTATCCAAGCGTTACTACGAGCGCGCAGTACTCACGCGCATCCTTTCGTGGTACGGGTGAGTGATTACTCCCCGCCTGTGCACCCTAAGCTCAGACCCTGACGGACCTATTACGGTAGCCAACGGCACAATTGTAGATATAAACGTATAAGAACTTCGACGCAGCTGGTAGTAGAACGCACGGCTTAGCGGTCAGAGCGCTTGGATGGTATTCAAGAGGTGCGGGTTCAAATTTCATGCATTTCCAAACTGTGCTCCTTCCCTTTTAGATTTAATCTTAGTCTCTTTCATGGACTATGTAGAAATATATGATCAATGCAATGCTAGTGCATTTTTTTGTTATGACCTTATTTTTTGTCCTACAAAGTTAAACCACCCAAAAGCATTATTAAGGATTCTTCTCCAGCGTAACTTTGGTGGTATGAGCTTAGAACGTTTACGTAAGAATGCCAAAAACATTGAATGGGACTTAATTTATAAAGAAAGCACTATAGACCATCAGATTTCGGTTTTTACCTCACTTATCACTGAAATGTGCGATACTCATGCACCTGTAAGACCAGTACGTGTTAAACATCTACCAGCGCCTTTGCTTACTGAGGATAAAAAAATACAAAAAAAGAAAAAATATGCTAAATTGAAATATATGAAGGATTCATTTAAAAATAGCCGTGAAAAATATGTTAAAGTTTAGAATCGATGTAACAGGGTGTGTAGGGATAGTCAATGACGCCATATCCATAAATCTGTTATTGAAGAAGATAACAAAGAAAAAGTTTGGAAATTTCTTAAGATACTTGGAGTTGGAAAAGTAAAGCAAAACACCAATCCATATAATATAGACTTAAACAAATTAAATACATATTTCTCTCCTTCAGTTACTATTGATGTGAACACTAAATTAACTTCCCAAAATCAAATTTGGGCCTTGTCTGCTCGTAATAATCCTAGTTTTAATTTCGTTCAATTCACCGAAAGTGGTTTTAAAGAGAATATATTGGCGATTACAGATTGCATGATTCGTAAGATGATCTTGCCAATTCTTGCTATTCTAATTCCTGTACTAACCTCACTATTACTACTATTACTACTACCATTATCCTCAATTTTTAAATAAAATGCATTTAATACTATAGGTTTAGAAATCTACTAGCAATTATGTATTCTCTTGACATATCTCCTAAGGTCATTGATTGGTTTTATTCTTACTTGCATGATCGTAAGCAACGTATCCAGATTCAGGATTCTTATTCTGAATGGTCCCCGGTGATTGCTGGCGTTTGGCGATTCTTTCTGCATATCTCTCTTCTTCCTACCACCTATATGCGGATGACCTTCAAATATGTCGTAAATGCTTGCTGCACGATCTTCCAAATTGTATAACATCATTATCTCATGGACTTACAACTATTTCTACTGAAAGAAAATCTTTAGGGCTAAATATAAATCCAAACAAAACTCAAGCTATTATAATAGGCTTAAATGTCAAATGACATTAATTGAATTGTCTAATTTATTACTCGATGTAATACAAATACCTTTTAAAAAAAAGTCAAGAATTTAGGTATTATTTTTGATCAACATCTGTGTTGGAAGTCCCAAATATATGAGGTAAGTTGAAAAATATTTTCAGCTGTTGCATCACTGCGTCGATTACGTAACTTTCTGCTCATTCCTACTAAGGTTGCATAGGCACAATTTGTCCTATTACCAATTCTTGATTATGCTGATGGTTGTTACCTTGACTTAAAAGAGGAACAATTAAATAAGCTTGAGCGCCTTCAAAATCTCTGCATTAGGCATGAGTCCAAGAATGATCTTGGACTACGCAAGTACGATCATGTCTCTGAATTTCGTAATATGCTCAAGTGGCTTCCTATTCGACTTACAGGAATACTTACGTTCTTTGTCTTTTGTATAATGTCCTTTTCAATCCATCGTCCCCTCCAAAGCTCAAAGAACGAATAAATTTTTTTGTGAATCACATGATTTCTCTCTCCACTCCGCTAACCTTATCTGTTAAATTTCTTTGCCACTCCTCTTCCTTCTATACAAATTCTTTTAGAGTGAAGTCTGTCCGCTTATGGAACTCCTTACCTGTAACTGTCAGGCAAACAAAAACGTTGCTTACTTTTAAAAAAAGGGCTAAAATAATATTACTTGATACTATCTTATGAATCCTAATGTCAACTGTAAGGAATTTATATTTTGTCATCATAAGGTGTTCGTATATATGAATGTGTTTATGTATATGTGTATGTGTATGTATTTTTTGTAATGTATATATGTATTATGTAGATATTTATATGTGTATGTATGTGTGTTTGTTTATATGTATTTAAATATATGTCTTAATTATTGTTATATTTTCCATTTAAATTATTCTCTCCTCTACCTCAAGGTTCCTTGAAAGAGATCGCTCTCTTAGCGATAGGGCCGCCTATTGTGCTACATTTCATTAGTCATTACTCTCCTGTAAATGTTTTAATCGGTGTACATTAAAGAGTATTTTCATTTTTCAATTATATCATATGTCCCGATGTGGCGTAAAAAGGATGCAAAAAAGAAAACATTCACATAAAGTAGTTTTGAAGATGTGCTTATACGTACAGACAAACAGATGGATAAACAATTAACAAATTCTAGATTCAAATTCTCTTATTATTTTTTCGCCTATTTAAAATAAATATTTATACGTACATATTCAATGTACAGACACATTTTCTTATTGTTTTATTATCATATAGATAATATTAAAACAATACGTATGTATTATTACCGCAATTAATGGACTGATTGATTGTTATACAAAGCGCGGCGTTGATTTCCGCCACTCATCACGTATTATCTCGAATACGGTGGAAAGCTGAGTACGGAATGTCTTGACACTAGGTACTTTCTGACTATGCGGGATAAAAGCGTCATGCTAAAAAAAATAATGGACTTTTTTGTAATTTTCAAAATATTTTTTTAATATGCCTATTGTACATAACAGCCAAACAACATTTCAAATGCTTATTTGTAAATATTGGATGATACATTACATATCAAGGTTCATATCCTTCGCAACTGACGGCCACGTATGACGTCTGATGTTGATAAATTAATAGATTTTAATACAGTTATTGTATTTGTATTATTGGGAGTTTTGTTGGATATTTTGTGGGCTAATAGAGTAGTAGGAAAGTATCATCTTATACTTTAAAATTTAATAAAAAAATATCAACTCTTAAATATAAAAACCCATATATGATAGATTCTTTTTGAAGCATAATGTGAGAAATATAAGTAAAAAGTGAAGAAGCAACCCATAGTTTTGATCCGGTTTTTCTCCTGCAAAGTAGAGTGGAGTGAACAAGTGTCAAGTCGTGAAAAACAAGAAGTTACTTATTCCCTTTAAGCATTTTTGTAGTAGAACTCGTATTGGATTATAAAATACATTTTTAAGTTTATTTATGTTATTTATTAGTAAATATTGTCATATCCAAATACCAGTTTGAAATCATTTTACGAATAAATTACCATAGCAAAATTGTACAGCAAAAGAGTTATTAGTTATTATTTCTGCTATTGCCTTTCTGCTATTTATGTTGCTTGTAGCAACAAAGGAAATTACCGTAAAGTTTATAATAAAATTGGTTCAATCAGACTAAATATATTAAGGCACTTCAAAATATATTTTTGAAGACCCGATGAGTTCGACTTTACAACAAACACACACACATATAAATAATAAAAAAAAAATTCGAACACTGAAATATACGCAATTAAGTTTTTATTACGTTAGTGTAAAGGTTTAGTTATGGATGCTAGAAACAAAATGAAATTTGGTTACCTTTTTTTGTAAGAATTAATTCTCTACGTAACCACATAATTCTTTAAATTTTGATATGAACATTGGATTTCTCTTTGTACGTAAAACACGCCTGATGTGCTTTTAATATTTTATACTATTTTAAATTAGTATCAGTGAAAGAAAACTAATATTAAAAAAATAATCACAAAAATTGTTTTATCATTAAAAGAGATATTTTGTTGTCACATGTTTAAGTTGAAAAATTCATTTATTGATTTTTGTTGGTAGGTTCATTATGTCTTCGGAATGTATACATGGTTATACCGGAAGCAGTGGAGCGGGGAAAGCCCGCTGTCATCAGGTGTATGTATGATTTGGAAAACGAAGATCTATACCAAGTTAAGTGGTACCGCGGTGACCGGGAGTTCTGCCGATACTCACCTAGAGATGTACCACCTCTTAAAGTCTTTCCGATCCCAGGAATAGAAGTGGATGTGAGTATGATACTTATTTTAACTTATTGCTTTATTGGTAGATTGGCAGCTAAGTTAGAAATTGTGGCTTTCATGTCTCTCAAGAAGCATATGTTTTAGGCCTAGATTTCTTATTTATTAAAATAGAGGCCATGGTAGCGCAGTGGGTAAGCATCTGACTGTAAACGAAATTGCTTGAGGGTTGGATTATGACTTTGAGAATTATAAAATTTATGTTCACCTCTCCTCTTCAGTCAAAGACAAAGCGTGACACATAGAAAGTGTAGATTTCGTGCGCAAAGTATTCAACGAAGTGTCTTGACATTTGATTTTCTATGATTACCCTGCTATGCGGGATAAAACGTGTCCCTGCTTTAATATGGTATTTAAAAGTAAATATCCATAATTATATATTTATATTTATAGATGATAGATGTCAAAGAGATAGTATCAAAGAGATAGTATCAAAGAGATATTCAATATAAAAAAAGTTATTAAAGCTGAAATATTTAATTTAATTTATATCTATCATGTCTTTCTTGTGCACTGCTGAATTTTATAAAGCAGAGGTGAAGATGAAATTTTTCTTTTCTTTCCATTTAATTTTTTAAGCAAATATGTTTACACACTTGAATTTGGGTGCTTTTTATCTCCTTATCTTTTTCCTGTTAATTTTGCTTTAAACCATTTTATAAACACGTTGAGAACCAGAGAAGGAGTTTTAAATTTTACTTTAACAGTCACTGCTTGAGTATTACAATTCCTGACAAAATAAGAAGTAGTTAGTTAAAGAGATGTTTTGTATGTGTATGTTTTGTATTTTTCCTGTTAAATTCTTTTTAAATAATTACAATAAATGAACAACATATAATGAATGCAATATTATATATTTTTGCAAAGCGGTCGCGTTTTTTGCAAACAACGATCTATAACGTTACAAGTTGTATTACGAAACTTGTTCACTTGGTAGTCGTATGCAGTTTGCACTATCGCCTATCGGCATGCTAGTTATCGGTATAAACATTGTTATGACGTAGCAAAAAGCTCGTTGCCTTACAACAAACACACTATGGAGAATAGTAATAAATTATATGACAATCATGAAAACGAACTAATATTACGAGTTGAAGAGAATGAAGAAACTCATTTGTATGGGCAGAAAAGACTTTGATGTGGACTTTGATGTCCAAGAATACCAAAAAAAGAATACAGAAAAAAAATATTGGAAAAAAGTTTTGAGGTAGATGATACAATAGAAGTTTGCATTACTAGTAGAGAAAATTCCTAAATAAATAAAACTTGCTAGATATTTGAAGAATGAGAATATAAGTGTTAAATATACTACACCTTATAAAATTTTTGTTTTGTTTGAAGAACAAAGTGAAGCAGAAAAGTTGATTAATTCCAAGCTTTTGAAAATGATAATGAATGATGAAAATGATACTTGGACAGAAAGTGGAACTATTCGTCTTTGTTTTAAAGGTTCTTCCTTGCCATCACATATTTTTATATTTGGCGTAAAGGTAAAGGTTGATCCATATGTATTTTCAGTGAGTCAATGTCCAGATGTTGGAGAACATATGTCATTGACAAAGATATGTCCTACATAATTTCAAGAAGAAAGAAGCAGACAGTTAATGGCAGAGTTTAATTGTTCGTATAGAAGGGCCTCTATAACGTATGTCGTACCTTCTCCTGTTCTGGAAGATAAAACATATATGGATAACATTGAAAATTTTCCTGTACTTAATTCATATCAACAATTTAATAAAACTGTTAATGAATCTCAATCTTATTGAGGAGTCGTTAAATCTACTAAAAAAGCAAACGGTAAAAGAGCTAAGAAAAGTGAGCAAAGTAAAAAAAAGTAATATAGAAGTAAAAAAAAAGTAATATCTGAAAAGTCTGAATTTGGATATATCAACGGATTCAGAAACCAACGTAGATGAAAAGACATTAGATAGATCGAAAGATAACTCAAAAAAAATAGAAACCACGTTCCATTTTAGCAATTTACAGAAAAATGGAAGAACTTTATTTTTACAAGAAATATTTCATTAAAGGAAAAAATTGTGGAAGTATTATTATTTAACTGACTGATCGACTTTTCGAGGAACACTGATAGCCAACACTATTATTGAATTAATTTTAAAATTGAGATCTTTGGGTAAATATGTTTTAATACAATGGAGGAATCCATTGTTATGTCTCTGGATCTCTCATGTGAGAATTAGTGGCAATAAGAAGGTCGATATTTTTGCCAAAGAGGTTTGACCAGATGGTTACATGATCGTAGTGCTACCTTTTTATTTGGATTGTATTTATTTTATAAAAGAAAAATTTAAAACAATTTGAAAGGAGTATTTTAACAGAAGATCCAAAGAAAAAGTTATATGGTACAAAACTATAGTGTCGGAACCCTTTTATCATTCTTGGATATCTATCCAAATTGAGTCGTGATCTTATTTTTATGGCATTTAATAAAAAAAATCTCTACTAAGTGTCCCGATTGTGGGGTTGTAGAGGATGTATACCATATTTTAATGGAGTGTTCCCCTAGGGAACCTCTGTTTTCACAAATTGCAAATTCAATCAGAAGTTGTAATATCTACCTTTCAAGCCCTACCTCAGATCTAGCTAAGAAAGTATACGACATGAGCAAGCTTAATATTAGAAACGAAAAGTTATATACATAAATTTATGTTAATTATATATGTAATTAACTTTAAAACTAATATAATTTTGATATCATTTGTATTACTAACTAGAGAAACATAGCCACCTAAGTGACTCGGCTCTCTAAAGGAGAAAAAAAAGTAAAAAGTAAATAAAAAATATACTAAAAAAGTATATAATAAAAATATTTGTAGAACTCTCATGAAAATAAACATAATATCTATGATCTATGATTGTTTGTAGAACAACATGACATAAAATGACCGGTTGCTAAGACAATGCACGTTTACGCGCTAACTAGTTTTTTTTTTATTAAAAAGTAATTTACTTTATGCAAGTAAAAGTCATTTTAATATAAATTGTTTAAAGTTTCACAAAGGACATGACAAAATGTACTCTACATTTCTGGTTAAAATTCTCGAATGTAATGAGATCTTAGTTACGAAAAGAATATAAGATTAAACGTTTTCCGTAGGGAACTGAAAACTAGAATAAGAACTGGAATGAGCGTGCTAAGTTATAAACTTAAAACTAATATTCTAAGTTTAAGTTGTATAGTTGGAAAGTCTATTTACTTTATAAATTAAAAAAGTTTTCCCATGAAGGGTAGGTAGGAGACAATAGAGTCAACGTACGTTGTTATTGAATTTTCGACGAAATTCAAAACATTGCGTGTCACTTAACACCGAGCTCTTTCTTACCAGAGCAAGAAAATACAGATAATTAAAAATCGTCTTTTTTAATCACCCTCCCGAAGCTCGGGTAATTTTAAAAATATATTTATATATATATTTTTCGAATAAAATATATAAAAATATATTTTTTAGTTATATTCAAATTAATATTACTATTACCTAAATACGTACTTGAAATGATTTGCTTAATAAATACGTACTTGAAATTATTTGTTTAATATAAGGCCAATAATAAAATAACCTTTCAGTGAAATTATCATAAAGTGCGAAGCAATTATGAAAATATTTACATTATAAAGTCTATTTTCAGGTGTAAATTATACTTATACGACTACATAAAATATATTGTTTATACATTTATATTACTTCGAAGAGCTTTTGAATATTGCAATTTTAGTTAGTTATGTTCTCAATATATTTAAAATAAAATAATAGTCCACATCACGTAGCTTGACATTTTGTGGTATGACCTGATAAATTTAGTCGCAGCGCTCTAGTCATGACGTCACAGTAGATGCTTTTAGTGCTACACATCTCTTAGTAATTATGATGAAGTACCTTGTGATAATTATTTTTAATTTTATTAGACATTCGCGGTGCAACATTAAATCGTTGTAAACGTTCGGTTCGATACTCATTGAAGGATTTCCCTGTCAGAATTTAAATAAATTAATTGAAAATTATGTAAATATAATCATTTTATTATATTTAAATAATTAACAATTTATTTATTGATTCGGTTCCCCTGTGTGTTAAAATAAACGCAGCCTTAAATTACACTTCTCTTCGTTTTTAATTGTATTTTGATACTATATATATAAAAAAAATATTATTATATATTAATTAGTATGTATGATTTTTCAAAACATTTACATAACGCACGCTATTATTAACTATCAATCCTCAGAAGTAAAATAAATGCAAAGTTTAAAAAGTGTATGCAGTTTAGTTTTTTAACAGTGAATAATATGAAAGTGACAGTGTGTGTCGCACCGTACCGTACATATAACAAATACCTTTTGTATTCCACAATAGAGTGAATTTATTAAGGTATTTAGCTCTCGAGGCATAAAAATATTTCAAAGCTATCTTAAAATAACTATATCGATATCGTTTGGAAAGCAGTCAACAGAGTGTCTTGACACTAAATTGTCACTGACTATCCTGCTATGTGGGATAAAATGTAAGAATGCTATTTCAAAATAAGTCTGTTTAAAAATAAGCAAATAAACTGGAATACTTTGGGTTCATCTTTTTATATAGAGCTTTATACATAATTTTGGTAACCACATTCTGATAATGGGAACGTTTAAGGGTTCGTTAAATACATTATAATATTTCATGAATACAGAAAACCTTTGACATGTAATTGATTGAGATTGAGTGATTGATTTAATCTTACTTGAGGAAATATTTACAACTGTATATTGTATAGTAATAATATATCAAATATTATTATCATTTCCTTCAATCAAAAATTTGCATTTGATCGATGCAAAGAGCTGATTAATGTGACTAGGTTCAGTTTGTTTACATTAAGATAATATTAATATGATGAATTACTATGGTAGAAAATATTATTTCAAACTTTTAAAAGAAAAATATCTGAGAGAAAAGTTTCAGTTTTAGCGCGAGTCTGAAAATCGAAATTAAATTTATTGACATTATAGTTGTAGATGCCAAATTTAATTTGTTAAAATTTCTATGTATGTTATTTTTGTGTATATAAATAGACTTTCTATTTATATTTTGATGACTTTTTATATTTTATAATTATGATATACCTATTTGCCTTTTATTATAAAAATGTACTTGACTTGTTACTGTTTTACTTGATAATTATTAAAGTAACAATACGTAAAATATATTGTAAGATGATAACCTATCTTACAATACTACGGATTTTACGTACCTAATTAATGAGTAATTACTAGAGCAGTGGCCTAAAAATTAATGTATATTATTAAATATTATTCTACGCTCGATACGTACTGACCCAAGTTTAACTTTTTAATTTAAAGCCTTCATTTATAATTTTTTTTAGCTTCACGCTTTATCCTTTGCGGGGTAGTTATTTACTATGAATTTGATTTATAAATGATTTAAATAAATTTCATTTAAAAAAAGATATATTGGTGCAAAAGACATG